>CM035785.1:29426301-29891301 GCA_020466265.1 Siphamia tubifer | reverse complement strand
ACGTACACAGCCTAAAAACACAGACACAGAATGTTGCTTCCTCCCAAAACATTTGAGTTACAATATGATGATGGATAATTGTGGATTTATTCACAGTTATGCTAAACTGTAATTACTGACACTGAACTGAAGACAGGAAGTACTGGATTTATTTAGAGCTTTCATATCCGACAAGTGGAATAATAAGAGAGATTATGAAAATAAGATGCATTTATAAATAGATAAGTAGAATTCCAATGTGGTATCATCATCTTTAATTGTCAGACTCAAGGTCGAAAAACACAGAGATAATCCCCCCCTCTAGTCTTGGACACCGGGTCCATTAGGCAGTCCCTCCAACATTTCTCAGGCCTTTTTTTTTAGATTGTTTCATCCTAAAATGTTATGTTGCATGAGCTTTTCCAAAAAATTGCGGTGCGTTTTAGGCTTTTGTTGCAAGACGAAGTGAAAGTTGTGATAAATAGTTGCAATTTTCCCTTTTTGTAATCAAAATTAAGTAATATTTTAAATATTTAGTTACTGGAAAAGTAATTCAAAGTCATTGTGATATGGTCCTCAAAATGATGGAAAATACATGATTAAAGAAATACAACTAAATACATACTGCATTTATTCCAAATGCACCTGTCGGTTCAAAGTTTAAAGTTCATATAACCTCACAACACTACATGAAATTATAAAACATAATATAAATGTCTCAGCTAGTCAAAAAAAAAACATTAGTACTGTGTACTTTGTAGTAGAGGCATTTTCTTCTGACAAAAATAGAACAAAGACACTGAGATGTTAAGACAACTTTTCAAATATGGTAAATAAAATATTACCTGGATGACAAAAATGCAGCAAAAAAACTACTCTTCCAAATGCACCTGATGGTACTAGTGCATCATTTTAGTCGTCAAATGTGAACTGCTGTCCGTGCACATGTTTCTTTGTACTGTAAGTTAAACAGGAAAAGACAGAAGGAGCAGGTCAAGATTTCGCAAATGATTGGTCATATTTTGCGGGAAAGTTGCGCTGAATTCACAGGAATTGGCTGAATTTGCGTTGAAGTTGAAAATTGCAACATTGCAAAATCCTGGAGGGTCTGGTTAGGGTCCACTGATTTTGCTGCCTGCTTGTGCCTGGGCCCCGTAGGGCTGGAATCCCACCTCAGCCGGCACGCGCCGGCCACCGAGGGCTTTCTGGGAGACCCTCTGACTCCCGTGTGTTTTCAAGATGGCCTAGGTGGGTTGCTGGGTTGCTGACATCACAGCTGACCCCTAGCACCTGTTGTACATGGGGCGGTCCCCACCCTGGCGACACAACGCAGGTGGCGCAACGGAGGCGAGTCTGGGAAGTAGCAAAGGTCGGGCGGAGGGCGCTGTAAAGCTCGCCGCTGAAGCCTTCCTGCGCAAAGCCGCGGAGGAAATGTGCCTGGCGGGAACACAAGCCAGACCCGGGAGAGGTCCCGTGAAGGGATCCTCCCAGCAGCAGCTGACCCAGACCCGCTAAGATTGAACCCCTCAGGCAGACTGTGTGGACCCCACCCATTTAGCTGTCAATGGTTTCACATCGTCTTCAACTCTCTGTTCAAAGTTCTTTTCAACTTTCCCTTCAGGTACTTGTTGACTGTGGGTCTGTGTCAGTATTTAGCCTCAGATGGAGTTGAACTGCATTCATAAAGAACACTACTTTGAGAAGACAGAAGACCGGGCCCCGGTGTGACTATAACCGGGCAAGCTGTCTTCCATACGCCCTGTCCCACGCCCGCCCGTGGGAGAGGGATCCAGTGCTGGTCTCTTCCCTCTTTGCTCGCTGCTACTGAGGGAATCCTGGTTTGTTTATTTTCCTCCGCTTAGTAATATGATTACAATCAGGAATGAGGGTCAGAACACCCAACGCAAGTATATATTGCGTATATATATATATAGTATATATATATATATATATAGTATATATATATATATATGTATATATACACACACACATATATATATATATATATATAATATATATATATATATATATATATATATATATATATATATATATATATATATATATATATATACACATATATATATATATATATATATATATATATATATATATATATATATATATATATATACACATATATATATATATATATATATATATATATATATATATATATATATATATATATATATATATATATATATATATATATATATATATATATATATATATATATATATATATATATAATGTAAGCAATCGGGTAAGGTCGCGGGTAATTGATACGCCAGAGGATGAAGTAAAATATTTATGTCACTTAGACACTTATAAAATGGGAATATTGATTCCAACAATCAATATAAACATGTTAAAATCCATATTTTAGTTTTCATTATTTTCATTATTCTCCATCCTTGGAAATCACAGTCTGTCCATTGACTATTTTCTACTAACTACACAGAGGCCTTGTTGTATTTGAACTGAGTGGTTTTTAAAGTTGGTAACCATGGTGATGGTACATAAGAAGGTCAGGAGGGTAGTTGTGTAACCCCAGACCTAGAATCCATCTGTGGAACGTGTGCCAGACCCAGCTCAGTTATTGCCCACTTTGCATTTCTGAGAGCATCAATCAATAGATGAGAGAGAAATAGAAACTGAGGCAGAAGAGTGGAAGGACTGGACTGTAGGAAAGAGAAGGGATGAGGGGAAAAAAGGAGTGAGTGAGTGAGTGAGTGAGTGAGTGAGTGAGTGAGTGAGGGAGGGAGGGAGAGAGGGAGAGAGAGCTATGTGAGAAATGTCCAGGGTTTCCTCATTGGATCTATGAGACATATCGAACGTCCCCTTTTATATTTATCGACTGGTTATTTATTTATGGCCACTAGATAAAAACAGCTGCCTTCACTTTGCAGTTATTTAACAGTGACCATCAGATGTTTGAAGTGAATATGCAGATTGAAATGATGGTACGCAGGGTCGGTTCTGGTCAATGTGGTGCCCTAGGCGAACACCCCTCTTTTGTTTTTGTGGAATTATAAATGATCATCTGTAAACATAGTGTCCTACATGTGATCGAGTATGTACTGAGTGTCCATGAATAATCACTGTCGATGTTAAGTTTAATTATTTATTTACTGTATTTTCCACACTACAAGGTGAACTGGATTATAAGGCACAATAACTGAAGTTAAACAGTCACAATAACTCTCAACCTTGTTAAGTTGGAACACAGAACAGAATACACCATTATTCTGATAAATCTAACTTTTAAAGAGTCCAAATTCTGTGATAAAAACCCGAAAATTATGCAATAAAAAAATCTAAATTATGTGACAAAAAGCCAAAATTCCAAGTCACTAAGCACAACCAGAGTGAATCCATATATAAGGTGCACTGTTGTTTTTGGAGAAAATTAAAGTCTCTGTAAAATACAGTAGCTTAATATTCTAATTCTGTGGGACTTGCCGTCCCCAATACATCTGGTGCCCTCGGTGACCGCCTAGTCTGACTATGCCTAACACCAGCCCTGATGGTATGTATTGGACTGAATCCACAAATTTAATGAGGTTATTGATGGAAACAGTATTAAAATGAATGAGATTTGAAAGTTTTAACATCTAGGAAAAATAGTTAAAAGTACATTTTTTTTGTCTGAAAAAATCAACACATAATATGAAAATATTTAATCTGACATTTTAGTGATCAGTTATCATTAGTGATCAGCTCCTTCATGTTTCTATCACATAGAAACTGTATGACCTTTGACCCTAGCCTAGCAGCACTATCCCTATTCATTACATGTATGGGTCTAGTGGTGCTTCATAGTCAGGAGAGGCGGGGCTAAAAGGCTGTCTTTAAAATCCTCTGTATGCAATAGGACGGTACTACAACCAATCAGCGTAATCTTTAGGATGACGTTTGAGCGCCGGAAAGTTCAGAGAGAACCTGTGTATCATTCATTAATTTGGTTTTCAAACTAAAACAATGCAAAAACAACTTGTTTCTTCATTATTTGTTTTCAAAACCACAAAGAAAAAATAGATAATGATGCAGTTTTTCAGTTTTCGCTTTTGTGTTGAAATGAATAAGGGTCATTTCCTGTTTTATTCAATTTTGACGTAAAGCAAGTTGAGTAAACCGGACATGACCCTTGATCCGCAGTGATAAAGATGGAAACCTACATCCTTTTAGGGGAAACTAAGAGGGTCACCCTATTACAGGGGTCTACATCCCTGGTCCTAGAGTGCCACTGTTTCCCTCTTTCAGCTCACCTGAAGGCCATTATCAGTCTTTTGCAGAGATTGATGATAGGTTGATCATTTGAATCAGGTGTGTTGGAAGAGGGATACATCTGAAACATGCAGGACAGTGGCACTCTAGTACCAGCGTTGCTGACCCCTCCCCTAAGACCTGACCATGACCACGGAGAAAATTGGTCTCGTATCATACCACTCTTCAAGTCCAGTGGACATGTATCTTTGGGTTGTGAAGATTCATTTCCAGTTTACCCAATTTGTTTCAGGTCATAATTGGATAAAACGGGAAACCGTTATCTATTTTTTCCATTATTCATTCAAACACAAAAAGAAAAACTGAAAAAAATGCATCATTATCTGTTTTTTAAATTTTGTTTTGGAAACAAATAATGAAGAAATAAGTTGTTTTTTCATTGTCTTATTTTTGGTTTCATTTTGAAAAACGACTGAATGCATAATACACGGATTACGGAGGAGTCCGGTGGAAGTTAGGAATGACTAAACAAAATGGTGGATTATGGAGCTTAACGACTGTTTTCACTTATGTCAAAAGAATTTAAAGATTGCTGACATTTTCTCACATTTTTCACTCATCTTTGTTTAAAGGAAATCTACACCCGTTCTTATTCTATGGTTGTTTCCGATTGATTCTCTGCGAATTGTTGCAGCATCCTTTCGTTACGCCTGCCCTCTCTCTATATTTCACCATGATTGGTCGACCAGTTTCAAGGAAATCTAGGCAAAAGTTACATCGAGTGAAATTAGATTACTACGGTAGCACATTAGATTTGCTGCCGCTAGGAGAGACTAGCGTTGCTAACCTACTTTGACCTAGCAGTCAAACTGGAGGTAAATGGGTAAGAAATGTCAGACTATTTATTTCTTTACAGCTGTGATACATATTATTGCCCCTTTACCCCCCACAAGTGATAAAGTGGTGGAAAAAAAAAAAAAAAAAGTTTGAACATTATTTTTAAATGACAAAAAAAATATGAATTTTCCTAATTGAACCATTATTAGAGTTAAGGAACAGTACTAAATATTCATATAATAATTAACAATTGAATTGGTAGTGAAATATGAACAGTGCTTATTCGGATATTTTTTTGGGTTTCGGATAATTAAAGATTCATGGGCTCAAACTGACCCAGGATCAGCACTGCTGTCATTAATTATCTTATAACTGAAGAACAGTGAAACATTTCTGAGTCAAAGGTGGTGCAGATGAAAGACTATAGAGGATGAAAAAACAGTACATTTGCTGACCTGTGCAGTTTAGACGTGTAAAAAAATACTGTCTTTTCTGTGTGGTTGGTGTTGGATGATCCAGGCCAGTGACCCCTACCCCCCCTCCCCTCCCCCTCCTCCTCCCTCCATATGTCACCCTTACACACTCATTTTCTTCTACATGGGATATTTGATTGTGGAGTCCTCCTAGAGCAAACAGGCCATGGCTTTGTAAACCTCTATATCCCAGCAGTTCCTGTCAGCATGAAGCTGAGGCTTATATATGTACCCTGAATAATTTAGACTGTCACTTATGCATATTTAATGCCTCAGTGTCCTTTTTCCCTTTTATGGTTCTGTGAAATACTACTATGTCTCTGCACCTTCATCCTCTGTGGGTGAAGTCATCTTCTGAATCGCAGGTATTACCTCATGGGTCTCAAACATGTGATAAAGGGGGGCAAAAATACAGCCCGCCAATGGTTCCAATGCAGGATGAAGTGCATAATAACATTAAAAAAATGACTCCATCTTCTCAGTTTTTTTTCCTTTGCCTATAAATAATGACAACTTGAAATGTGTCATTGTTTTACTGCAAAAACTCTGAGGTGGGTAATTCCAGGTCTATTAAGTCAAAATCCTGCTATGTATTGGTTCAAACCTGTTCATAAACCATTCTCACAACTTTCGTATTTCATACCATAAATACGCAATCTTAGTGTAACTCTACTTCTGCACCAGCAAATTTTTATGGACAAAAACAAAGCCAGAGTATGGTAACTGTGGGGTGGCACAGTAACATCTCTTTTATGAGTGTCAGAGTGTGGAAACTAGACAGAATAGTAACTGCAGTTGTGTTTTTCTGCCATGGTTTGGAAAGTTATGGTGAACACAAATAACTAATTTTCGACTTAAAATGTAGTTATGACCTTTGCCTTCACACACCAGTACATCACTGTCAGCAGTAAACTACAGTAGCATTGTAAGGAAAGAGTTGAAATAGCAATAGAGCTGTAACTGCAGCCAGTGAACAGTAGTTACTGCAGTGGATCCCAACCCTGGTCCTAGAGGAACACTATCCTCCGTGTTTTAGATGTTTCCTTCTTTGAACACACCCTGATGGTTATCATTAGTCTTCTGCAGAGCTTGATGATCATTTGAATCAGGTGTGTTTGGAGAGACATACATCTAAAACATGCAGGACAGTGGCACTCTAGAACCAGTTCCTCAAACTTGTGCAGTGGTCAAACCTCTAGTTTGTGAGGCTGTTTTTCCTTTGCCATGGGTAGCATCCAACCCTCACTACTACATTTGATACCATGACAAACACCAACATAAACAGACACTGCCATAGAAAAATGTGAAGTAATGATGATAGCCTTTGACTAAAGTTAACATTACGCTAACAAGATGTTGACTTGAACCAATGACAGAACAAATTGAAAATAGTGAAATAGTACATGTCCTCTATACCATCCATACTTAACTCTAGTCCTAGGTATAAGTGGACATACTTACGATTTGTGGTCCTAGTTATCAGTTCAGTAGGAGTTAGCAGTTAGCCACAGTACTCTCTCCTTACCTTGATACTTATGGACAAATTCTCATGGAAAAATGCCTTTATCAACTTTTTTTTGTGATTGATTTTCCCGTCACAATTCTTCTGATAGTTGCAAGTTTAATAAGGGGAAAATCGTTTTAAGAATTTAAGACTCTCTCCATCTTACCAGCTTTCTACCATTTTTGACGTTTTACAGGAACTTCGGATATGCTACTGGTACGCATTTCTGGTTATTGTGAAAAAGGCTGATTGAACACAATGCCTCATCTGGCTAAATGGGATAATTATTGGAATCACCTGTGTTCAGTGAACAGGTTTGAACAAATACATGGCAGGACTTTGACTTGATGGACCTGGAATTACCCACTTCTGATACAAATATTCAGACCAAATGGACCTAAATGCAATGAAAATACAATAAAGAAATGTATTCTGCTCCTCTGCTATGGTGTTTGTCTGGGGCTTAGATTTGCTGTAGCTGTCCGTAACTACAGGATAAGACAAGGAAACAGTGGTCAGAGTTTTTACACACACAGTCCAGATATTGATTAAGGGAAAATCCAACAGACATTACCGTTAAGCAGAAGGAGTTCAAGCCAGGAATCAGATGTTCGATGAGGTACCAGGAGGGAACAGACAGAATCAGGGGTCAAATCAGGCTAAAGGTCAAACACTAGGGAATAAACATGCCAGAACAAAAGGTCAAGACAATAAGCCAGCGATCCAAGACAAGGTGGTAAATGCTCATATGTAACAGCCAAAGCAGTACATACTCACAGGGAACCCACACAAGGGGGAGGAACAGGTGAAAGCAGTCACATAGGTTAACTGGGTGGGGAAAAGACACTGGTGACAGGAAGTAAAATCAAATAAAGTGAACACAGATCAATATAACAAAAGAAAATGACAGAAAGAAAAACCACAAGACTCACAAAAATAAACAAGATACTGGATTGATAAGAACCTCTGCAAAAAATATTAAATCATGAAATGATTTACATTTACAAACTATCCTTTAACAATATAATATGAATAACCTGAACAAATGTGGTGTTTTCATTACCTCTGTGTATATCACATGGAGCCAGATCTGATCATAGTTGTGTGGGTGCACATACAGGGGCTGGAAACCACCGGAAGCCTGGATATAGGAAGAGATAAATATATAGAATTGAATCTGTGAAAATAGCTTCTGTCAGTGAACCAAACTTGTGCTTGTGTGTTGGCAGCGTGGACGCCTCAGCTTTTGGCAAAGGCACAAAGCTGTGGTGGACGGTAAAGGCAGTGACGAGGTTCTGAAGCTGGAAACTGACTGTGCACTAAAATAAAATATACAACCACCAGCCCTGATTGCAATTGAAAAATTGCTGCCAAAATGATATCTGAGAATGAAGTGACTTCTGATTCAGCATTTATGTTTGTTTGCTGAGAAATAACCTTGTATTTAAAACAGTTGGGTCTGAAACATGTGGCCAGGGGGCCAAATGCTGGCAGACAATGGTTCCAATGTAGCCTGTGGGATGAAGAGCATAATAACCTTTTAAATATTAAATGACTCCATATTTTCTTCTCAGTTTTTTGCCTATAAATGATGATAACTTCAAATGTTTCCGTTGTTTCACAGCAAAAGATATTCAATTATGAAAATATTGACATTTACAAACTATTCTGTAATAATAAAATTTACATAAGCTGAAAATGTCTAAAGGAAATTAGACACAATTTGAACCAATTTGAACAATTTGAATTTGAGAGTTTAGTGTCTTTGTAGAACTGATCCATTATAAAACACATGGACTAGTGATAAACTGAGGCAGAATATTGTTAAAAAATTACCTTATTTTCTCATGAAAAAAAGAAAAAATGCATTTGGATAATTTCAAAATTTTTATTTATTTTATTAATTTTTTCGTTGTACAGTTGTATAATGACAAAGTTCTTTTTTCTGTCTGTCTTTCTTTCTTTCTTTCTTTCTTTCTTTTAAAGTTTTGCTATTGTTTAACTGCAAAACCTAATATTAAATTATGAAAAATATTTACACTTGCAAACTATCCTGTAACAATAAAATGTGAACAACCTGAATGTCTAAAGCAAATGAGACAAAGTTTGAACCATTTTCTGCTTCATTTACTAAGAGTTTAGTGTCTTTATTGAACTGATCCATAATAAAACACATGGACTAATGAGAAACTGAAGCAGAATGTTGTTAAAATTGAGCTTATTTTCTTTATAAATTAGAACTTTTTTGCATTTAGATAATTAAAAAAAGTATCTTCATAATTTAATGGAATTTTTTGCACTTAAAACAATGACAATAATTTGGATTTATCATTATTTTTAGAATATTATGTTTTCATTTGACTGGAGATCAAATCAGGCTGAATAAATGTAAATATTCTTAATATAGGGCATGACAGTCACCTGTTTTCCCTGTAGCATCATTTAAAGCAACATGTTCACTCCATTTATTATTATTATTATTATTATTATTATTATTATTATTATTATTATTATTATTATTATTTATTATTATTATTATTATTATTATTATTATTATTATTATTATTATTATTATTATTATTATTATTATTATTATTATTATTATTATTATTATTATTTTAAAAGCATCAGTGTTTGGATCTTGACCAAGAGAATAAATTTGATGTTTTTTGCATTTGGATAATTTGTAAAAATATTTTCATGATTTTTTTTTTTTTTTGCACTAAAATAATGACTGAAGAAAATTTGTTTGAGACCCCTGATCTAAAATAACATGTTGCTGAATGTACGTATGACCAAATGCTTGTGTTTTTTTTATTTTTTTTATTTTTTTTTTACTGACATGAATCTTGTCTTTTTCCTTCTAGTCATGAGTGCACAGGGGTTACAGGCCAAGGATAAAACCGGCTCCAGCGATCCTTACGTCACTGTTCAGGTTGGAAAGACCAAGCGCAGGACCAAGACCATCTTTGGAAACCTCAACCCTGTCTGGGATGAAAAGTTCTACTTGTGAGTGACGTACTAAACTACTAAACATGTACTGAAGGATAATCCAGATATTTGAGGGATTCTCTGAAGTGGCTGCACATTGAACCTTCAACCCCGTAACAAAGACTCATCCCCATAACTGTTTTTAATCTCGCCCAACATTACTTGCCATTAGTTGCTGTGTGTGTGTGTGTTTTTATCTTCATGGGGACATTGATCTGTTTACACAGTCACACCATGGGGATCTCTGACACTATGGGGACCAAAATTCAGGTCCCCACGAGGGTTAAATATAAATAAAAGTCCCCACTAATAAAATAGAAAGGACGTGGCCCTTATAAATACCTTAATTTGTTTTTTTTCCCGGAAGTCCCCATACACTGAAAAAAGTAAAGTACATTAAATGAACTTTAAAAAATCTTCTTCAATTTAGACTTTGTATCTCATGAATTTGACTTTTTATCATGATTGGAATTTTTTATCTCACAATTTTTATGTCATAATTTTGACTGTTTATCTCACACGGAATAAATAAGTAATTAGATTTTGGTGTTGATCCGGAAGAGATCCTGGATTCTGGATCACTCTGAAACATTGTGGTAAATGGAGAATACATTTCATAGTGATCCAGAATCCAGGATCTCTTCCGGATCACCGCCAAAATCTAATAATTTGTTCCTTCCTTCCTTCATCAAGATCCATCCATAAGTTTTCGAGTTATCTTGCTAACAACAGACAGACAAACAAAAACATAACCTCCTTGGTGGAGGTAATAAAACAGTAACTTTGCTCAGTGGGGACATGCTCGTTTGGCTGAACTCTACGCCTCCGAAACCCAGAAAATGTTGTAAAATATAAAATTTTAAATAAGTTTGTGTGTAATAATGCAGAGACACATGAATATTTTCATGTCACATTTTAGAAATATATTTAGTGGTTTAAACCTGTGGGGACACAAAGTGCACCACATTCAGACAACCACCCTTTCAGATATTTTCCTGAGCCTTATGTGTTTGTTCTGTCCGTACTTCTGCAGATTATCTTTTCCTCAGTCAGCAGAAACCTGCAGTATATTACATTTCACTCTGCATTCATCTTCCATTTGTTCTTCTCAGTATGGACATTGTCTTCAAGCTCAAAGGGAACATTTATTTAGCTTCTAAAAGGGGAGGGATTGTTAAATACAAAAATTTGATCCTTTTAGAAACACTGTTTTTTCATATTTGGCTCTGAACCAGACCTATGAAAACTCAAACCATGTTGAAAGAAAACCATGACATTTTCCAGAATTAGACCTGCAGCAAAAATGTTATTTGCCAATTTTCTGGGTTTTTTTTTTCCCAAAATGGATTAAGCTTTCTGCATCAGGATTTGTCAGTAACAGTTACATGTCTTTTGACACAGTTGGAATATTTATTGATTTAAAGAAAGCCTTTGACACATAATCATTAAAGCAGGCCCATTATGCCGTTCCGTGTTTTCTACATACAAGGTTATAATGTCAGATGTCGACTGCAAACCTCAGCAAAGTTACGAAACATGAGCTATTGTGTTCATGCCGTAATCCTGCAACGTGGTTTCCTGCCACTATAAACAGCTCATTGCCACATGTGTATAAAACCTGGTGTCAGATTGAAGCATCCAATTGGGATGAATGCTCCAACAATGTGGAACCTGCTCCAATTGGGACTTTTTTGAATGCTGGTATGAGATAATTGTGGAGTTTTTTGAGCTGGAAATCATGCAAAGCTACTCTGTAGGTGCTGAGAACACACATAATGAGAGTTAAAACTGACTAGAATAGGTTTCCTTTAAACTTTAATCCATAAACTGTGAGGTTATGGCATCAGAGGAATGACTTTGAACTGACTACAAAACTATTTGGATACCTGGATGTCTGGACATTGCTTGTGGGGTTCCACAAGGCTCAATATTGGGGCTGTGTGTTTGTGTGTGTGTGTGTTTGTATTTCTGTCTTTATGGGGACACTGATATGTTTACACAGTCACACCACTGTCTCTTAAAATGTGGGTGTGTTCTAGGTTGTGACATTTTCTGAATCTATCGTCAGGACAATTAAACAACAATTATCCATTAATGGTTATATTTTTACACTAAAACATAATATATGGCTGAATTTGATAACAAAAATTTTGTTTTTTCTCAATTAAACTTATTCCAAGAAGAACAAAACTTTTGACAGAAATACAATTAAGAAAAATCAAGAAAACCTGCCCCTCCCTACCGCTACTCAAAACATCCAAAAGTGCTCCTCCTACTGTCAGCACATTAAGGGTATATGTCACAATGCAAGACAGTTTAGTTAACTTAGTTTAACAACGGCAAAATTCTTCATTAATTACTGTTTGATGACTGTTTGCTAACACCACAAAGAAGAGCTGTTTACATTTGGCCCGGGAACTGAAGTGTGCTTCATTTCCTTATGCTGGTGTACCGCCAGGGTGGGTGAACTTTAAAACATATATATTGTAACAACTCTGCAATCTTATTGCTGTTTGTTTGGCGTGATTGTGACCGACAGTAACTGTTTATCCTGCAAGAAAAAGTAGGTGAGACCAACTCTGTGTCCGTTTCCTGGATCCAGTGGAACGATACAATTTATAACCCTACATATAAATAAAATCATCTGGTAGCAGGAGTGGGGGTGTCGCAACACCCCCATCCTTCATGGGTGTGACGCCTGTGGGACCTCTGACACTATGGGGACCAAAATTCAGGACCCAGAAGAATTAAGTATAAATAAAGGTCCACACTAGTATAATAGAAATTATTAATTCACTTTACAAGTGTAAAGTGAAATATGTATTTTTCAAAGGTTTGAAGATATGTTTACTTTAAAAACTAAAAAAAGTATAAATTTTTAGTCATTTTTTAAATAATGTTTAATCTTTATTTATTTTTATGTATTTATTAATTTTAAATGATTGTTTTTGTATTCATTCATTTTTATTTATGTTTTAAAATTTAATTAAATGTAAAAATTTTTTATCATTTTATTTATTTATTTTATTTTTTTAATTATTGAATTTATTCATTCATTTTTACTTTTTAAATTATGTTTTTCATTTACTTAAATTTAAAAATGTTTAGAATTATTATTTTTATTTATTTATTTTTTTTTTTAAAAAGGTAAAAGTTTACCTTACTACCCATTGGCTACTTGATTAGAAACTTCGTCCTCATGAGACATGGAAACGAGGATGTGTGTGTGTGTGTGTGTGTGTAAATAATGATTAGGCACAAACACTAAGCACTAAAGACAAGCAGTGACTACTTCCTACTCCCTTTCTGACACAGTAATTACTCCATTTTCTGTCACCGGTATATTTTGTATTATCTTTGTGTCTGAAATAAACCAAAATGAAATTAAATAATAACTGAAATTTTCCATATATCAACTAATTGACCATCCTGGGTTCTTAGTGAAACAAACACTAGATTAATGGATATAAAGTATGAACTGTGTCTCACCAAAGCCCACTGTGCTTCTGCTAAATCTTTATATCATTAGATTTTTTTGTCCATTTTGATCCATCGTACTTTCTTTTTATCTTTAATCCTCTATCTGCAGACGGGGGCATCGGGAAAAGGCTCAGGGAGGCTTTGTCATGTTGACTTAGAGCACACAGAGACAGCAGCTAATGGCATTTTTTCAATTTGTTGAAGCACTCAGTGTTCCTGATTCATTCTTTGGGTGTTTTCTGTTTTTCCTTCAGGCTAACAGTGACATCAGTGAAGTATATTTTGGTAAAAACCTGTCTATAACAGCTTAAATGTGAAAAAAAAACAAAGTATTTATTAATAATAGAGCTGTCAAATGATTAAGACTTTTAATCAGATTATTCACAGAGTTGCTTTGTATTCATTTTGATTAATCCTGTTTAAATATTAATTTTTAATCTATATTAATAGTATGAGTAAACAGACTGAGTATATGTGACTTAAATAAATAAATATAATGTATGTGAACTTAACATGTTTGTCCAAACTGGGCCATGAATTAACAAAGACTAACGTATGCTTTGTGTTAATGTGATGAGCGAAAACACACACACAGTCAGAAACACAAAAATCTACAGAAAAAAAATGCAAAACATGCTAAAATCCACTAAAAATCACACAAAAAATAAGCTAACAGAAACGTTTTTCAAAATATCCAAAACATCTGCAAAAATATTAATTTATGTGAAAATGACATGTTTATATTCAACACCTCCCACAGTTTTAACAGAACTGGAAACAACTATTCTGGTTAATTACATTCAAATATTTTATCAGATTAATCATAATAATGGATTCATCTTTTAGTGTGTTAATTTTGACAGAAGTAATTAATAAGCAAAAGTCGTTTTAAACATCTTTCAGATTTCAAACATACTTGTTACTGATAAGTTTAGAGCGTGTGTCTGACAGAAGTTCTAGATTAATGTTCTCCACCTGTAATGAGACTCCAGTGGCTGCAATCAAACTGCTTCCATTACTACAGGGATGGAGATTAATAGAGCGATACGTTACTGTGTGTTTGGCACAAAGTGAACTGCTAGACAACTGCAGTAGCATTAGCAGCAGCATTTGCAGCATTGGCAGTATTAGCATTTGCAGCATTAGCAGCATTTGCAGCATTAGCAGCAGCATAAGCAGCAGCATTAGCATTGCCAGCCTTAGCAGCAGCAGCATTAGCACTAGCATTAGCAGGAGGATTAGTTGAAAACCCCAAACTCCTGCAGCTGCACCCAAATGTCATTAGGACTAAATGTAAAGTGTGGTTTTTAATTCCAGAGCAGAAGACTGTGAGTCCAGCTGAAGTTAAGTGCTGTGGTCTATTCCTCTGGTCTATCAGTGTCATTAGTCAAACTACACTGATGAAGAACTGGAAGATGTATAGAAACTTCAGATAAAGAACACTCCATCAACACTACTGATGTGGAAATTTCAATCACTGCCAGGAGAGAAAATCTTTCAATTAAAATACTAATTTATTTATCAGTAGCAGTGAGAAGAACCACAGAAGCAGCTGTTATCACATGGTATAAATATAAAGGATGAAAAGCCTCTTATATTACTTTATTGATCCCATAATTGGTAAATCACTTCATAACAGCATCTTTCACATACACGTAAAAGAGACAAACCGTGAAGGAGTAAAACAAAGTGTAATGACATTAAAGTGATGATACAGAAGAACTTAATAGTGCAAAGTAAAGTTAGCAAAAACAAATGATTAGGTCATTTATAGAAAATGCAGAGGTAAAAACTGAAATAATGTGTGACAATGGTGTTTGATTGGAGAAGTCTCACTTACTTAGAACGAGGTTCTACGAAATCATATTTTTTTTAGGTTTATAAAAAAAACAAAACAAAGATCATCTGAAGCCATCTTCATCCTTGAACACTAAAGCTTTTCTCCCCATTTCTCAGTCAAAGAAAATATTGGTAAACACTTTCTATTAAGATGATACTGTAAGAAATCTCAAAGTCCATTTAATGAAAGCTCCCTAGATGATCTAAAAATTTATTTATTTACAGTTCACATGGAAAATACAGGATTGTGAATCATTGTACACACAAGCTCAAGGAAAGAGTGTCCCTTCCTTCTCCATTCCTTTGACAATATCTTGACTTTCCTCCCCAAACATGGTTTGGACTCAGCATTTTGATTGGGCCATGACCTGATGACAAAGCTAGTGATCCCCACCCCTCTCCTGTTAGCTTGTGAAACGTCTAATCTTTCTGTCTTTCCCCAACACTCATCCTTTGTCAAAACATGACTGTCCTTGATCCAGCGCTGGGGAATCATGAACCATATTAAACCCTAGTAACCCCAGAAATACAGTTGATTTAGTCAAACCTGGTCCATATCCACTGGGAGAGAGTGAACACTGGTGCACTGGTTGTAATGATTCTGAATATTGAGTGGACTCAAATGCATGACTCACACCAGAATTGACCGTTTGACAAAGATTTACTACAAAAATAATCGTCGCTTCTCACTCTGCGTTGCTGCGTTCAGGGTCCTCCCCTCTGTGCAGAAGGCTGGGACACTGCACGCAAACAGAGGTCAGGCAAAAAAGGTCTGAAACATGCAGTTAAAATCAGTCAAAGGATAAGAAAAGATACATTACCGTAGAGCATAAAAAGTGTCAAACCAGCAATCAGACGTCTAATGCAGGACAGATGAGAGGTAGGCAAGAGCAGAGTCAAAAGCAGGTGAAAGGTCATGAAACAGGGGTGTGAAAAAACCAGAGGCAAAACCAGAATCCAAAAAACAAGTCACAACCAGTGTCAAACACCAGGAAAACCAGACAAGCTGGTACGCTCATAAGTTCTTTACAAAGGTAATATAATGAAATCACAGTGACACACACCAGGTATATATACTCAAGAAGACAGGTGAGACACGTCAAGGAGCAAATTAAGAAGACGGGGCGACACCAGTGACAGGAAGTAAAGCTAGAAACTGTAAATATGAACCTACATGACAAAATAAAAGCCCAAGACACTAACAATGACAGAAAAAAGAGAAAAAAACAGACAAAAACAAAACAAGACACAAGAGTCTAGGCCAGGGGTGTCCAAATCCAGTCCTTAAGGGCCAGTATCCTGCCTGTTTTGGATATGTCCCTCTTCCACCACACCTGGTTCAATGAATAATCAGCTCATCATAAAGCTCAGGGGAAGTCTGATAATGATGTAATGGCTTCCAGGTGTGATGGAAGAGAGAAATATCTAAAACATGCAGGACACCGGTCCTCCAGGACTGGATGTGGACAACCCTGGTCTAGACTGATAACAGTGGTTAGCGTATTTCTGTTGAAAAAATATACAGGAGTTGGGAAATTAATTTTTTTCATGAGAAAATATGCAAAAAAAAAAAAGATACCGTTTTTCATGATACACTTTTTTCACAGTGATTCAGTGTCATATAAACAGTTGTGTTTTTACAGTTTACACTTTTTACACCATCATGGTTTGAAGTTTTTCAATGTAAAATTTACCAAGTTTTTTTTTTTTTTTTTTTACAGTACAATGTTTACAGAGAAGTCTTTCTGCCAGGCACAGAGCCACATACTGCCTACGTACTCATTCATATATATACCCATATGTGCAGTTCTTCATTCCAGTCCATGCCAGAGCTCTTTTCCATATGTTATGCCTTTATGTGTTTAAAACAGGCAGAAGGTGTGTGTGCCGTGAACTCATATTTCTGCTTGAATTGTGTGTTTGACTGTCATTCCGCGTCACTGAATACACCTCAACCTGATGAACTGTCACTGAACACTCTTGTCACCCAACTGTTGCTGTTATTGCTCATGTTGCTGATATTGTTTTGACTCGGTGCCATCATCTTCTAAATCGCAGCGAGTGTCACAACGCCACGGACCGTATCAAGGTGCGCGTGTGGGATGAGGACGATGACATCAAATCCCGGGTGAAGCAACATTTCAAGAGGGAGTCGGACGATTTCCTGGGCCAGACCATCATCGAGGTTCGAACTCTCAGCGGAGAGATGGATGTGTGGTACAATCTGGGTATGTTCATACTGTTGTACACATGACTTCTTCACTAATGAAATCATGCACGCCGGCATCACAATTTAAAAAAACAAAAACAAAACAAAAACATGCAATGTGTTTTACTCCAGATTTTACACACACACACACACACACACACACAGTTGAATTTCAACAGCTAATGCTTAACCCTCTACAGCAGGGTTCTCAAACTCATTTTCTTCCATTTTCCACATTCAGTCTGATTTTTATCTCCAATGGGTCAGACCAGTAAAATGAAAACATAATAACTAACATAATAATTTTTGACCAAAAAATCTAAATCCTATTCAAAAACAGAAAAAAAACACACTAAAACAATGACAAAAATGTGAAGTTGTCATCATTTTAAACCAAAGAAAAAAATTAGAAGAAAATATGGAGTAATTTAATATTTAATAGGTTATTATTCTCTTCATCCTATGGGCCGCATTTGAACTATTGACGCGCCGCATTTGGCCCCTGGACCGCATGTTTGAGACCCCTGCTCTATTAGACTACACATGACGCTGAAAAATACAGCTTTAAAACATAACACAAGCCTCTAACCAATTTTATTGTATTATATGGTCAAGATGGACATTGAAATGAGTGATGTAAATGAAATTCTTATAATTGCCATAATTGTAATATAAAATTGTTAAATAAAGAGTACTGAACTTCAATCTACAACCAGCTACATTACTCAAAAAGTTATGAATGGATTTTGATGACGTTTTCAAAATGTGTTAGGAGTGTCACAACAACTGATTACATTTTGGTGGTGATCTGGAAGAGATCCTGGATTCTGGATCACTTTGAAATGTATTCGTTAATCGCAATGTAAAATTTCTCTTCCGGGTCACGACCAAAATGTAATCATTTTTATCCTTGTGACAAGGTGTTTTAGTCCAAACATGTCAGTCTTTTTCTATTAATTTCAGGAATATTCTTGTGTATTCATTCCAGTTGTGTTATGTTCTACATCTAACATATTGATTACATGTCTGATTGAATTGACTTGAATGAATAAATCCTTAGTCTTTCTTCTATTTGTTAGAAATTGCAACAGATAAAAAAAACATTAACATTTCAATCCAGAACTAGCATGTGTTTATGACAAGCTAAATTTGTGATGTTTACACGTAAGGATGTGTGTCCACAGGATGTGTTTTTCGTGTAGAGAGCTAAAAACATTGTCTCCCACGTACTTTTTAAGAACGCTGTTGATGCTAAGTTACACAAACATCACGCACTCATCGTGTAAACATTAACATGCTGTGGTTTTCCCGCCTCCTGCTTGCTTTTGATTGGTCAGTAAGAGAATTGTGACTTTGACGCATCATTTCCAACTCGCAACACCGACATTTTCGTCTTGTTTTTAATTCATCGACAAACATGCACATTGGAACGGTTATCATCAATGTTTTTAAAACAGCTATGTCGTCTCGTCATCGTCCCGTCTTCGTCATATTTCGTCTCGTCTGATGAAATTAACACTGGATGACATACATATTTTCCCTTCTTAGTTGCGGCTCTTACAGCAGCAGGATGAGAAGAATGCATGAGGTGTAATCCCGTTAAGGTCATTAATGCTACACATGTGCCATGTAATTGTCCTTATTGGACAGCTGTGGACGATGCAGGGTCAGTGTTTGAGTTTTGTGCATCTCTGGTTTCAACCTGCTGCATAATGGGAGCGCCTACATCTGTTCATCTGTTAGAGTATTATGACTGGTGGATGATGTCTTTGTTTGCCTCTTCAGCTAAAAGGAAGCAATTTGTGGTAATAGTGACCCCTGCCCACTGTTGCTGCACTGTGCCGTTTTAAATCTTCTCCATGAATGTTTAAACAGGGCTTTACTGGTGTGGGTGTCCCCCACCTCCCCCCTTCCAGCTGCTTCCCTCTCTAAGCCTCTTCAGCTCCTCTTCAATCTCAGCTCCTGTGTGTGTGTATGTGTGTGTGTGTGTGTGTGTGTGTGTTATTTTGTGTTAATATTTTTTTCATTTTTCTGTCACTTGACCAACACTTGTTCATTCTTTTTATTGATTTTACAACATAAACAGATATACAAAATTATGAATTAAACATTTAGGTCAACCCCATCCACCCTCCCCATTGTTCCTATTTTTCAGATGGGGTTCAGATTGTAGTTCATGTCATACGAGGAAAAATAAACAAAAGATATTCTTTTAACAAGTTGAGTATGAATATTGAATATTCCAGAGGGTTACTGTTCATACATCCCCGGACTCTTCCATCAAATGCGACAAGTCAGTTTCAGATAAATATGAAATGAAGGGGTCTCAGATATGATGAAAATTATGTTTCTGATGTTTTAGAGTGTAAGTAATTTTCTCTAAGGGGAGAGTGGCAGAAAGCTCAGATAACCATTTATTAATCACTGTTCTTCTAGTGTTTTTCCAAGCTAGAGCTAATATTCTCTTTACAATTAATATGGTAATATGTATATATATATATATATATATATATATATATATATATATATATATATATATATATATATATATATAAATAATCGTTGATTTTTATTTTTCAACTTTTCTGGTTGTAAACCCACTACAAACAGCTGTGGAGTCAACAGTACCTGTATCAGTAGGATATCTGGGATACATTTCCTCACTTCCTGCCAGACTTTCTGTATGTCTGTACATTGCCAAATACAATGAAAAAATATACTGTACCGTTTTCCTTCTCACATTTCATACAAGCATCCAGAATAGCACTGTTATATTTGTTGAGCTTTTCAGGTGTTAGCATGTCACTTTTTGACACGGTGCAAATGAAAGCTTCATTTAACACCCCACCCCCACCCCTTTGAAACCCTGAAGTCATTAGCAATCACTGGTATTCATATTTGCATTCACAAATGAGTCCATAAAGCTCTGGTAACCTAAATGCTGCTGAAGCCGTATTATTAATGTAAGAGTTTTCGCATATATCACATTTACATAGCTGCTTGCATACGCATAATTTCATTCATGTTTTACTCTACATGATGCTGTTCATGCGCCCATCCATGCCTTCTGTTTGCTTCAATTTACGGAGTTTGAACATCATGTCTTCTCTCATTTGCTGCTGTCACACAATTTTCATTTAGTCCCAATGGGGAGCTTAAGACTCTGCCCCTTCTGGGAGGCTCATGGGGCCTGAGATGGATATTAATGAATGGTATTCAATGGGAAATACAATGGTAAAATGGTTTCCATCTGGTTTGTCATGTGCCCTGAATCACACACATGTTGTACCTCATAATAAATGATAATTATTCATGTGTGTTTCAACTGCTCTTGTTAACCAACGGCTGATTCATTTGCGAGTAAAACCTGTTAATAATGTGGACTACATGCCTGGCGCACAGGGCTGGGGTTAGGCATAGTCAGACTAGGCGGTCGCCTACGGCACCAGATGTCTTAGGGGCGCCAAGTCCCACAGAATTAGAATATTAAGCTACGGTGTTTTCTGGACTATAAGGTACACTTAAAATACTTGATTTTTTTTCACAGTACACCTTAGGGCATTAACTAAAATGTCGACACGTCGACTTTCGTAGCACACGTTGACTTAAATTTGGAGAAGTCGACAAGTCACATGTTATTCTATCTCTCCCTGCCTCCCTCTCTCGCTCGCACACGTAAACACAGACCAGATGTAAACAAGACACCTGCAGGTAAGACAGTTGTTGTGGGCTAACAAAACAAGAGTGACACACACACATCACATGTGTGGAAGTACTTCACTTTAGATGAAAAAAAAACGTACAGCGTCTGAAGAGGTATCAGCTAATGTGAGTGATACGAGCAGCATTAGCTCGCTAACCAGTGATAAGCAGAGCTGGCAACCTGCATTAAGACAACACACTTTTTTTTTTTCTCCTCCAAACACATGATATGGACAGTGTTGTGTTCATCTTGTTGGCCTTAAACTTATTACACGTAAAATAAAAAGTAAGGACGTGTGACAGATGTGTGGACAGTCCAGTTTTAGAACCGTGGGTGCAGACATATGTTCACCTACTGATGTTTTGTTGGAGTTAGAGTGCTGGTTGTGTCTTGTCAGTGGACATTGTTACGTTACAGTGAACTTTAATACAAGTTGCTTATTACTGGACAGACATGTGTCCGTGTTTTTTTTTTTTTTTTTTTAGCTGTATGTCTGACAATGTGATGACGTCATCATGACCCGGTCGACGCAACTTGACTTTATTGACAGATAAGTTGACTTGAAAAAAACTGAAGTCGTTATGCCCTAATGCACCTTATATATATGGATTAATTCTGGTTGTGCTTAGTAACTGGGAATTTAGACTCCTTATCTGATAATTCACACTTTTTGTTGCATAATTTTGACTTTTTCTCATAATTTGGCCTTTTTAATCACATGATTTTGACATTTTACTCCATAATTTGGCCTTTGTATCTCATTAGTTTGACGTTTTATTGCATAATTTTGACAAATGCAAATTTCTAATTCCACAAAAATGAAAGAAGGGTGCTCACCTAGGGCACCAAATTGAACAGAACTGGCCCTGCTGGTACTCATGTGACGTCACCACAGACTCCACACCACAGCTGAGTGGATACTCCACTCATTGTAGTCTCTTACCAAGCCCACATAAAACCTAACGTCACGTTTACTTCCCATCAAAAACAGGTGGTCTGCTTATGATACATCAAATATTTCTTATTAACCGCTATCATATGTGAATTTGACTCGCTCTATTCACTCCCACTCAAATTTTTTGGGAGTTAAGCACCTATGGACCGGAAGTAGAAGCATGTGACTTAGCCTCCCCATGCATTGACGTGTTGATTAAAAAAACACTACAATAGAATAAAATAATAATAGAAACTAAAGATGCTCAGCTATTCAAATTTTTTCCCACAAAGTGTATTTCTGTTTGCAGAGAAGCACCGTCTGTGTTCTGGGTTAATGCTGCGCTGAAACATCTGTGCACTGACCGGAAAAAATTAATCCTGCATATATGTGTTTTGTTTCTATGACAACATACCAGGACTCTGCATTACAAGTTAGCAACACATAGAGAGATTAAAGTGGTAACAAGAAAATGAGTCCAATGAACTGGGGAAGGATCCACAGGATGTAATGAGGCAGTGAGAGCGTGGGGGTCCGTATCATTGTTATCGTCTGCCCAGTATTTTTTTCTCTCTCTTTTCTTGCCTCTCAGAATTGTCTCACTTTAAAAGATTTTATTCCATCTCATCATTGAGGCATGAATTATTATTTTTTATTTCTCTTTCCTTTCATATTTTCAATTTTCTTTTGGTTTTCTTTAATGCTGATTTTATTATGGGTTTTAATTAAACCATAATTTGATGCCAGGGTGAAAGAGAGAGAGGTGTGTGTGTGTGTGTGTGTGTGTGTGTGTGTAATCAGTGTAATCTTTAGGATGACGTAGTTAGGAAATAGTTAAAGTTAGAGAAAGTTAGGAATGACTAAACAAAATGGTGGATTATAGATCTTAACGACTGTTGTCGCTTCTGTAAAAAGAATTGAAAGATTGCTGACGTTTTCTCACATTCTTCACTCATCTTTGATAAAACGAAATCTCCACCCATTGTTGTTCTTCTTCTATGGTTGTTTCTCTCAGAATCGTCGCAGCGTCACTTTGTTACACCCGCCCTCTGACTCTATACTTCACCGTGATTCGTCGGAAAGTTTCAGGGAAATCTAGCCAAAAGTTACATTGAGCGAAACTAGACTACAGTAGAACATTAGATATGCGACTGCTAGGAGGTCCAGTGCAGCTAGGCCACCTATCGCTGATCACTGTAAAAACACATTTTGGTGCCTTGTGATCTTTTGACCTTTGAGCTACTTGTCTCGTCATGTTATCTTCCACTTATGTGGGTTGTGGGGGCAGCAGCCTCAGCAAAACAGCCCAGACTTCCCTGACTCCAGCTATCTCAGGTAGCTCCTCCAGGGGAATCCTGAGGCGTTCCCAGGCCAGCTCAGAGATATAATCCCTCCAGTGTGTCCTGGGTCGGCCCTGAGGCCTCCTCCTGGATGGACATGCCCAGAAAACCTCCCCAGGGAGGCGTCCAGGAGCCACCTCAGCTGACTCCTCTGGACATGGAGGAGCAGCGGCTCTACCTCCAGTCCCTCCTGGGACTGGGAATAGAGCCTTCTCACCCTATCTCTAAGGCTGATCCCACCCACCCTGTGAAGGAAACTCATTTCGGCCGCTTGTACCCGTGATCTCATTCTTTTGGTCATGATCCAAAGCTCATGACCATAGCTGTGGGTCGTAACGTAGATTGCCCAGTAAATGAAGAGCTTCACTTCCTTCTCCACCACAACGGATAGGTTTCACACCTGCATTACTGTGGATGCCGCCCCAATCTGCCTGTCGACCTCCTGCTCCAACCTTCCGTCACTCGTGAATAAGATTCCAAGATACTTAAACTCCTCCTTTGAGCTACATTAACATACATTTAATGGGACCTATTTTGGACCACCTTTACTGAAAATTTCATAGAAATTGGCTTTAGCATAAAGCTGCTCACAGACAAACAAACACATAAACTGACTCAATATCCCTCAGAACCTGACAACCCCTCCTAACCCCTCTCCTCTTCAGTGGTAAATTTAACCCTCTGTTGTCTTCCAGGAAACTGTGGATGTAATAGTTTGAGAATATTCCATTTGTCTTGTGGACAGGTGAATCCTGGTGAACATCACCTGCTCTGGTCGTCACTGCCACTAACTCAGTCTGCTGGTGTTTTTCAGATAAGAGAACGGACAAGTCTGCTGTGTCTGGTGCCATCAGGCTGAAGATCAGTGTGGAGATGAAAGGAGAAGAGAATGTGGTTCCACCGCACGGCCAGTACACCTGTTTACATGAGGTAAATGTCTGCTGGGTCAAATGTTGGTGCTCACTCATCAAAATGACCATAGAATTACCACCTTATTAGCAATCTGTTACTTGTAATAAGCAGTTATAAAGGCATTATTACCATGATATTACATCAAAATTACCACATAGTTACCACCTTATTAGCAATCCCTAATGTGAAGCAAAACCTCTTTATTATTCCCTGTGGTGACAGTGTAGTTGATCAGCGTGACTTGTTGCGTCTTATCTCGCAGAACCTGTTTCACTACCTGACTGAGGTGAAGAGTAGCGGGGTCGTGAAGATCCCGCAGGTGAAAGGGGACGAGGCGTGGAAGGTCTACTTTGATGACGTGTCTCAGGAGATAGTGGATGAGTTCGCCATGAGATACGGAGTGGAGTCCATCTATCAGGCGATGACGTTAGTACCACCCTGATCTATGGCCTTTTACCTCAGCCATCTGTCACTGTCTCATTCAGCAGAGTGGAGAGGAGAAGGAGAGGAGAAGGAGAGGAGAAGGAGAGGAGAAGGAGAGGAGAAGGAGAGGAGATGTAGTAAAGATGTCTCCTCAGCAGAATAAGAGCTTGGAGGACTATCGAGCTCCAAGTTTGATTGATTAATTGCTGGTCTCCTGGAAAAACTTCTAACGTTCCTGGGTCGTATTGATCATGGACACACATAAACAGTCGGCTTGTTTCCCTCTGTCTCTACGTTCCTCTCATCCTCCATGACCTTCTCCATCCATAAACGTCTCTAGCTTCGATGGAGCTCTTGCTCCATGTTTGAAATGTCTAAATCCATGGCAATTATGTACAAAGCCCAAGATTTCCTAAATCAGAGCTGACTTCCTAACTCAGAGCTTAGTTATACTTTGTCTTTTTTCTGTTATTTGTAGCTAAATTTTTTCATTGCTTTAATTTATCTTTTTCTTTTGCTTTTAATTGACAGAAATAAATTAAATAAAATGTTTACGCCAACCACTGAATTACAGTTTCCTCCAAAGGTTTACGATACATTAAAATGAATTTACTTAAAAAAGCCAGAAGACAGGGGTGGGCAACCTGCGGCTCGGGAGCCACAAGCGGCTCTTTCATCCTGTGGCTTCCAGTGGTTTAGGGTTAGTTAATAATAGTATTTAATTGAAGTGTATTTTATTTGTCTTAGTTCTTTTTTTTAAAAATTATTTTAGTCCTAGATTGTGATCTTGAAATGTTAAAATATTAATCAAATAAATATATTTTATTTAATCAAAAAAGCACAGTCCAAGGCACTCCAGGATACAAGGCTCTGCACCACTACACGTGGGTGTCTGCCCAGTTCATTGTTTTTACCATAGTCAATTCTGGTCAATGTGGTACACTAGGCGCACACCCCTCTTTCCTTTCAGTGGAATTATAAATGATCATCTGTAAACATAGTGTCCTACATCTGATGGAGTACGTATTGAGTGTCCATGAATAATCACAGTCAATGTTAAGTTTAATGATTTATTTACTGTATTTTCCACACTATAAGGTGAACTGGATTATAAGGTGCATTAAGTGAAGTTAAACAGTCACAATAACTCTTAACCTTGTTGAGTTGTAACACGGAACAAAACACACTTATTCTGCTAAAGCAAACTTTAAGAGTCAAAATTCAGAGATAAAATTATGCGATGAAACAATACTGTCTCACTCCCAGCACATCAAAATCTGACGCACTCCTACGTGCTGACCAAACGTCGGTATCTGACACACAAGGTGTCCCTCAGTGTCTAATCCAGATGCAGTGGGTTTCTAACCCTCCACAGAAATATGAGACACTCGGGTTTAAAACACTTTTTTGCTCGGATTTAGGGTTAGGGCTCCGAACGTCACATATTGTAGTGGACGAGTTAGAAACCCACCTTGTTCGACATTTGGGCAGTGCGTCTGAACTCGTCAGACTTTGACGCACTAGGAATGAGAACGAGCTAGATAAAAAGTCAAAATTCCACACTACAATACACACTGTAGTTTTTGGAGAAAATTAAAGACTTTTAAGTGCACCTTATAGTAAAAATACAGACACACCTGGTGCCCTAGGCAATTGCCTAGTCTGACCAGCCCTGGTTTTTACTCATAGTAGCCATGTATTAATAAATGCTTTTTATACTTTTTTGAATGAGGTGTGCCTTGGACCCTCCCTTTTTGATTAGATATTATATATTTTTCCCCCACCCCAAAGAGCACCTTCAATAAATGTTCAGTATTCCTGAGCTCTTTGGATTTTCTCTCCACTTCTAAATATATTTGATTGTTTTTCGTCGCTCAAAATAAATGCCATACTCGTAGAAGCTACTGCTTACCCGCCAAAACACCGTCCATTTGTCGCAACTTTTAACCCCAGCAAGGACAAGTGTGAAGAAATGTGAGAAAATAAACACATCTGAAGACCTGGTGATGGACCTGGACCCCAACACATGGGGGACTGTTAGCGAACCTGGACCTATATTATGACAAAAAAGGTTTTTGAAGAATATTTAGTTACTCTCGTCTTACTTGGTCTGGAACTTTAGAAAGTAGGAGTAATACAAAGCAAAAATATGGTAACTGTAAAAAGGGGGTAAAATGAAAAGTTAATTAACTTGATTGATATCTACAAAGAACTAGGTAATATGCAGTAATCTACCCCCAACTACTGCGGCTGAACAACAAGAGAACTGTCAGGTCTGTCAACTCTCAGTTCTGTGTGTGTGCAGTTACTGACTTTTTGCTTTGTAGGGCAGTATACCTCCCCTCTTGAAAACACATCACAGGAGACTGAGCTCTAAGAGCATCATGGGAATTTAACAGATGCCATCATCACTCTCTGTGCTCGCCGAACCCCAAGTGCTGCTGGGTAATTCTGAAAGCAGAGTAATTAAATAGTTCTCCTGATGAGAAGATGTTATTTGTGAGCGTCTGCAGCAGAAATGTGTAATGATTATCCACCAAACTGGAATCCTTCTGCTGAACAGAGGTGGTCAAAGTACTCACATTCTCTACTGAAGTACAAGTACAGCTACTAGTGTGTAAAAATACTCTGATAAAAAAGAAAAGGACTGAAATAACATTTTAAAAATACAACTTCTAAATTTGAATAATGTATAAAATTCAAACAGTAAAACTGCATTTTTTCTTATTTAATCTGAAAAAAAAAGTTTAAAAAATATCCAAAAACAAGGCAGAGACAGCAGACCTCCACCAAGGCTTGATGTGTCATATGACGTCAAAAAGTGACATGATGGAGACATAGGTGTTGACCCATCTGATGTCTGAAGGTGAGACCATGTGAATGAAAAAAAAACATTATATTAAAAATATTACCATGTGTTTTAGCTGTTGACCTTTAGTGTGACCTTGATCTTTGACCTTCATTGCTCAAAATCTCATGGGTTCTTCCTTCACCCATTATCTATCATTCCTGAAAGTGTCATCAAAATCCGTTCAGAACCTGCTGACAGACAGACAGACAAACTGACCCAAATTTAAAAGTGACTTGGTGTGTAGAAAATATGTCTGATCAGGTCAGTTTAGTGGATATGGACAGAACATTTAGGAAAATTTTAGAAAAAAAAGAACATTTCAATTAAAAAATAATGAGTTATGAGAATTTTAAAAAATCAGAATTATGAGATAATGTCAAATTTCTCAGATAAAAAGTCACAATTAAGACGATATAGATCATGTAGATACAGATCATATACTAGATATTCATGAAAAATAAGTTAATATATGTGACTGAAAACTTCCTTTTTAGGTAATTCTGCTCTGGCAAGGAGGTAATGTTTTTGCCAGGTTCTGTTTGTGTGTCTGTTCGTTAGCAAGATAACTCAAAACGTTCTGGACAGATCTTGATGAAAATTACATGACATGTTGGGGGTGTGACATGGAACAAATGTTGCTTTTTACACAGTACCAGTGTATATTTACTCAGTACCAGTGTATATTTACTCAGTATCAGTGTATTTTCAATCAGTACCAGTGTATATTTACTCAGTACCAGTGTATATTTACTCAGTACCAGTGTATTTTTACTTAGTACCAGTGTATTTTTTACTCAGTACCAGTGTATTTTTACTCAGTACCAGTGTATTTTACTCAGTACCAGTTTATTTTTACTCAGTACCAGTGTATTTTTACTCAGTACCAGTGTATTTTTACTCAGTACCAGTGTATTTTACTCAGTACCAGTGTATTTTTACTCAGTACCAGTGTATTTTTACTCAGTACCAGTGTATTTTTTACTCAGTACCAGTGTATTTTTACTCAGTACCAGTGTATTTTTACTCAGTACCAGTGTATTTTACTCAGTACCAGTGTATTTTTACTCAGTACCAGTGTATTTTACTCAGTACCAGTGTATTTTACTCAGTACCAGTGTATTTTTACTCAGTACCAGTGTATTTTTACTCAGTACCAGTGTATTTTTACTCAGTACCCGTGCCTCCTGTTAGTTTTAGTTTATTTGCACTGAAAGGTGGTTTATCAGATGTGTCTTTTTGTAAGGTCTCAGGCTTCCATTTTGTAAATAAATATCTTTTTCCCAGATGTTAATTTTCAGTGCGTTAGAGCTGGAGGCCGATAAGGAAGCTCCTGTGCATACTATCGTCCCCTGCAGAAAAAGAAAACAGATTATAACACAAAGAACAGAGAGTTATTTTTATGTGGAGCATCAAACAGGTGTACGCAGTCATTTGTTATTATTTATTTTTCCTATTTCTACTCTATATATGAACCAGGATGGTTTTTAGCAGTGACTTTTTCTGTGCTCTATAGGTGGATGAGGATGTAGGAGGCGCTCCACATGTCTTCTGAAGGGAGTGTTAAAAGCAGCATATGTTCCAGGCTTCACACATGACAGTTAAGCCAATGTGGGAAAAATAGATGCAGTTATTTTTCCATCAGATACTATGATTGTGAAGATGGATATAGAAAAGGAGGAGGAGGAACCTTCCCCACTGTGTTTTTTTAAATTTCTAGTCAAAATATCTCATCACACTTAACTTAAGAATCTGTCGTTCATTCGTTTTTCAAAATAAAAACAAACTTAAGACAGTGAAAAATTAAGTAATTTCTTCATCATCCGTTTCCAAAACTAAAATGAAAAAAACAGATACTATAGTGATGCGTTTTTTTTTTTTCCAATTTTCCTTTTTGTGTTTAAATGAATAATAGAAAAAAAAAAAAAAAAAAGAGATAACAGCCGTTTCCCATTTTATCCAATTTTGACCTGAAGCACATTGAGTAAACCTGAAATGGATCTTAACAACCGAAAGAAACATGTCCACTGGACTGAAGATCATTATGGTATGATATGACACCAATTTTCTCTGTCGTTATATCTTCAGGTCTTAGAGTGACCCTCTTCAGAAGTGGAAAGTAATTCAGCAAAAGTACTTCAGTAGATTTTTTTAGGTATCTGTACTTTACTTGAGTATTTATTTTTCTGGCAACGTTTTACTTTCATTCCCTACATTTTTGCATAAATATCTGTACTTTATACTCTTTACATTTATATAAATATCTGAACTTTTACTCTTTTGATTTGATTATGATTTGATAATCTTTATTTGAACTCAATTTAAAAGACAAAAACAAAATAAAAACAGATAATAATGATCACACTGCAAAAGAAAAAATATAGATAAAGAAAAGAAAAAAGTGCATTTGTTATTATCATTATGCGTTTTACAAAAGTCCAAAAGGAATAGGGTCGTTACTTTTTCAAATTAAACAGATGTGACAGTATGAAAAATATGTGGCTTCACAGGGAAACTGTGACTTTATATATTATAGTTATATGACTATTATATAATAGTTTTGACTTTTTATTTCACAATTTTAACATTTTATCTCACAGTTTTGACTTTTTCTCTGAAAATTATGCATTTTTAATCTCATATTTGTATTTTTGTTTTTTTCCTCATGATGACTTTTAATCTCAATTGTGACTTTTTCCCCTTTTTTTTTCCTACATTTCCTGCCCATATCCACAAAACTGAGCACAGTGACCCTATCAAACACATTATCTACACACTAACTCACTTTATTTTAGATACTTTTGAAACTTTTCTGTTTTTTCCTGGTAAAGTATTATTGCATTCATGCAAAAAAAAAAAAAACAGTTTTACTTTTATACTTTATTACAATTGTAAAATTTTTGTTTTTTAGTTTTACTTAAGTAAAGGAGTTGAATCAGTACTTCTACTTTTACCAGAGTATTTTTTTTCCATTCTGTACATAAGTACAGAATTTGAGTACTTTCACCACCTCTGCTTAGTTTCCCCAAATAGGACGTAGGTTTCCATCTTTGTCACTGCGGGTCACTGTCATTTCCAGTACCTCCACCAAGGAGGGGTTCAATTTGGGTCCGTTTGTTTGTCTGTCAGCAGGATTACGCAAAAAGTTCTAAACCGATTTTGATGAAACTTTAAGGAATGATAGATAATGGGTCAAGGAAGAACCCAATTTGAGCAATGAAGGTCAAAGGTCAAGGTCGCACTAAAGGTCAACAGCTAAAACACATCAGTGGTAATATCTCAGGATTCAGACAAGATAGAATCTGGTGTTTTTTTTTCATTCACATGGTCTCACCTTCAGACATCAGATGGGTCAACACCTATGGCTCCATCATGTCACGTTTTCACGTCATATGACATCATACCAAGTCTTGGCGGAGGTCTGCTGTCTCTGACTGCCTTGTTAAGTTTGAATTTACTCTGAGTTTTCATGAACATCTATATGATCTGTGAATTAAATATAAGAAAATACAGGATTTACGCCCAAAAAAAGGCAAATAAAATTCATTTTCGCCAACATGAAACACTATTTTTAGACTAACTCTTCTAAAGGTCTAAACAACATCACACTTATTTGGTAGTAAGTAAAGGGTCCCTAAAGGCAAACCCAAGTGTCCTGAGGTCTTCATGTCCTCAGATAGTGTGTCCAGAGTTCTAATGGGTTCTTCCTTGACCCATTATCTATCATTCCTGAAGGTTTCATCAAAATCCTTTCAGAACTGTTTGCGTAATCCTGTTGACAGACAAAGTGTGGTAACTTTGCGAATCATATGAAATATGTGATCTTATCCAATTACCAATCCATCATTATCAGTCATTATGTTCAATCACCAATACATGTTGTAAACAACAAATCTCTGCTGTGACGAGGAGAAAATCCAAAATGGCGTCAGACCCGAAGTAGTGAGTTGATTCGGCTGAAATTCAGTCTGTTTCATCCTTATATGTGTCTCCTTCTACATGACAAATTCCAAAATGTCTCATCAAGAATTGGCGATGCTAGAGTGAGAACAGAGGAAATGTGCACGGACACACAGACAGACAAACTATTAAAGCAACATAACTTAATGAAACTCTAATTCCCAAAGTTAACAAACAGACAAACAAACAAACTCACCCAAATTTAATACCTCCTTGGTGCAGGTAATAATTATATGAAAAAAGAGGGAAACTGAGGCAAGCGTGACTTTTTCATCAAATTGAAACTGAAACTGTAAAAACAGGTTTTCCATCCACTGTCAACGATCATTTAAATCACAGATAATATAGATATTGATGAAAAACACAATTTTCCAGATCTATTGTCTAAAACTAGTTCTTCTGTCCGACTGAAAATACGTCTGATTTTGTCTGGTAATATTTAGATTTTTTCCCCCAGTATGCACAGTGAGCATTAGTGTGTCTGTGCAGAAAGTAGTTAATGACGCACCATAAAATGTGTATTCTTATCGTCTGTGTTTTAGTCTCAGATTACACTGCATATTAGCCGCCTGAAAAAGCAATGATTTACCCTCATACGTGCTGCCTCTGTCTTCTATCTCTGCTAGTACAGTTTCCACAGCCTTTATTTACGACATGATGCCTTTGATTTATTTTTATTACATGAGTAACACAAGGCAAGTTAACTACATTTGCCGTAACTCTTCCAGCAGAAGTAACTGTTTGGAACATTAAAATATGTTCTCGTTTCATCAGCCAGAAGGTTTATGTAATGAAGAAATACTACACTGCAGAATCTGTTGTTCACTGCAGAGCAAAGCAGGTTATAGAAACAGATGAGAGGAGATCTGGAGCCACTGAAAAATCTGTGGAGTTTGTGGGTTTCCAAGGGAACGCTGACCTGCCAAACTGTAGTTTTCATTCATTTTAACCCATAAAGACCTAAACACGTGAGATAAAAGTCAAAATCATGAGCTAAAAAGTCAAAATCATGAGATAAAAAGAGTCACAACCTGTCTCAGTCACCTTTCCCCCAGATACTTACCTCTCCTGTCACAACCTTTCACCCAGATCCACTCCAGTCACACCTGGCCTGTACCGTGCAGCTGCAAGTCATTGCTGATCTGCATCTATTTAAGCAGTGAGGCTTGCAGTCGCCGGTGTGGGACTATTCACGTTATCACCTCCATAACATTCCAATCACCATCTTGGGCTCTGGCTGATAATTCCCCAGTTTTAGTTTTCTGTCTCTGTTTGTCTTTTTGCTTCTGTTTTTATTAAATCTGTTCTCCCTTCAGCACCTGGCATCTGAGTCCTTCCTTTTGACCTCACCCATCATGACAAAAAGTCAAAATCTCTGGTGTATTTCCAACCATTACTGATGAAACATGCATTGTGGCATTAATGAGTATTATTAGCGTCTGACACTTTTAACGTGATATTATCCACAAACATCATCTTTGTCCGTTGCCTTGTGTGTGAAACACTGTTCCTTAGTTTTCCTGGTTGCCTGTACTGATGAAAACTTCTAAACTGTTAGCTAAACTGTTAGCCTCAGTCAAAATCATGAGGTAAAAAGTCAGTCATGAGCTAAAAAGTTATGACATAACAAGGCAGTCAGACACAGCAGACCTCACCCAAGGCTTGATATGTCATCATATGACGTCAAAACATGATGTGATGGAGCCATAGGTGTTGAACGTGAGATATTACCACTGATGTGTTTTAGTTGTTGCCCTTTAGTGTGACCTTGACCTTTGGGAGAGAGAGAGAGAGACAGAGAGAGAGAGAGCAAGCACGCTGGGGCAGGAGATGACGGAGCGCTTAATGTTGCACCATCACAGTCTGCATATTGTCCGTGTCTTATCACTCACTCTTTTTCCATTTATCATTTCTGCCAATAACCCAAAATGCTGCCAAACAAACTATTTGAAAGTGGGGGAGGTGTCTTCAAAAGTAAAACCTGTGTTCTCTGACGTCATACTAGCTGCTGCTGGATAACAAATCTTGCGAGACAAAATTTTAACTCAACGATAAATCTTGCCAAATTACATCTCGCGAGATCTCGTCACACTCCTACTGTGGAATATTTTTTAATATTTATTTATTTTTAAATGTGTATTGATTCTTAGCAGAAAACACAAGTACACCCCATGATATTTTCAATTATATACATTGGACCTTATGTTTTTCAGCCAGAAAACAAGGTTAACAGCCACTTGTTGTCATTTGCAGACATTTCTCGTGTCTTTCGGCCAAATACATGTGTCCGGGGGTTCCAGCGGTGATGAGTAACCTGCTGGCGAATATCAACGCTTACTTCGCCCACACCACCACCACCACCACCACCACTGCTTCTGCTTCTGATCGATTTGCTGCCTCCAACTTCGGGGTAAGTGCATCTATTTTTATCTTTAAAGTTCAACAAAATATTCAAGATTTTTATTTCTCATTGTCAAGGCAACGAAATTAAATTAAAGCAACAACACTGCATAGTCTGTACACTGAAAAAAGTAAAACATTGAATCAACTTAAAAATTCTTCTTCAATTTTGACTTTTATCTCATGATTTTGACTTTTTATTTCATAATTTTGACTTTTTATGGTCACACATAAAAAATCTAGTTGAATGAACCAAATTGAGTTGCATAGGATTAGGATTATTTTAATTCATTCAACTAGATGTGTTTATGTATGACCTTTTGAAGAAGTTTTAAGTTGAATCAATGTTTTACTTTTTTCAGTGTAAAAAAAAGTGCTACATTAAACAGTGCTATGGTGCAGTGCAAGATAACGTTCAAGTTAAACTTAAAGTGCTACCAGTGCCTCCACAATCCCACCATGAATAGAAATGAATAGACATTGATGTGGCTGTCACCCCCCTGAAACAAGCTATGAGTTAAAATTCGACATCATCTCAGAGGTTCCAGTGCTATTTGAGTCAACTTTTAATATGCTAATGTTATGAAATGTCAACTAATATTTCCAGAGCCATGAATTGTATGAATTTCTTCTGATAATGTTTAAAATATGGTGATATTTTTAAATCTCATTCTGACAGAGAGAAAAATTTGTGAAGTTACTGGACCAGCTGCATAATTCACTGAGGATCGACCTCTCTAAATATCGGGTATGTTTGAATATTTTTCCATATCCTGTGGTGTGTAATCATTTATTTTATTTTATTTGTTTATCGAACTCATTCACTGCCATTGACATGTTTTTGGTGTCAGTTAAAATCCACACATCTGCCATTGAAGCTAGAAATTACACATGAAAGTATTGAGCCTCCATTTTATTTTGATGGATTATTGTCATCTGAGAACTGAATATTCTGTAAATCTTGTACATTCATCCAAAATGCTCTAAAACACCTGGTAGTGAATGAGTTAACAGGGACAGAATAGCTTTGACCTTTGCCCAAAAATCATATTTGAATTTCATTTGGAAATGAATGTAAATATTCAAATAATATTTTAATATTTATTAATTATATTACTCTGAAAATACCTCACGAACCTCGGCATCAAAATTAAGTATTATATTCAGTCCACCAGGGGTCAGTATTCAGTCAAATATGTCAAATATTCTGCTGTGTTTCCAACCATTACTGATGAAACATGCAGTGTGGCAGTAATGAGCATTATTATCGGCTGACACTTTTAATATTACATAATCCACAAACATCATCATTTGTCCGTTGCCTTGTTGTGTGTGAAACACTGTTCCTTGATTTTCCTGATTGCCTGTACTGATGAAAGCCTCTGAACTGTTAGCTAAACTGTTAGCCTCATTGACAATCATTTATATTTATATATTTATAAAATGAGTGGGACTCGTTATGTAAAACGGTCAGAGATTAGTTTTACCTGCTCACTTTGTTAACTTGTGACACTTAAAGGTTTTTCCAGAGTGTGAATCTCCACCATGCCATCTACTTCAGCTATTGATCATGAATGAGCAGGACTGACCACTGACCACTCTGCCGTTGCTTATGTACCACCTGGACGCTAACGTCTACAGGTGTCCATAAGGTCAAAGATAATGACCTTTGTGTTTGCAATTCACAAATTTTATTTGACCCCACATTCAAGCCCGGTGAAAAAGTTGATAATTTGAAGTCGAAAAAAAAAAACCCTCTCGCAATTCGGCTCGGCCACGCCCTCTCAAAATGTGAAATTACATTACAAGGATTGTACAAACATTAAACTTGGTACACATGTAGCCCATGATAGGACAATTAAAAAGTTACATTATGCCCCACGTTAAAACCAAACAGGAAGTCTGCCACATTGGATGGAATTGTCAACCTCTTAAATACCATCCCTCATATAAAAAAATATAATCTCTGTGTGTTTACATCCAATTTACACCAAACTGGGTGAAAATCACCTACACATGTGGGATCAAATGTTATCAGTTAAATTTTTGATCAAATAATGGGCGTGGCTGTGACGAGTTTGTAATGAACAGTCGTTTTCAGATGTAGGAGTGCGTGCGTCTCGCAGACTGTTGGATCGCGTGCACAATACGTTGTCCTCCTGCTGTCGGGTGGTCTCAGTGGTCGCGTGGGGATGCGAGGGCCTATAACACCACTTGTGGTTTTAATTATTATCATTCTTATTTGGACTACAAATGAGAGAAATACACTTGGTAAGATCCGTTTTTCCAGTGTATCACCTAGATTTTATTAATTGTATTAAGTGTGATTACTGTCTGATTTGTGCTGTTATTGTGAAATGTATTTTCTTAAACCATCAGATGTGTTTCTATTGGATCATTAATTTCTTATATCTGTATTTCAGTCCATCTTAATCTCAAAAGCTTTATGTAAATGCCATGCAATGTGTAAATACCAGGTAAATATCAAATGTCAGCTGAGAATAACCTTTGATAATGTCATAGATGTACAGAATGAGGAACGGCAGGGATACTATGATGTCCAGAGGTGGTAAAAACTCCTTGTGTAAAAAAAATAATAATCTGGCAAAAGTATAAGTACTGATTCAAATCCTTTACTTACTTACTTACTTGTTGTTGTTTTTTTTAAGTATAACTTCTCTTACTGTAAGAAAGTAAAACTGCGTCTTTAGGTATGGATGAAATAAGTCTTACTTAACCAGGAAAAATCATAAACTTTTCAAAAGTTTCCAAAAATAAAGCCTGTGAAATGAAGTTACTGTGTAGGTAATGTGTGGTCACTGTATTCAGTTTTGTGGGTATGTTATGTGGGAAAATTAGGGAAAAAGTAATAATTGAGATAAAAAGTCATAAATATGACACAAAAAAATGCTGAATTTTGAGATAAAAGGTCATATAAAATAAGACAAACATAATAAGATAGGAAATTAATAATTATGAGCTAAAGTCAAAATTGTGAGCTAAAAATTGGCGATTCTGAAATGAAAAAAAAGTCATATATTTATGACTTTTTTTTAATCTCAGAACTGTCATTATAATTCCCTCTGAAGTTATTTATTTTTCATATACACAAATGTAGGGAGTAAAAAGAAAAAGTTTCCAGAAAATAAATTCTCGAGTATAGATACTTAAAAAAAAATCTACTAAGTACAGTAACGCAGTACTTCCACTGCATTACTTTCCACCTCTGATGAAGTCTGAAGTTGTTTTAGAGGAGTATGTACAGACCAGTCCAATGCTAACGCTAACAGAACTCAATGCTTTCAAATGAATCCTTTGATACATGACTGTACTTCTTCAGCAGTTTTCAGCTGACTGCAGCCACGTAAATGTCCATAGACAGTCCATGCTGGTATTGAAGGACACATCGGCACGTGACGAAATACTGGGCTGTACGGTCTAATAAATAGATGAGTAGCGCTCATTCTGACAAGCTAATTCCTGGACCTGTTAGATATCTGCAAACAACTTCGTTGACTGCACTGCTGTTCAGCTTTTTCTTTATAACAACTATTCAGAAAATGCCTAATCTCGCCCCTATTTGTGCCAATCTCAAGTTTCTATGACAACCGCTCCTTGAATTAGAGCCAATAATGTGATTTTTTACCTTTCTGCAAAATCCGACCTTGACCTTTGACCTTTTGCAATTATTTTGTTAGATGTATATATGCATTAGTGCATGTAATATTATGATAATATATCCAATATTGATTCAGTTATAGCGTGATATGTCTATGTTTGACACACACAAACAGTGTTACACAACTTAATTTTGCCACATGTCACCTTTGACCTCCAGAGATCTCAAAAACTATTGGTCGTTTGGTATAAATATGAAAGTTCTGTGACCCTCTGTTCTTGAGTAATAACCGATAATGTGATTTTAAACTTTTAGTTAATATTGGCTTTTGACCTTTAACCTTTACTCAAATGGATCACTGCATCTGAGGCACATTAGCTATATGTCTATGCCCATGTAATCTCATGGTGATATCTCAAGTATTCATGATATGTCTCTGCAGGCACACACACAAAAGGTGATTACAATAATCTCACCCAAATCAATGTTGGGTGAGATTAACAAATCCACGTTTTCTTCTGTAATCAACACTTTTATGACATGTAACTTGACATGGACTAACATTGGTGTTGTTGTGTAAGAAGTAGATGTCCTGTATGTACTGAGGATGAAACAGTCCTGTTGATTCATGACATATATAAAAGGACTTCCTGGATATGATGCTGCCAACTGAAATGGAATATAATGTAAAAAAAAAAAACCCAGGAAAATAAACCTAGAAACCAAATCATTTCCCTCACCTCGCCATCTGCTGCGATCAAGCCACTAAAGGTGCTGCTTTATTCTACTGAGGCTCATAAAAACACTGACATATATGATGTTATCTTCTACAATAATCCCATGAGAACTCATCCTGCCAGATCGCACACACTGGCTCAGCGCTGCTCTCACTCTGCTTCCTCTTCCTCCATCATACTTTGACACAAACACATCATCTAACATATGTTTGGACTGTTCCACTTAAGAATTTCCCCTATCATATGACCATATGACCAGACTTCCTCATTCTGCAGCGAGCGGCAGCTAGCGTGTATATATGCAGTATATATATATATATATATATATATATATATATATATATCCATAATAGCTAACTTGAACCGGCTGGCTAATCATTATTGGTTACCATGGTTACTGTCTGCTTTTTCTTTTGTTTAAGCACAAACTGTATATTTTACAGACATGTTTCCATGGGTTTGGTTAGGGCAGGGTTGTCAAACATGCGGCCCGGGGGCCAAATCAGGCCCCTGACAGGGTCCAGTCCGGCCCCTGGGATAAATTTTTGATATACAAAAATGATAGTAAATACATTGGTAATTTTATTTCAGGTTCCACATACAGATCAAAATGGGTTGGATCAATAAAATACTATCATAATAACCTATAAATACATTTCTATTTAATTTAAACATTGTCAGTGTCAGTTTAACAATGTTCTGCTTGTTATTAAATGTTTTGTGTATTTGTAGATCCACTAATAAATAATCTGTACATTGTAAATGATGAAGTGAGATATCATTTAGTTTTCTGTTGAGGTGTCAGTTTATTCATGTTATTCACATTGTTTTAAAGGACAGTTGGTAGATTTTCATCACATAATTTAACAGTTTTTTTTTTCTCTAAACAGAGGAAAATTTGGATTTGACATTATTTATATATTATGGCCCAATTCAGATCAAATTTGGTTTAATGTGGCCCCTGAACTAAAATGAGTTTGACACCCCTGGGTTAGTGATAGTGGTGGTGGTTCCATCTGCACTCTGTCACATATTCTCCCACAGACATGGTGCACATGCTCACTGACTCGTACACAGCATCCCCTGGTACTGTACCTACTGTACCCAGCTGGAGACATTTACACAGTGTCCCCTGGTACTGTACCTACTGTACCCAGCTGGAGACATTTACACAGTGTCCCCTGGTACTGTACCTACTGTCCCCACTTGTTTACACAGTGAAGTGAAACTGAAGGATCACCCTCCCACCTTTAACATGACACAGAATGCGATGTGTCATTATGTGGATCATTGCTTTAGGTCTTCTGTTGTTGTCCAGCGCTCACTGACTGAAGCCACATGTGATCACAGAGACACACCCTGATAGGAGCAGACTCTGCTGTCGGTCTGCCATAGAAGGACAGAGAGATAAGACAGAAGAGAGAAGAAAGTGGACGTAGGGACACAGGGAATGAAGTAGCAAAAAGTGAGGAAGGGGATGTGAAGAGAGAGGTGGGTGACACCAGCAGAGAGGGAGAGTGGGGAGAGGAGGGGTTTGGATGAAAAGGGAGACATTTAGAAGGAGCAGTGGAACACACAGAGGAGGAAGAGGAGGAGGAGGAGGAGGAGGAGGAGGAGGAGGAGGAGGAGGAGGAGGAGGAGGAGGAGCGGTGGTGAAATGATGGAAGCTGCCACTTGTTTTCTTTGGTCTTCAGATGGTCTGAACTGTCGAGCGATGACACGTTCACTGAGAGCAGAAGATCACACTGGCTTCACCTGCCAGAGCTGGTGAAGCCAGCTCCTGTCAAGACTGATACAGACCACTGCTTCTGCACACACACACACACACACACACACACACACACACACACACACACACACACACACACACACACACACACACACACACACACACACAGTCTCTGTCTCACAAGGACCAAGTTTGTAATCAAGTAGCCATTGGGCATTGAGTGTAAATTCATTTTTTTTTTTACATATTTTTTGAAGAAAATAAAATTGAACAACTACTACTACTACTACTACTACTACTACTACTACTACTACTACTACTACTACTACTACTACTAATAATAATAATAATAATAATAATAATAATAATAATAATAATAATAATAATAATAATAATAATAATAATAAATAAAAATGTTAAAATTAAGTAAAAAAAAATACAAATGAATGATTAAAAAATAATAAAATGTATATAGGCTATATATAATGGAAAATTAATAAATAAATACATAATTTTCATAAAAATACATACAAAAAAAACTTTTCGTTTCGCTTTGCACCTGTTTCCCTCATGCTTCAAGGAAAAACAAATTCATGTGTTTATTGAGCTCCTGCATCTGACGCCACAGGCTGGTCATGTGACCAGAAAAAAGCATCCGCATCCATCTTGGCAGTAATGGTGTTGGTAGATCGTCAGGCCCTGGTAGCAGAGACATCACAAAAATACAAACTTGCAACTAAGTTCGGGAATATGTAGTTACAGCACAAATAATTGTGCGAGTCAGGGACACAGCTGACAAACGATCAGCTGAAATAAAAGGTGCCACAGTTATTATTCCACTCATTGCTGGTTAAAATAATAATAAGAATAAGCTTTATTTATATAGCACCTTTCATACAAATACTGTAGCCCAAAGTGCTTCACATTGTTTAAAAGTTAAAATACAATTTTAAGACAGGGTGAAATAAAAAATACGTTAAAATTTGATTGCACAAAATTATAAAATTACAAAAGTACAAGATAAATTGATTATACATACATTATACAATTTCAATAGAATAAATCAGAAATACATTAAGATTTGATTACGCACAAACTATAAGGAATATGAAGAGTATAAAGAATGTAAATAACGGGGTCACAGAATTGTGACTCCATTCTTTATCCCTCTTCAAAGGCTGATGAAAATAAAAAACAATTTTAATTTAGTTTTAAATATACTCAGTGAACTGGCTTCCCTGATGTCTTTTGGAATTGTATTCCATAACTTTGGTGCATAGTTAATAAAGGCTAAAATGGTCTGTGGGTTTTGTGTTGTTGCCATAGTTGGTCTCATCACTGACATGGGAAGCTTCAACTAAACGGTGTGAGGATTTTTTTCATTTCCCACATGGAAACAAACTCCAGGAGCCTTTGTATCCAAGGTTACTAAGCGGTGTTGTCTACACTGCTGTCAGATGTAGCTAGCACAGCTAATAAACAAACATGCTAATGAGCCACTGCCTATTAAACTGGAATAATTTAACATTTACCCTTCCAGTAATGATGCTCCAGTTTTTGGATTTTCCACAACTGAATGTTTGAAACAAAACCAAACTGAGTCCATTTGTGAACCTCCAGGGTTAGGGTTAGGGTTAGACTCTAGACCAACCCTAACCCTTGTAGACTCTGAGAGTTCCCTGCCTAAACTGACAGGAAGCTAATGAGGTAGCTGTAGATGTTAGCACTCCGCTAATCTGAGATGTCTTCTTCAGCTGAGGAGGAGATACTTTTGAAAAGCACCCCAGGGGAATTATACGGGTCCGTTATATTTAATCGGTACAATTTCTGCATATAAATCTGAATTTGACGTGAACTGAAGTGAGATGTGCACTCCGATGGTGCAAAGATAATGTTAACAGTGGCGCCGTGGCCGTCATGTTGACTGCCAACATGGCGTCCTGACACTAAAAGTCATGTGAAGTCCAGAGCTCAATGGGGTCACATCATTTCTATTTTAACAGTGGGAAGCTATATTTATATTTAACCCTTGTGGGGACCTGAATTTTGGTCCCTGTAGTGTCACAGGTCCCCAGGCTGTGACGGTCTAAACGTATCAATGTCCCCATAAAGATACATACAAGCACACACATACACACACACTCTAAGCATTCACACTCTCTTTTTCATTCTCTCACTTTCCCCAGCCGTCCCCACAGAGTCGTCCAGTGGACAGTAATCAGATTCAGATGTGGCTGCCCTGTGCCTTCACCGTATAGATTTCCCTGTAATGACATTCTGAGGGAGATTGAGTTTGCTTTTGTAAAACAGGGGACTTGAATCAGCACAGAGAGAACTGCCATTCTACATTTTGCAACATATGCATTTCTTCCTCTTAAACTTTATTCCAGTGGCCGTGACACATGGCGACACCTTATATGTCCCCACGAGGGATTTTCAGGTTTTCCATAGCTGGGACTAAATCCCCAAGTATTCAGAACACACTGCAGGGATTTGTGCTTTTAGGTTAGTTGCAACAGTTTGATATAAACTGATGTTTGTTCAGTAAACACCCCTGGGAGCTGCATACTATTCTCTTAAACTGAGCCATTTTATGGAAACACTCCAAAGGAAAATGTTACTTAATGCAAATGACTGCTTTGTTGTTTTACATTGTGCAGTACTTTCCACTTTCTCCTCCAGTAAAATGAACAGACAGCATTAAGTAGCTGTTCTATACTCGACCTGTCACTCTGTAGAGCAAGATTGTGTTTCAGACACACTGAATCTCTTTAAGATTCACTTGAACAAAACAAACAAACAAAAAACATTGGGATAAAATCCAAATGATTGCAACACAGCACTGTCATCCTTAAAGTGCAGAATTCCTTTCTCAAACTGTCTCAGAGGAATAAAGCCATCTTCTGCTGTTCCTTAACTGGTGTTTTCTTTCTAAATTCTGAAGAAAATATGAACAGAGCCGCATCTGCATTGTTGCAAGTATTGGGGATAATCTGAAAAGCCACAGAATCCAAAGCTTTGAAGTGAATGACGATATGAAAACCTGCCGAAGAGACGACTGTGCATCACCTCTCTGACAGAAGGCTGGAAAATACCAAATATTTGAAACATTTTGTGCCAAGGGTCTGAAAGAAAACACAAGGACTGTATGGAGTGCCATTATCTATCTATAATTCAACAAATCTGTGTCTGTAGTGTGTCCTGTTTGTCTGAGGAACACCTAACACCTGCACAACTCCACCAAACGATCTAACATTTGGAGGGTGACTTTCCAGTACTATGGTGGATTACAGTGCAAAGTTTCACACCGTTACGACATATAACAACAAAGATATTAAACTAATATTATTGATTTTTTAAAAACTCATATTATATAATAATGTGTTGTAGGGGTGCAACGGTACGGGTAGGCCACGGGACGGTATGTACCTCGGTACTTGGGTCACGGTCTCGGTACATGCTTTTTAAAAAAAAAAAAAAAAAAAAAGACTGCTTTTTAAACCCTTAAATTATAATTTATTTATTTTGTGAACAGCAGCAAAAGATACATGTCAAATCCTAACGGAGGAAAAAGAAATGAAATGCCAAATGTTATTGATTGACCTCTTGAATTAATTATGAATAATATCTTTTCATTTCCCAGTCTAATATGTAATGCACAGTCACAGTCATGTAGCTCTGAGTTGCCCGCGAGGTCCAACTGTCGGTAGTCAATGCGAGGCTTTCTGTTTTAGCCAGAGCACCTTCAATATCGTTGCGTGCTGTTTCGTACAGGCTAGGGATGACAGTGTTGCTGATATAAGTACGGCTTGGTACATCAAAACGTTTACTGTTTTCACCCCATCGTCGTTGTATTGGACTCCGAGGCCAGAGTAATCCCATACTGCCGATTTGTAAGAAGCCGGTGCTTCTTCAAACGTGGGTCTTTCCACCCCGCTACCGCTTGTCGCCATCTCAACTTGTTTCATCTCATGTGCAAGTATCCGTGGCCGTTCAGATTAACCAAACTGCCTGCTACCCAGCGGTTACTTTTTGGGAGCGTGGCAGTGATTGGCCATTGTCATGTGGGGGGCGGGCTTTCATACGCCTGTATTAGGGATGCATGTATTTTGCATAGGAAGGTAGGTTGTCAGGGCACTGTGCAAAATCAGTGAAAGTACCGAAGTCCCGCGGCCCATTGTCCCGTGAGAGGCTGACCGTACGGTCCGGTCACGTGACGTGTCCCGTTTCATCACTAATGTGTTGTAAAAACAGTCATCTGTCAGTGATGCTATTAATGGTTGGACTGGAAAAACTAATGTTTTCTACCTCTAACGTGTACCCGGACCCTGTACACTCAGAAAAGTTTGACCATTGTCTACTACTACTACTTCTACTACTCATAATATAACTTGCTAAGTGTTGATTGGTGTCACATACATTATCATGACACAAACACTACAGTGGTAGACTGTCTGTCCCACCTGAAACTGGGTTTTACTAATTCCATGAGCAGTAACAACTGACACCATTAGCATTATTAGCCTTAGCATTAGCATTATCATACTCACAGATTCCAGTACACACTTCCAAAACAGCCACAACTAATTATTATGGTCTTTTTTTTTTTTTGCTCCTTTCAACTCATTTCACCCACTTTCACACAGAGGTGGTCAAAGTACTCACATTTTGTATTTAAGAAGAAGTACAGCTGCTTGTGTGGGAAAAAAATACTCTGGTCAAAGTAAAAGTACTCATTAAACTAATTTACTGAAGTAAAAGTAAAAAAGTACAATTTCTTAATTGTAATGAAGTAAAAAGTAAAACTGCTTTTTGAACGCAATAATACTTATTTAATCAGGAAAAATCTAAAAAGTTTCAAAAGTATCTTAAATAAACCCTTTAAAATTGAGTTACTGTGTAAATAATGTGTTTGATCATGTCACAGTTACTCTGTTTTGTGGATATAGGCACGACATTTGGGTGAAGAAAAGTCACAATTGAGATAAAAAACATAAGATATATGACATTAAAAAAAATGCCTAATTTTAAGAGAAAAGGTCAAAGTTGTGAGATAATAGTCATATAACTATAATATATAAAGTCACAGTTTCTCTCTTCCACTAATTTTCCCTCTGAAGTGACTTAGTGTTTTTGTTACTGGCACTGTTTAATTCGAAAAACTAATGAGTCTATTGTGAGAATATAAAGAGTATAAAGTACAGATATTTATGAACAAATGTAGGGAATTAAAGTAAAAAGGTACTAGAAAAATAAATTATCAAGTAAAGTACAGATACCTAAAAAAATATACTTAAGTACAGTAATAAAGTACTTTTACTTCATAACTCCCACAACACATTAGTAGCAAACAATCCTATATTTTCTACAGCCTCTGCACTAGTGATAGTTTAAACTGAGGATAATAGGTTGATTATAAATCACACCAGCCAAAAAATGCATAATAACCACATGTACTGTAGTTAACCACATGTTACACTTTTCTTTTTGTTCAGGTTTGTTTTTCCCCATGCTCCACCTCCCCAGGGGAAGCCCCACCCCTCTCTATTTAAAAACCGCTGTTCTGAATTAAATGTTTCTTTTCAAAGTGTAAAAAGTCTGTATGTTTCAGCAGTAATGATGCATAACGACACTGTTGCTATGTGTCATTACTGAAGAAGAAATATGCAGCGCTAGATATAGAACAAATATGCTTTTTGATCTGGGTTTGTCACAGCACAGACAGGGGTGGGGGGGTGCAGGATGAAGTTTTGACAGCTGTTGGTGCGTGGTGATTTGTTTCCACATGGTTACCTGTTTACGCTCCACTTGTTTCTGATGCTTCTACAGGAACGTCTTCAATCACCTACAGTTCTGTCAACAGGTGCACTCACCCTTTTCTTTTTTTTTAATGATGTCATAGTCATATGTAGCACCCCAATGTAAAAACAAATCTATAACAAAATATCCCTCTTTTATTATATTTAAAATGTGCTTAAAGCAACATACACTTTACTGGATTTTGCCTAGCGTAACACCAACCTGAGAGGAAATGTGTAACGTTTTTCAAGATTCATTGAAAGACTTGGTGTTATATATATATATATATATATATATATATATATATATATATATATACACACAGTATATCCCTGGTATTTAAACCATTATAACCAAACATACACTAAACTGTGCTAAAACAATTGATTAAAAATACAGTAAATATACTAAAAATAAACCAAACTGCACTAAAAAAAAAAGCCCCAATAAATACACAAAAAAATCTAAATGCACATACAAATTCCCTGAATTTGGCCTAAAAAACAAAATGTGCTAAAAGTTTTTTTTTTTTTTTTTTTTTTTTTTGTTTTTTTTTGTAAATCATTGAAAGGACTCGTTATATCCCTGGTATTAGAACAATTTGTATGACAGGTGCTGTATAGCTTTCACAGCAGGACACATGGTCAGTTGTGTGCCTCAGCATCATCGGGTGTTTCAGCCATTTAACACAAGAATAAAGATGGGTCTAAATGCAGACTCTGACACACAGGTGTAATTAAAGACCAGTTTATTGGTGCACACAACAGGTGATATGTAGCATGTTGCTGTCTGAGCCGATCAGCTGGACTGTGCTGATGATAGCGACTAGGAAACAAAACAGAAGAAAAGTCAGTGGACGGAACCGGGTCAAAACCAGAAAACTAGAAGAGCAAAAACAGAGCAATCCAGATAACGTTACCAGATACCAGAAGAGGGTCCGAGCCAAGGTCTGTGAAGCCACACTGGTCCAAATGATAAGTATGAGGCCAGGGGCAGAAACAGGGTCCAGAACCAATCAGATGCAGCAACAAAAAGACAGAGAACCAAATATCCAGAACCAGATCATACATGATGAATACCAAGACAAATGACAAACGCTCAACTGATGCATACAGGTAAACAATCTCATGTTGAATAAACATTCGCACAACACTTAAATAGGTGAAGGAACAGGTGGATTCAATCATATAAATTAGTAGGAAAACACCTGGCGACAGGAAGTAAAACAGCACAGAATGAACATGAACCAACATGTCAAAATAAAAGCTCAGACACTAACGATGACAGAAACAGGAAGACTCACAAAAACTAACAAACCAAGACACTCAGGGTCTAGATAAAATGACTAAAAATAGTCACATACCCAATAAAGTGTTGATGGCCCCCATTTATAAGCCGAGGACTGCTTCTGGGACCCAAACCATAAATGTAATCACATTAAAAAAAACATCTAAAATACATCAAATAAATTAAATGAAATGGGTATTATTGTTCAAATGCATTCATCCTAATCAAATCTAAAGAAAGGGAATATTAAATGTACTTCCCGAAGGTATTTTGTTAGCCAGTTGTTGATTTTATTAACTGTTTGCAATAGAGTTTTAAATGAATTCAATGTCATATGATAAAATTGTCTCCTAGAAAAATAGCTAAGAAAAAAAAATCTATGCTCACAATGTGTATTAAAGAAGAATAGTCCACATTAATAAGACACACGACCTTCGTTTTCTCGTCAACAAAATGATTGCAGTAATGAAAAGAATGGTGAGTCTTTAACAAAGTATTTTCCCTTGAGAAAAGTAGAATAGAATAGAAGATACTTTATTCATCATCATAGGGAAATGATTGTACCCAGCAGCTCACATAAAAAAACACATAAAAACACCCAAAACATAAATGTAATCACAAAAAACCTCACCTAAAATACATCAAATAAATTAAATTAAATGGGTATTATTGTTCAAATGCATTCCTCCAAATCAAATCTAAAGAAAAGGAATATTAAATGTACTTCCACGTACACATTTCTGACTCTTTTAATGTGGTCTTTGCTTTTAACTTTTGAAAGTGTAGACTGTATCGACTCTATATTCAGTGTTGACTTGAACAAAAGGAAAAGTTTAAAAACCTCATCAGTCATGCTCTTTGTCATCCAGTGGATTTCTTTCCAGAAACTTTTGCTGATGTTGTCTCTCCTCAAACACGGATGTTTAAATGGTCTTTTTTTAATATACTTGTCTGTTTCTAGATAATACATCTGTTTCTTTTGACTTTTGCTGATAAAGTTTCTCATTGTTAATCTTTGTCATCTTCAGATATGGACAAAGTATTTTACTTATTAAAACTGGAAAATTTAATAACATTTTTTCTGTTGGAAGAAGTATTGTGTTGGTGTGAATCACTGTGTTAACAACAGCACTATATATATATATATATATATATATATATATATATATATATATATATATATATATATATATATATATATATACATATAATAAGGTGGTCAAAGTACTTACATTCTGACTTAAGGTGTGGTGTGAAAAAATAAAAACTATTGATTCAACTCCTTTAAGTAAAAGAAAAATAATAAAGTAAAAAGTAGAACTGCATTTTGGGCATGGATGAAATAATACTTATTTAACCAGGGAAAAGCATAAAGGTTTCAAAAGTATTAAAAAAATAAAGTTTTTAACAGTGTGTTTGATCAGGTCATGGTACTGAGTTTTGTGGGTATGGACAGAAAATGTAGGAAAATGCATAATTATGAGATAAAGAATTGAAATTATGAGGTAAAGTTAAAATACTGTAAATGAAGGAAGTAAAAGTAAAAAGTGTCACAATCTGCCACAACCTTTCCCCCAGTTACACCTGGTCCGCACCGTGCAGCTGCTAGTCATTGCTGATCTGCAGCTACTGTATTTAAGCAGTGAGACGTGCAGGTACTGATGTGGGAACATTCAGTTTGTCTCCTCCATAACATGGACGGTTCATTCACCAGGTTTTGTTTGGTCTTGTTTTGGTTTTATCTCTGTCTTTAGTTTTGTCTCTTATTAAATAATTTTTCCCTTCGACACTAACCATTGGAGTCTTCTCTCCACCTCACCCCTCATGACAGAATGGTCCCGTCAACCATCAGGACTCCGCTGGTGTTGAAGGGACCCATTTTGTTTTGTTTCCTTTTTTGCCTTGGTCTGCGTGATTTTTAGCCCCGTTGCTCAGCCAGTCCTGTTTTCCCTCAGTCCAGTTCTGTAGACCATGTCTGTTCCCGGCCAGTTCCCCGTCTGTGTTCTGTGGTCCCTGTTAGCCCCTGCCAAAAAAGAAAATATTCAAGGAAAGTACAGATACCTAAAAAAAATCTACTTCAGTGCAGTAATAAAGTACTTCCCATATCTATGTGTATGTGTGTGTGTATATATATATATATATATATATATATATATATATATATACACACACATACACAGTGGTACCTCTACTACTGTTTTCGTACTGTTGCATTTTACATGTAAATGGTCTAATTCATTCCAAGGCCCCCAATATATAATGTGTAGCAGTTATTCACAAGTGGGGGTATGTGGAGGTACTGCAGGGGGTATGTGGGGGTATCTTAAATAAGTACCATATTTTCTGCACTATAAGGTGCATTATGTGAAGTCAAAATCATGAAATAAAAAAGTCAAAATTATGAGATTAAAAACTGATGTGTTTGGATTTAATATATCAGACACTGATTTTACAGCACTGTACCTCTTTTTTCTTGCAAAAATGTTTTGCCCATGTCAGGAGTTACTTGACAAAGAGGGTACAACACTGAAAAAAGTTTGACAAGCAGTGATATATAGTATGTGTCCAGCGGTAGATAGAAGTTAAAAAAAAGCTGATGTTCAGTTGTTTTAGTTCCAGTCATTTTTTCTGAAAACTCTTTTAACCTTGGATGAACTGGACTATCCTTAAACAAAGGAAAAGAGAGAATGCCATCCCATAATTCACTGTAATGGCAGCATCAGTCCACCTGACAGCTCACAAAAACAATCAACGTGACCAACACAAGACACGTGTTTATGACACAGGTGACAAATATATATTTTATATTTCTTCAGCTTTATTTAGTGAACAAAACATAAGCTTTTGTCAAACATTAAAAATAGCAGAAACACTGATTTCTACATTCTCACTTCAATGGAATTTACCATGTTGCCATAACAACAGCACTCAGTATTTTCTACAACAGAAAACACTCGACTTTATTGTGAAATAAAGTAATTTTATAATCTTGTTAGTGTACAAATACTGTGTTTTGTTAATTAAACCAACGTCTAGCAGGTGAATGAAGTGTCAACCAGGCCTGTCATTCAAACCTGACATTGGGGGGGATTGGTATTTTTAGGTATGTTTTATTTTATATATATATATATATATATATATATATATATATATATATATATATAAACACATACACAGTGGTACCTCTACTACTGTTTTCGTACTGTCGCATTTTACATGTAAATGGTCTAATTCATTCCAAGGCCCCCAATACTACCCCTCAAACACTTTAAAAATCATAAAAATTTACTGATTTTGTATGAAATATGTGTTAAAAGAAAATGTAGATTTAGATTTTAGCCCGTCCAGGCTAATTTCGGTGTCCAGGGCAGAAGAGTTGATCCACGTCTGGGTGAGAATGAGGATGCAGCAGTCTGGTGGATCATGTTTGGTGTTTAAATCCAGCTTCAGGTAGGTTGTTTTCCAGTGAGCGTACGTTGGCGAGCAGGACTGATGGAAGTGGCGGTCAGAACAGGTTAGCTCTGAGCTTAGCTGTAAATCCAATGCGAGAGCCGTGCTTCTGCTTCCTCTCATGGCACTTCCGATGTCTCTGGAGGTGGAGCTTCTGTGGGGTGGGGACTCCGCTGTAGGACGCTGGATCTGACCAGCGTAGCAGAACAATGGTCCACGTGTCCGGGCTTGCGGAGTCCAACTTTTTAACAATTTTTCTTCAGCTGATGATCATATACTCTTCTTGCACCGTTGGGCTTAACTTTTGATACTAAAAGCGCTGGTCTAGGTGGAGAAATGACCGTTAAAGTGTCATTTGGGAGACACAACAGCCGCAGACAAACAGGACGCCACCATCGATCTGTTTACTGTCATTTTATAATACGTACTGTAATAAAGTTTAAATGAACACACTGGGAAAAACTGACGAAACAACAGTAACTCTGTGATGAATGAGAGTCAAAGGGTAACGAAAAGCATTATGGGTAGCTCCCTCATAGCCAATGGGATGGTACGTACAGCACATACATGACATATTTACGTACATTACGTAGTTGCGTATAGTAATGTACATACAGTACTGTATTTATGTCTCAGAGGTTTCAGTTTCCTTTCGGAAATATAATTGTCTTTCACATTCAGAGACGAAAAATTGAAGCAAAGGTTTTTCGTTACTTGGATCATTCGTTACCTTGATCTTTTGTTAGTAAAGGTAACACAATATATTAAAGTCTTGTTGGTGTAAAATATGAAGTTAAAACTAAACTGGAAACAAGAGAAGGAAAGAAAAGTGCAGTTAAGTCTGTGTTAAAGTATTTAATCTAAATATAGGCAGATGTTTTTTTTTAATTCAACGTAATGAACAGTAGGGCTGGGAATTAGGGATGTAAACAATTAATGAACTATTGATTAATTGTCGATAAGCACTTAAATTCCATTAATTATGGGTTAATTTCCCTATTCCACAGCGGTAGAGGCTGCTGTTGCTTAACCCTTTAACTCCTGAGACTTTAACAATTCCACATTTTAATCGGTGTAAAGTTAATAAAATAAGTAACAAAATGGACAAGAACAGCCAAAAATGTTTAACAAACCAACAAAATAATAAGACACAAGTGGCACAAAAGTGAAGAAAATAATGAAATACAATATTAACTATAGAAATTGTTTTTTTTTAAAAAGGAACAAAATTAACAAAACCTAATAAATATTTACAAATAATAACCTAAATTAGTTAAAAGATGCAATGATCCATTTGAGTAAAGGTCAAAGGTCAAAGTCACAATTAACTAAAATGGTTATAACTCAAGAACAGAGGGTCACAGAACTTTCAGATTGGTACCAAACAATGCAGAATGTGATGTCATCACCTGCGACCAATAGTTTTTGAGATCTCTGGAAGTCAAAGGTTACATGTGGCAGAATTAACACTGTTTGTGTATGTCAAACATAGACATATCACGCTATAACTTAATCAATACTGGATATATTATCATACAATTACATGCACATATAACAAAAATATCAATATTACAAAATATCGCATTTAGCAGAAAGGTCAAAATCACATATTTGGCTCTAATTCAAAAACAGTTTGTCATAGAAACTTGAGTTTGGCACAAAATAGGGGCGAGATTAGGCATTCTCTGAATACTTGTTATTATTATTATTATTATTACTTCCTGCCCTCCATCTGAAAACCGCACGCTGACGAGATAGCAATGTGACACCACGTGAAATCAACCTACTTGAGAATCATCATTTTCAACTGGAAGGATGTGTTTACATGGTTCATCTGGAAGAGGAATGAACCTTTATTATGAATTGAATAGGAATAAAAAACTCATGTAAACAGGGCCAGTAGTGTATGATTTAAACATCCTGAGCCAACAGAGCAACTCTTCCAGAGTCTTCCTGCTGCTGTCTGACAAGAACAGACGTGTAATGGGTTTCAAGTATTTTACAAAAGCATGAGGTTAATAACCCAAAAGGTCAAGTGTTACATCAGTGGCCACTTTTACCTTTCACATACAGGGATGATATATTCGTATCCACAGTTGGCGAGTTAAAATGAGAGCCATTACATTTTACAATTCCCTCATCATGTTCAAAAACATTCTATCCATGTCTATGAGTCCACTGGTGGGTATGGCTGGGAGTTCAAAACCAGTTTAGCCTTAGAACTGCTTCCAATTGATTCATTTCCATTAGAATTGAATCACAATTTAAGTGTCTTTGTGTGTCCTAAAAAGCGCTCTATAAATTTGATGTATTATTATTGTTAATATTGTTATTATTAATTCTATATCTCTATCAATTTATATCAATTCTTCTTAATGATCCTCTCATTTCCCAGCAGTGCTGGAAATAACGGTGTTCGAGTATAACGGTGTTATTAACACAGCCACATTTACAGTAATGGAGTAATTACGTAATTACTTTGTCCATAACTCGTTACTGTTACTCAGGAAATAATGTGATGTGATACAGGTGTGTTTCCACTATCAGAACATCTAGGACTTTTTTGGAGGAACTGCTTTTGACTGGGCCATGAGTTAGCCCCGTCCTCTCAGGTGTGTGTCTCCATACAGAAATGGCCCTATAGGAACATTTCGATGACGTCATAATATCGTGTCAGTTGCTATGGTAACCACAATCCCCAAAAATCACAAGATTAGATGTGGACTAGGGATGATGAAATGCATTAAAAAATATTGACCGATCACGGAGCCTCATTAACTGGTTGAAGTCGGTCACTGAGAAAAGAAAACAGTTGCTTTGTCGGCTCACACACACACACACGCACAGCCACACACACACATACACACACACACTCACACACACACACACACACACACCGTGGTCACTTTTTAAACACTATAGTAACACTACAAGGTCGAACGATGTTATGTAAAAGCTCATTTTAAGTCATCACACATAGAGGAAATATTCCATGTTCCAGTAAATTCTGCTGCTAAATATGTTAAAAAAAACAAAAAAAAAAACGTACGAATTGTCAGCAGCCTGTGTCAGTTCTGCATAAACTCATCCACTGTAGTTTTGGGTTTCATGGTGGAAACTTACTGTCCCAGTTTGTCGCTGCTGTAGAAGTTCTAGCTTTGTGTTTTGTTGAGCAAACATTCTAAACTACCACATAGATTAACTGAGGAAGCATCTTAAATCACATCCAAAGTAACATCACAGAACAAAGATGAATATCCTGTTTAACTGTTTTTTTGTTTCATTGACAAAAAAAAAAAAAAAGGAAAATATTTAAAATACAAAAATACTTTTCCTGGTAACTAACTACTTTGCTAGTGGAGTAACGCAGTTAGTAACACAATTACTTTTTTAGGGAAGTAACTAGTAATAGTAATTAATAACTTTTTCAAAGTAACTTACCCAGTACGATGTTTTTTGAGTTCTCCTTCCTCATGTCCTGGTACATTATGGAAACATCACCCGTTGACCTGACAAGAGGAAAAGTGATCCAAAGCTTGGCTACATTTCACCAGAACAGATGAGAATGAAAACGTGGAATCAGTGCAATGCTGGACTTTCACATAAAGGTGTAAATACCAGGGACAGACTCAAACCTAAGCGTCATGTTCCTGCTCAGAATTATTTCCCCTGGGTGGAGAATTTTGACTTTTATCTCATAATTTTGAGTTTTATCTCATACATATTACTTATGTCATAATTATGTCCTTCTAAGTCATAATTCAACTTTTTATCTCATTAATTATTTTATCTCATAATTATGCCTTTTAACACATAATTTTGACATTTTAATCTCATAATTATGCATTTCTTATCTCATCCCATAAAGCAAACTCATTAGGGCTTAAATCTGTCACAGAATTGGCCTGCTATTTTGGCGAAGGTCTGGGTGGAAGGATAATGACTTTTTATCTCATTATTATGACGAGCCATGAAGATATTTTCTTCTGCCACTGAAAAATAAAAATGCCCGTTGTAATTCATAATTATGAGATTAAAAAAAGTCAAACATATGCCCCCATGGCCAGAGGAAACCACCGCACTCAGCCAGGACATGTCTAAGCACAACACTGACATGGAAATGCATTCCAGGAATGTTATGTGTTTGAGTGCCTGCGTACCCAGCGCCTACGTACCCAGCGCCTACGTACCCAGCGCCTACGTACCCAGCACCTACGTACCCAGTGCCTACGTACCCAGCGCCTACGTACCCAGCACCTACGTACCCAGTGCCTACGTACCCAGCGCCTACGTACCCAGCGCCTACGTACCCAGTGCCTACGTACCCAGTGCCTACGTACCCAGTGCCTACGTACCCAGCGCCTACGTACCAAGCGCCTGCGCACCCAGCGCCTACGCACCCAGCGCCTACGCACCCAGCGCCTACGTACCCAGCGCTATGTACCCAGTGCCTGCGTACCCAGTGCCTGCGTACCCAGCGCCTGCGTACCCAGCGCCTGCGTACCCAGCGCCTGCGTACCCAGCGCCTGCGTACCCAGCGCTAATGTTTCTGATGAAACACTGGAACCCTTTAAAAAAACAGTCAGTAATCAAAAGGAGAATTGATTAGGACTAAAATGATGTCTCTAATAGTTAGTCTTACATGTGGTAAAAGTACTCACATCCTGTACTTAAATAGAAGTACTGCTACTTATGTGAAAAGATAGTGTGGTAAAAGTAAAGTCTTGGTTCACCTCCTGTAATGAAGGGAACATGCAGGTTTAGTGAATGGAACAAAACTGGCCACAGTTCAGTGACTTCAATAATTTTTAACCCATAAAGGTCCAGTGCCACTGGTGTAACATTTCCCAGATTAGTTTTTCTCTTCATTTAACCTTTCTGGAGAGATTTATTATCATCTATTATAATATTATTCTCTTGATTTCTCATTTTTCCACAGTAAACCATGTATTTTTTCTGTGTCTAATGTCCTATATTTAATTTCGATGGACACAGATTAATTCAAAGGTTATATCGAAATAAAGACAAGTGAAGGAAAAGTGACTATTTCAGCAAATATATTAGTAACTGAATGTGAAAACAAGTATGTCCCTGTTCTGTCATTTATAAAACTACATGGGTTTTATTGGTTATTCAATGTCGTAGAAGATGACTGTGTTTCCATGGTAACTGCAGAGCCTGGATCATATCTGATCATGAAAAGATGACAAACTGCATTTTACATCAATTATGTACATGTACAGGTAGGATTAATGGATCAAACAGGTATTAAACAGCTTCAACTGGTAGATGCTTTAGGTTCCCAGTGGATGTTTGGCTTTTTATGGGTTAATGCAACATTTTACGAATGCATGAAACATTTTTCCGTCACTGTAGTTTGATGTTTTTAGAATTCAGATACTATCGTGCTGATTCAGGGTTTATATTGGCAGATACATTTGAACAGAGATGAGTCTGGCAAAGTAGTTGTGTTCCTTCAGTCTTTATTTCAGCCTATTTCTCAGAGGTGGTCAAAGTAAAATGAGTTTGAGACCCCTGATATAGATGGCCATGAAAGTAAATTAAACTGTTGTGAGAAAAGTGTCTTTTTCTGTCAAATGTATCATTAAATGGACATAAACTAACCATCTCCATCCACTATCATTTATCAAACTCCATGGCTTTGAGAAATGAATCAACCTTTCAGAAGATGACAGAGGTGGTCAAAGTACTCACATTATGTACTTCAGTAAAAGTACAGCTCCTTGTGTTAAAAAAATACTCTGGTAAAAGTAAAAGGACTAATTCAACTCCTTTACTGAAGTAAAAGTAAATACTACAACTTCTCAATTGCAATAAAATAAAAAGTAAAACTGCATATGTTTTTTTTTTTTTTGCTAAGGATGAAATAATAATTACTTAAGATATCCAGAATTAAAGCCTTTAAAGTCAGCGACTGTGGAGATGATGGGTTTTATTTGATCATGGTACTGAGTTTAGGACATTTAGGACAAATTCAAAATTCATAAATAGGATATAAAAAAAAAAAGTAATTAAAAAAAAAAAAAATCCTGAGATAAAAAGTCAGAATTCTGAGAAAAAAAAATGGAATTATGAGATAAAAAGTCATAATTACAAGAAAAAAGTCAGAATTATGAGTTAAGAAATGGATTTACGACCTTTTTTTTCATACTGTCACATTTATCTAGTTTGAAAAAGTAATCAGTCTATTCTGAAAATATAAAGAGTATAAAGTACAGATATTTATATAAAACTGTAGGGAGTAAAAGTAATAGGTTGCCAGAAAAATAAATACTCAATTAAAGTACAGATACCTAGATACTGTACTTAAGTCCAGTAAAGGAAGTACTTCTACTTAGTTACTTCCACCTCTGTTATTTCTGATCTAACCTTGACTTTACTGCCTGGTCAGATGCACTTCTCCTTCTTCAGAACATGGTCGTTTTCCCACAGCTGACCTACATAGTATAAGTGCAGCCAGGTTCTCTCACCACTGTTGTGTCCTTCTGAAGTGTCCTTTCCATCCAACCTTAACCCTGTAATATTTTCTACCCAGGTCGAGGAAAAGTAGTGAGGAAAAGTAGATAGGAGGTCATTTTTGGACTCTTTGACCCATACACTCCTGCATAAGTCTGTTTAAAAACATTGTACATTTGTTTGATAATAAAGTATTGTATTGTATTATATTCTATTCTATCTTATCCTATTCTTGTCTCGTCATCTGAATCCGCTTCATCCTCACTAGGGTCACTGGGGGCCTAATCCAGCTACAATGGGTGAAGGTGGGGTACACCCTGTATGAGTCTCCAGTTCATCTCAGGGCTGAACATATATAGACAAACAATCACTGTCACATTCACACCAATGGGTGGTTTAGATTAACCAATTAAGTGCATGTGTTTGGATGGTGGGAGGAAACTGGAGTACCTGGTGAAAACCCATGCAGACACGAGGAGAACATGCAAACTCCACACAGAACGGTCTGGTGTGGGAATAGAACCAGGGACCTTCTGTCTGTGAAGCAACTTTGCTAACCAGTGCACCACCGTGCTGGCCCCTATCCTATTCTATTCTACTCTATTCTATTGTATTGTATTCTATTCTATTCTTTCACTTTTCCGTATGACTTCCTCTTTTAAATCATTAAATTAGGGCTACACTCTTCATCAAATAAATATATTTTAGAATGTTTATAATGATAATGGACTGTGTAATAAGGCCTTAACAGAAATGTCAACTAGTCGATATGTAGACTCCCGTAGCACAAGTCGACTTAAATTTGAAGGAGTCGACAAGTCGCATGTTATTCTTTCTCTCCCTCGGTACGTAAACACAAACCAGTCAGACCTAAACCACAGCAGACATGGCTGCCGCAGGTAAAACATGGGGTGGTGGGTCTGACTGAACTAAACTGCACGGTGACCTGCACAATATGCAAGTCCAATTTAAAATACAACAAAAACACAGGCATTACCTTCGGCATCTGAAGAGGCATCCGCTAGCTAACCTGAATGATATGAGCAGCATCCGCTCGCTAACCTGAGTGATATGAGCAACATCCGCTCGCTAACCTGAATGATATGAGCAGCAGCGCAGACAACGCACATTAAGACAACACACTCTTTTTTTCCAAACATGATGTGAACAGTGTGGTGTGAGTCTTGGTGGCCACTGACGTGAACATATGTCTGCATTACAGACGTTATATAAAACGTGAGGACACAGTATGTTCAACCTATGTTTTATATGTAACAGAGTTCTCTCTATGTGTCTACTGTGTGAAGTTCCCGCCACTTCTCATCACCATGGCAACAGTGCTCCTAGCACTATGATACACTTGCAGACAATTAAAATGGTGGGAGGAGCTTTAACATGACTGACAAACACTGTGGGCGGGGCTTTAACATGACAGACTAACAGATCTGCTTAAGTTTCAGTGAGTTCAGTGGTTTTAAAACTGCTGTATCTCGCTCATTTTTAACAGTACAGGAAACAAATATATCTACTTGTCCCTCAGAACATCCTGTCATTTATGATCAGGTTTCCCTAATTATTTACAGTTTTCCCAAAAATCGCAAGAGTTTAGAGACATGGTTTAACATTCAGACAGGCTTTATTCCAAGTCAGCTCTGTGTCTGTGTGTGTAACTCCAGGCCGGTTTCCCAGGCAACGGCGAAAGTCCCTTACTAACAGAAAATTGGAGGAGCTTTAATAGAACTGACAAACAGATTCCACATATGAAGTGAACAGCAGATATTTTTTCCTTTCACCAGCCACAACTCCAGCAACAGGAGTTCATGTTCCATGAAATGTACGGAAGTGTAGTTCATGTTTATTGTTTATTTTTGTATTTATTTTTATTTATTTTATTTTATTTGTAATTGTTATAATTTCTTAATTTTTAATAAAAAAAAAAAAAAATGCTTATACTCCCTTCCCAATAACTACTGGATGAAACTTGGTCCTAATGAGACATGTAAAGGAGTACGTGTGAATGGGTGAATGTGAGGCTAATGTAAAAGTGCTTTGAGCACCATGAAGGTAGAAAAATGCAGTCAATTTACTTCCATTTCTGCACCTGTAATGAATGTCAATGAGTACTTCACTTAACTCCACGTTAATCACCATAATTACACAACTAGATTACATTTTAACATCAGAATCCACTAATGCACTGGTTTAAAACTCTGCACTGCAGTAGTTTAAATATGTAAAGCATCATATGTGGGTTTATTTTGTTTTACATATTGGATGAATAATTAATTTTGCTTCACATTAACAGATATTAGTTAAAATTTATAGGCAGGAAACAGGAATGATTTTCAGAGTAGAGTCACTTTCTGTGTTTAGATGTAGGATTAATTTGACACTACATGTAAATTGCATAACCTTTCTATTTATTTATTGCATGTGTCTAAAGGACAGGTGTCAATCATAAGGTGTCAGCCAAAGGGTCCAATTTGGCCCATAGGATGAATTAAAATGAATACATTAACAATAAATGATGTAAAAAAATTATTTCAGGTTCCACATACAGAACAATTGGATCACTCTGAAATGTATTCTCCATTTACCCCAATGTAAAATTTCAAAGTGATCCAGAATCCAGGATCCCTTCCAGATTACAAAAATGTAATCATTTGTAATATCTCCTTGGTGGAGGTAATGAAGAAAGAGAAAAGGTTCTGGTGCTTCTGGACTCCATTTTGTGACTGGTACTGGTGATGATAGATGCAGTAGGTTGTTCATCTTTAATGCAGGAGTTTATATGTAAAGCACTGCACTGTGGACTGGATGGAACAGCTTAAGCCTCTTAAATCACATTTAAAGTGTAAAGCAAATGCAGTTGAAATGACACATGATGAAATACTTGAGCAAATACAGTGTTTGTCTAAAGGTCAGTAATCAAAGGTGGTCAAAGTACGGATATTCTGTACTTAAGTACAAGTACAGCCACTTGTGTGAAAAAATACTTTGGTGAAAGTAGAAGTACTAATCCAACTTCTTTACTGAAGTAAAAGTTTAAAAAAGTACAACTTCTCCATTGTAATAAAGTAACAATTCAAACTGCATTTTTTTTTAATTTTGCCAAGAATTAAATAATAATTTTTGAACCAGGAACAAAACAAAGTTTAATATATATATATATATATATATATATATATATATATATATATATATATATATATATATATATATATATATATATCTCTTTTAAAAAGCCTTTAAAAGTGAGTTGGTGTGTAATAAATGTTATGGGTCATGAGTTATGATAATAATGGATTGTATTTATATAGCACCCAAAGCACTTTACATTAGTGGCCCATCATTGGTAGTAAACTACATATGTATCCACAGTTGCCCTGGGACAGACTGACAGAAGTGCGGCAGCCATTTTGCACCTACGGTCCCTCTGACCACCACCAAACATTCATACACCAGTGTGAGTGACACTGGAGGTGAGGAGGGTGAAGTGTCTTGCTCAAGGACACAATGGACCAACTTGGACAGAGTCTGATTTGAACGCCAACCCTTTGGTTATTAGCAAAACTGCTCTACCAAATGAGCCATGGCTGCTCTGGGGTTATGGGTTAGAGTTATGGGTTAGTGTGGAGTACAGTTAGGGTTATGGGTCCTCTGTGCTGGAGCTGTCAAATGTAGGGGGCGGCTGAAGAACAGATTCGGCTGTGGGGTCATTTACACCAGGATAATAGCGGCTAAATACGACAGCATATTTCATCAGAAGTGCCTTTCGTTTACACAAAGCCAACACCATCAGGGTGTGAATACACATAAGAGTAGGACGTAATGAAAACCCGCTGGGTCGTATGTCACTCTAAAAGGAAAGAAGTGCACATGTTCACGTTATGTGCGTCTTTACATCACACATGTTCACGTCACATACACTTTTATGTCACATTCATGCGCTGAACAGGTAAAGCAACAAACATGTGGGACAACCTGGATCCCACAAATCTTCCAGCTGCATTAGCATTAGCATTAGCATTAGCAGCTCTAGTAAATGTACAGGAGTCGTTTCAGCTTTTGGACAAAAATTATATGCACACCATAGCCGGGCAAAGATGGGTGGACAAAACAGAAAAGGACATGTCAGTGGTCTATCACACTATACTGAAAAAAGTAAAAAAATTAATCAACTTAAAAATTCTTCTTCAATAGGTCACACAAAAAAAAAAATCTAGTTGAATGAAACAAATTATATTAAAATAACTCTAACCCTATGCAATTTAATTTGGTTCACTCAACTAGATTTTTTATGTGTGACCATAAAAAGTCAAAATTATGAGATAAATTGTTAAAATTGAAGATGATTTTTAAAGGTGATTCAAAGGCCACATAGCCAACCTGGCATTCATATCCAATCATATTTCTCCTCCTGCAGCATCTTTGTATAAACAAGGATTTCTTGCTGAATACGCTCGTTTAAACACGGATGAAAAACTGAAGACGAGGCGACACTTTTGCATCTTCCATTTTCATAGTCTCTGTATAAACGTAGCCTGTATTTCCTAAATCTCTGGTGGACATTTATTGACAAGGTAGAGTAGGAAGAGAAAACAAGGCAGATGTTATTAGAGCAGTGAGTTAAGGGTGTGTGTGTGTGTGTGTGTGTGTGAACGTACAGGGTCTTTCCTCAGGCCTGTCAGGGCTTTATCTGCTCCCGTCACGCTGCTCTGCTCTGCCTGATGACTTCATGGCCCTGGAATAGAGGCTTTCATCTGCACAGACCTCCCTCGTCCACTAAACGATTAGACAGACAGTCATTTCCTTATGATTGCTGGGCATTGCTCTGTAATCAATTTCAATGTTTTGGCCTAAGCGCTGTGATTTGGTGGGTGTGACGTTCAAAGACTGCTTATATTTTCACTGCTGATGTTTTATTACTCTGCCTCTCTGTCTTCAGGATAATTTCCCCGCAGGAAACCCAGAACGCCTTCAGGATCTGAAGTCCACCGTTGACCTCCTGACCAGTATTACCTTCTTCAGGATGAAGGTAATGTCGGTGTATATGTGCTGAACATTAGGAGACGTGTCATTATACTCAACCCTTTGATGCATGAATTATGAGAACCTTAGTCGAGATTTTTTTTTTCCTAAGTGTTTTTATTCACCTTTAGGCATGAAAAAGAGCAATGTGATTGAAATATTTTTAATGAGCCTATTTTTTTATGGAGTCATGAAAATATGCACTTAGCTGGAAAACATGTGTTTAACCTTTGAAGCAAAGAAATGTGCATTTAAAAATATCAGAACACTATGAAATAAAACATTTTAATGTACCATATTTTCCGCACTATAAGGCACACTGGTGAAGTCAAAATTAAGAGATAAAAAGTCAAAATTAAGAGATAAAAAGTCAAAATCATGAGACAAAATTCCAAATTTATGAGTTAAAGTCAAAATTCCAAGCCAATAAACAGAACCAGAATTGATCCGTATATAAGGCACTCTATCATTTTTGGAGGAAATTGAAGTCTTTTAAGTGCGCCTTATAGTCCAGAAAATAAGGTTGTTTTTGTTTAAGAAGAGACTGTTAATTACAGTCTAGTATGAACAAGTAATTCATTTCCAGGTAAACATGTTAGTGCAGATCAGGTATTAAAAACAGACCAGTTACAATAATGATATGAACTGACTGATATGAACTAAAACAACAAAAGACATGAATATACAAGAGAAATAGAGAATAACTGTCCACTGTAATATGCATCAAAGGATTAATTATTTTAATAAAACATGATGGAGTACACATTAGCGAGGGTGCTCTTGGTTATGTGTCACTTCTAAGCGTTCATCACAGGGCTCCTGTGTCCTTGGCTCAGTGTCTGAACACTAGTGATAGCTATAAAATAAACCAATTCAATTATTATCATAAACTCAGATTGATTTTGAGTACATTTAATTTAGGAGAAATCAATTCAAACATATAATCCCTTAAAACCTTCCACTCCTGACACCATTAACCATTTAAAACCAAATGGTTTATTGTTCACTGTTCACCTTGTCCAGTATTAAAGAGTAGGCCAATAAAATATGTCTGTAGAGTGTATTATATATATATATATATATATATATATATATATATATATATATATATATATATATATATATATATATATATATATATATATTGACCTGGTTCTATTTTTTTAAAAGCTTCCAGCTCTTTGTCTCCTCCTCTTCCTCTCTTAAAACACTGTCGTTGTCTCCTGCTGTATGAAAGGCTCTGCTCCATTCACATCCTTTTGGTGCTGGTGCTGGGGGGGGTGGGGTGGGCAGTCCTGGATCACTGAGGCATAGCTAAGATGGCAGCTATGAGCAAAGGAATGAAAACTGTCACTTTAGGTTACCAAAGCTTTCAGTCTGTGCCATGAGCACGCTGAGCTTCACTGTGCACCAGTTTTACTACTACTACACACTCTTACTCTATGCTACACTGCATACTTACAATTTATATATATATATATATATATATATATATATATATATATATATATATATGTAATATATATATATATATATATATATATATGTATATATATAATGAAGTGAAAATATATAAAATGTATTAAAATATACACATTTTGTAAGAAATATGTGTTAAAATTAAATAAAATTATTCATTAAATCATGAAAATGAACAAGGCATGCAAATAATGTCCATACATAATTGTGGTCGCTGCTGCTTTTTGTCCGTTTGGTTCCACTTTCACCTTCGGCAGTGTTTGCTGATGGACTGGGAATCACTTTCTTTGGGCTCATGATGAATAACGAATAATAAAGTTGTAATGAGCACACTGGAAAAAGTCACCAAACAACAGTAAAGGTGCTTCCACACTGACCGCACCAAGAAGACACGGGGTGTTGGGAGATAGCCAATGGGAGAGCAACTTTATCTAATGGCAAATAGGAGATGTTATACTATGTTATACTGCACAGTAGTCCAAATGTGGTCCAAATGTGGTCCAAATGTGGTCCAAATGTGGTCCAAATGTGGTCCAAATGTAGTCCAAATGTAATCCACATGTGGTCCAAATGTAGTCCAATTGTGGTCCAAATGTAGTCCAAATGTAGTCCACATGTGGTCCAAATGTGGTCCAAATGTAGTCCAAATGTAATCCACATGTGGTCCAAATGTAGTCCAATTGTGGTCCAAATGTAGTCCAAATGTAGTCCACATGTGGTCCAAACGTAGTCCAATTGTGGTCCAAATGTAGTCCAAATGTAGTCCAAATGTAATCCACATGTGGTCCAAATGTAGTCCAATTGTGGTCCAAATGTAGTCCAAATGTAGTCCACATGTGGTCCAAATGTGGTCCAAATGTAATCCAAATGTGGTCCAAATGTAGTCCAAATGTAATCCACATGTGATCCACATGTGATCCAAATGCAGTCCAAATTTAGACCAAATGTGGTCCAAATGTGGTCCAAATGTAGTCCATATTTCATCCAAAACACATGAAAACATCAATAAATATCCACAAATGGCATCAGTATTGCATCATTTCACAGGACCTATTTAACAGGACCTGCCTCCAATATCCCAGTTTTCATCTTAATACTGTATTTTCATTGATAATATAAGCAAACACCAATTACATGTTATCAAAATAGTTGAAGAACAGCATTTAATTGACTTTATTAAGACATTTATTAAAATTGAGTGTGAGTTTAAAGGGTTAATGCACCAGTGTGCCTGTATATATTGGTGTAAATATTTCAAATAAGACACAATTAGACAATGCATAAAAAATGCAAGATAAAATTTTCTATATTTGGGTTGATAGGAATGTTTGCCATTTTTAATTAATACACAGCTGGGTCCTCTTGGGGAAAACACAGGTGAGTGTGTGTCCATGCCTGCATTAATCATGTGCTTATATTGTTTTTGTTTAGGTGCAGGAGCTGCAGAGTCCGCCTCGGGCCAGTATGGTGGTGAAGGACTGTGTCAAAGCCTGTCTGGACTCCACATACAAATACATTTTCGATAACTGTCATGAGCTGTACAACCAACTCCTGGACCAGGTAAATGCTCTTTTCACATTCTGTTAAAGCAGGGGTCTCAAACATGCGGCCCGGGACCCAAATGTGGCCTTCCAAAGTTTCCAATGCGGCCCCTGGGATGGATTTGCAAAGTGCAATAAATCCGCAGTAAAGGCTGTGGAACTGATTTTAGTTCAGATTCCACTTACAGACCAATATTATCTAGAGCAGTGGTTGTCAAACCTTTTTTCAGTGATGTACCCCCTTAGAAACATATTTTTAATCCAGTACCCCCTGACATGGGCAAAACATTTATGTAAGAAAAAAGAGGTTCCGTGCTGTAAAATTTCATAATTTAGATTTTTTTATCTCATAATTTTGTAAGTAAAAATTAAGTAAGTACATTTTATTTATATAGCACTTTTCACAGACAGAGCCACAAAGTGCTGCACAACATGAATAAAATACAACAATTAAATACACATAAATAGTCAACACTAAAAATGAGATCAACAGCCTAAAAAACTAAGCAAATGCTTGACCAAACATAGAATAGAATAGAATAGAATAACCTTTATTGTCATTGTGCAAACAAAGCAAACAATGAAATTGGAATGGTACATACTTCCCACCCACAGTGCAAAAATAAAGTGTAAACATACAAGAATTTGAGAGAATTTGAGAGGCATAAAAGACAATAAATACAGTTAAAAAAGTTTTAAGATTTGTTTTAAAATCGCCAACAGACGCAGCTGAGCGAAGAGAGAGTGGGAGATCATTCCAAAGCCTGGGAGCAACGGCCTGGAATGATCGGGCTCCTCTGGTCTGGAACCGAGTGCGTGGCACCTTTAACAGATTCTGATCCATAGACCTTAGAGCCCTTGCAGGGGAGTAAGGCTGGAGCAGATCAGCAATATAAGAAGGAGCTTCACCATGCAAGGCCCGAAAGGTTAAAACCAAAATCTTGAAATTGATTCTGTAGGAGACCGGCAGCCAATGCAGCTCCTGTAAAATAGGACATATGTGAGTCCTCCTGTTGGTGCAGGTCAAAATTCTCACTGCTGAATTTTGCACAAGTTGCAGCCTCAAAAGCTCCTTCTTGTTAAGACAAGAAAACAAACTGTTACAGTAATCTAAACGTGATGATACAAAAGCATGGATGATGAGCTCTAGATCATTATGTGAGACCATTTTTCTAACTTTAGATATTTTTCTTAACTGGAAGAAACAATTTTGACTTTTTATCTCATAATTTTGATTTTTTTATCTCATAATTTTGATTTTTTTATCTCATAATTTTGACTTTTTATCTCATAATTTTGACTTTTTATCTCATAATTTTGACTTTTTATCTCATAATTTTGATTTTTTTATCTCATAATTTTGACTTTTTATCTCATAATTTTGACTTTTTATCTCATAATTTTGATTTTTTTATCTCATAATTTTGACTTTATAGCTCATGAGCTATTGCCATCGTGCTTCGTCCGTCCTCATCCACAATTTACTAAAATCTCTTCTCCCTCATTCTCAACTGATTTCAATTCTAAGCATTAGGCACAAAACTTATCACTTTGTTTGTCGAAATTTGAAATGGCAAACAACTTGTTTACCACTTTGTATATTTTCCAGTCTGGCACTAGAATCACTTCCCCACCCTCAGTTCTCATTGGATTTCAATTCTGATTTTATGATCTATCTCCCTTTTGTTGACAGCTGTGAGGTCTGGATGAGCACAGAGCCACTGGCACTATCTTTTTGAGTTTTTATCTCAAAATTTTGACTTTTTTTCATAATTTTGACTTTTTTTCATAATTTGGGCTTTTTATTTCATGAATTCAACTTCACTTTTTATTGTGCTGAAAATATGGTACTTATTTTTTTTTATTTTAAAAAGCTTCACGTACCCCCTGCAATACCTCCACGTATCCCCATTTGAGAACCACTGGTCTAGAGTCAAAAAACCTACAAAAAAACAAGTATTTAGAGAATACCTAATCTTGCTCGTTCTTGATTTAGAGCCAATAATGTGATTTTGACCTTTCTGCTAAATGCGACCTTTTGCAATTTTCATTCATTATTTGTATATATGCGTCAGTGTGTGTAATATTATGGTAATATATCCAGTATTGATTAAGTTACAGTGTGATATGTCTATGTTTGTGTTGTGTTACACAAGTTAATTTTGCAACATGTCACCTTTGACCTCCAGGGCCGCATCAGAACCTTTGGTGGGCCGCATTTGCCCCCCTTGGCTGCATTTTTGAATCCCCTGCTGTAGATCAATAGATGATTTGTATAAAGATGGTGCTGGAAACGTGATGGCTATGCATGTGATCAGCTTCCAAACTCTGCATCCAGCCTCCAGTGCCAGCTGGATGTTGTTGTGGCGTCATTTCACACACATGAAATAACAAGACACAACAAAACTCATTAAGTTGAAACGCGTCGACGTGGCTTTGGAAACTTTGATGTCTAATCAAGTAATACTATCTGAGGATGGAGCAGCTGATGAGGCCTGGACAGTGTTGGAGTCAAGTCAAATAATGCTCTGCGGATTCTTCTAATACCCACAGAGACTCCGCAGCATCACAACACAAATAGTCTTTCATAATCAGAAGTGGTTTTTGCTCCAAATTGTGCCTCAAGGGTTTTGTTTAGTTCTTTTTCCGACTTTTTCATAATCATCCAGAAGTATGTGTACCCTTCATTAGAGCTGCACAATATATTGTTTGAGCATCGACATCACAATGTACGTGTTCGCAATAGTCACATGGAATGTAGGAGATGAATGAGCTCAATATTTTCTCATCTAATTTCCTAATTCCCTCCCACCACCACCAAACATTCATACACATTCAAACAGCAGTGTGACACTAATAATGGATTAGATTTATATAGCGCTTTTCAAGGCACCCAAAGCACTTCACACTAGTGTTCCATTATTCATTCACTCTCACATGCTCCCTCTGGTGGTGGTAAACTACATATGTAGCCACAGTTGCCTTGGGGCAGACTGACAGAAGTGCGGCTGCCGTTTCACGTCTACAGCCCCTCTGACCACCACCGAACATTCATACTCATTCATACACCAGTGTGAGTGACACTGGAGGCAAGGAGGGTCAAGTGTCTTGCCCAAGGACACAACAGACTGACTAGGACAGAGCGGGAATCGAACCGCCAACCCTTTGGTTAATGGATGACCTGCTCTATGGCTGCCCCTTACAGGCAGGGGGGTGGACTGTCTTTGCCCAAGGACACAACAGCACATGACTAGGACAGAGTGGGATTCAAACCACCAACTGGACGACCCGCTCTACCAACTGAGCCATACACTCTCAGAAAAGAAGGTACAGTAGGGGTACATATCTGTAGACTCAGGTACAATAAACACCAATGTACCCCCAAAGGTTAATATTTGGGCCTTAAGGTACTGATGTGTACCTTTTCAGCCCATGTAAAAGGTACAAACTAGTTGTCAAACAGTGAAACGGGGCAACTATCCTTTGTACTTCGAGTGGTACTTAAGACTTGTCACGCTGGCAGTACCCTCAAAGGTACATAATTGTACCTTTTTAATTTAATATTATTCAGAAATATTTGAATATTATTTGAATATCTACATTAATTTTCAAATGAAATTCGAATATGATTTTTGGCCAAAAGTTAAAGCTCTTGTCCAGGGGTGGGTAACCCTGATCCTCAAGAGCCACAATCTAGCATGTTTTTTTTATATATATATATATATATATATATATATATATATATATATATATATATATATATATATATATATATATATAAAACCTGTGAGAGTGAATGAATAATCAATCAATAATATAAAGCACTTTAGGTGCCTTGAAAAGCGCTATAAAAATCGAATCCATTATTTTTATTATTATAGTCTTCTTAGTTGCATTATTGTTTTTATGGTTTCTTGAGCTTGACAGTCATAATCCCACGCACAGTAAGCAAACGGTATTAAAAAAAACCCACACATTTTATGACTAGTGTGTATAAAATAATGAGAAGAACTTAATAAATGTCAGGCCTGTATATTGCAAAGTATCTTTGAGCACATAAGAAATAAGTTGAGTTTTCATCAGAGGTGGTCAAAGTACTCACATTCTGTAAAAGAAGTACTGATTCAATAACTTTACTTAAGTAAAAGCAAAAAAGTACAATTTCTAAATTGTAATTAAGTACAAAAGTAAAAAGTAAAGTATATAAAGTCACAGTTTCTCTCCTCCACTGATTTTTCCTCTGAAGTGACTTATTTTTTTTATACCGTCACATCTGTTTAGTTTGAAAAAGGGATGAGTCTATTCTGAGAATGTAAAGAGTATAAAGTACAGATATTTATGCAAAAATGTAGGGAGTAAAAGTAACAAATTTGCCAGAAAAATAAATACTCAAGTAAAGTACAGATACCTACTTAAGTACCATAATGAAGTACTTTTACTGAGTTACTTCCCACCTCTGGTTTTCATTTCCATCAGTAAAACACTGTATAAAGGCTGGAACATCTGCTCTGCAAATGTACAAAGTCACATTACATCTACAAACTGAGCAAAAGTGTGAAGTGCAGATTTTATGGACTCACTGCACAAATACACAGCTGCTTAAACTTGATTAATAGCTTAAATTAATGTTCCACAATACTGAGAATGTTGCTGTATATTAGCCAAGTGTAACTAAAGATGTATTAATGCCACAGAGTGCCCCTATAGTAATCTGTACAACAATAGGAAATAATATGTTGTAAAAACAGTCGTCTGTCAGTGATGCTGTTAATGGTTGGACTAGAATAACTTTTGTTTTCTAGCTCTAACGTTGACCCTCACTTGTGTACCCAGACCCTGTACACTCAGAAAAGTTTGACAATTGCCTACTTGAATAAATGATGGCAACAAAGTGACAATTAAAATAATTGACTAGATTTTAATTGTTTCAACTTTGAGAAAAAAATAAAATAAAAAATATTGATTTAAACATAATTAATTAATTAAATCATTAGTTGATTATTTTTTGATTTACTGTATTTTCCGGACTATAAAGCACACTTAAAAAACTTTAATTTTCTCCAAAAATGACAATGCGCCTTATGATCCAGAGCGTTTTATATATGGATTCTTTCTGGTTGTGCTTAGTGACTTGGATTTTTGACTTTCTATCTCCTAATTTTGACTTTTAGTGTCATACTTTTGACATTGTATCTAATAATTTTGACTTTTCATCTCTTGATTTTGACCGCCATAGTTGTTTATGTGGTGTGTGTGTGTGGGGGGATATTTAATGAACCTATCAGCAAATCAATCATTGTAAAAATGATCAGTACAGTGATTAGCCGGAGTTTTCCTCTGGTTCCATCCTCTAGACTGGACTAAAACATTTATTTATTTATTTTGCAAACATACTATATCAGTGCTGTGGGATCGTGAAGAAGTTTTCAAGAAATATGGTTAAAAATGTTCTAATAAAAAACATCTCCCACCCCAACTTAAAGCCCAGTCACACTTTTATTTTTTAGAGCGTATCCCCTTCAGCGTATCATAAAGCTGACATTATACTTGCCCTTTCAGTTTTAGTGTATTTTGTTTAGATGTGTGACAATGCTGGGAAAATATAAATTCAGTCTGCTGTGGCTGGAAATCAATAAACACTATATCGTCAGTGACATTTACCAGACAGTAAAAATTTACACCGTGTCTGTTGAAGGGTTTGCATCGGCGACTTTCTGCTCTGAAGAGCCGTAAGGAAGCAACTGTGCAGAAACTGAGAGCAGATTATAATTGTGACAGTTCAGGACTTATTTGGATCACAAAAAAAAAAAGCTTGAAAATGAAAGATTTAATATCTGCACATTGCACACATGAATGTTTTATTAGATACATCATAGAAACTATTGTATAGTGTACCGTGTGAAACAGGAAGCATGATGATGTAATGACACCAAGCATCCTCATTTAAATTGTATGTTTCTTATGGCTGTGGGACCGTTTTTCAATGTTAATTAAAATAAAAATGACGAGTAAACTTAATTTTTAATAAATGTTTTTCCCTCTTTCGTATCTTGATTATATTACATTTTATTAAAACTAAATTAAAAAGAATAGCACTTTAATTTAGAAATGTCGAGCAAACTCATAAGGCAAATATTAAATTGGGATTAAGTAAATGTTTATTGAGTATTTTTACATAAAATTGTTTGATTGTGAGAAATGAAAAACCCACAGACTGCATATCAAGCCTATGAAGACCACCTAAAGGTGTCATGAATTGGTGCAGTGGAGAGAGGACTCAGATGCTCAGTGCTGAAGGGAAAAATTATTTAATAACCAACAGAACAAAATTCAGACAGAGACAGAAAATAAACGGGAACAAAAGCAAACCAAACCTGGGGGTAGATCAGCCAGAGTCTGTGGTGATGGAAGAAATGTCCAGGTTCTGGTGAAAAGGGAAATAGGCAGAGTGTCCGGGTTATGGAGGTGACAAAACTGCAAGCTTCACTACTTAACTATTGCAGATCAGCCACGACTTGCAGCTGCACAGTGTGAGGCCATGTGAATCTGGTGAGCACTGGGGGAAAGGTCGTGACAAAAGGGTTAATTTTGTACACTTAAAAACCACAGCGTCATCTACTACTTAGTTAAGTTTTACTTAAATGGATTATCTGGATAAAAAATTAATTTAGCTGATTTTTTAGATGACTAGGAGTACATAGGGATAACATTATTTTTTTTTATTTTTATTTTTTTTGCAGTTTTGAGTCAAACTGTGTTAGTATGGAAGTGATTAGGACATGTATTTTTACTGACACAAAACTCTATTTTTAGACTAACACTTCTAAAGTTCTAAACAACATCACACTTTTCAATTTTATTTATAAAGCCCTAAATCACAACAAAGTCGTCTCAGAGGGCTTTACAAAAACATAATCAACTACAGAAATACATGAAAAGTCCCAGGCATCCCCTGTCCTTAGACCCTCCTTCTCGGCAAGAAAAAACTTCCAAACCCAGTGGGAAAAAGAAGAAATCTTGAGGAGAACCACATTGAAGGAGAGATCCACTCCCATGGATGGACAGGCTATAGATGAACGTCCATGTATAAATGCAGGAAGGGGGGCTGGTCCAGACAGGCAGGGGTCCGGGGTCACAGGTCGGCACAGGCGAGATACTCCAGATCCTGTCGTCCATGGCTCCCGTGCAGGCACTGTCAGGAGAGCCACCACTCCCCCCAGGGGGGGAGGGGGGAAAGGGGACACCAGGTGACTAGTCATGAACAGACTTGGTAAGAAGGATATGTTATAAAAATTACAGAAACAGATGTGAGGAAGAGAAAGAGAAGAAAGAACTCAGTGTCTGTACTTCCCCCAGCATTCTAACTCCTAGGGCAGTCTAGACTGAACTGTGACTCATACATCATGTATACATGATATATGAGTCACATAATTTTTAACTAACCTGGTAGTAAGTAGAGGGTCCCTAAAGGCAAACCTAAGTGTCCTGAGGTCTTTATGTCCTCAGATAGTGTGTCCACAATTACTGATCTACAGACATATATGTGTGTGTGTGTTTATGTATGTTATTATATTCTTACACTTACATTTTTATATTTATATTAACATGTACTTGGACTTTTGTGTTTTCCTAAACTTATACATGATTGGAGCATGTGCAACAAGCCATTTCCCCCTTGGGGATCAATAAAGTATTTCTGATTCTTATTCTGATTGTGGTACTCCTTAGTTTAGTTTTACTTTAAGAGCATGAATAGTTTTCTGTGCTGGTTTTTTCATGTGTGAGTAAATGATCATCCCTTTCCAGATTATTTTACCGTTTCCTTCCCAAAGAAAATGGCCTCCACACCACATGCGATAACGTCTTTTTAGGTCGTAATAGGGTGCAATCCTCTCAAAAGTTGAATAATAAGCTTCCTTTGTTTAAACAGCCAGAGGGGTTGTAAGCAATTACTGAAGCAGAGAGATAGACGCTTCCACTAATTACATCTCAGTCCAGCACAGTTTCACAGCAGACAGACTCTCCATCACTTCTTCTGCTACAGCAGAAGGAAATACCCCAATTTGACTAGAAATGATATTTTTCATAAATGACTACACCGTCATTTCAGAGCCTGATTAAAAAAAACTCAAAAACACTTTCACCAAGCCATAACTGAATTTAATACCTCACACTAGGGCATTAACAACTTTGTGATGACATCATCACATTGTCAGCAGAGAAAGTTCACTGCAACGTAACAATGTCCACTGACAAGACACAAGCATCAACATTTTAACACCAACAAAACAAAGGCTAACATTAGCAAATTATTTTCTGTTAAATTTAACAGCACAACATCAGTAGGGTGAACATATGTCCATATTTGGTCTGGACATACGGTTTTAAAACCAGAACGTCCACACATCTGTCACGGGTCCTCACGTTTTATATTAAGTGCAAAAAAGTTTAAGGCAGCGGCCGCCAAGACGAACACCACACTGTCCACCTCATGTTTGGAAAAAAAGAGCGCGTTGTCTTAATGTCTGTTGTCTGCACTGCTGCTAATATCACTCAGGCTAGCTAGCGGATGCCTTTTCAGATGGCCGTGCCATTTTTCTTTTATCTCAGGTGAAGCATTTCCACATATGTGTGTGTCATTCTCTTTAGTTCAGTCAGACCCACCACCCCCTGTTTTACCTGCAGCAGCCATGTCTGCACTGGTTTAGGTCTGACTGGTCTGTGTTTACGCACCGAGGGAGAGAAAGAATAACATGCGACTTGTCGACTCCTCCAAATTTACGTCTCACGCCAATAATTGGAACCATATTACTATCTCTGCCTCTGTCTCCCTTTCTCGTTTTATCTATTTAAATATATGTATTTTTATCTATTTAAATAGCACACTTTTGAGCCCCTTGCCTCCAGTGTCACTCACACTGGTGTATGAATGTTAGGTGGTGGTCAGAGGGCTGTCAATCTGCCCCAGGGCAACTGTGGCTACATATGTAGTTTACCACCACCAGATGGAACATGTAAGAGTGAATGAATAATAGTCACTAATGTGAAGCGCATTGAGTGGCCAAAAAAACACTATATAAATAAAAAAGAATAATAATAATAACAACCTGGGGGGGGGTCTAGCGTCACACTTTTTTTTTTTAAAGAGAGGATTTGGGTAAGGGGGAGGGGGGCTGGAAATGGAAGATGCCAAGGTTTGAAAAATCCTGTTTATACACCCATAAAATGCATGTCAATCTAAACATGATATAAATATTTCTTGTTTAAGCAGGACTGGTTTCAAAGGGGGAGGTGAGTGATTGTTGACAGGAGTGGATTAAAAAGAACATGAGGGAAATATTTACCGAGGCGGCATAAATGAGCCTAACTGAGATTCAGAAAAAGCAGCAAAAGGTAGTGAAGAGTTTTAGTGGATAATCCACCAAGAAAATGTCAAAATGTGAACAGAAACACAAACAATTATGAGCCGCTATTAAAAACTACTGCAAATGAGCACAAACACACGTGATGGAGACACACAGATTCTACTGCCATGAGCCTTACCCTGACCTTTAACCCTAACTGGCATGACCCTGTGACCCTAACCTTGTGACCCTAACCTTCTGTCCTGACTCTGTGACCCCAACCCCTAACCCATTGCCCTGACCCTGTGACCCTAACTCACTGTCCTGACTAGGGATGGTAAAATTCATAAAAAAATCTTGACCCACCACCCAGCCTCATTAACTGGTCATTAGTTGGTCACTGAGAAAATAAAACACTTGCACACACACACACACACACACACACACAAAGCTGTTTATGCGCAATAAATATATTTGAAAAGAATGGACCCAACACGCTAAATATATATATATATATATATATATATATATATATATATATATATATATATATATATATATATATATTTTTTTTTTTTTTTTTTTTTTTTTTTTAAATTTATCAAGGTTCTTTATTTTATTTTTCCTTCGGTACAAGTACAGAAGAATTAAAATATTTTAGCCCTAGGTTAAAGGCAGTGTGTGGTTATAGTACAACATTCGAATTAAGTGGACTCTCTTTATTCTTGGGCCTAAAAAGCTGGAAACGTGCCAAAAAAGGTACCAAAATGAACCCAGTTTGATAGAAGTACCCATATGTATGTGAAAGTGTGACTGTATGTTTACTCTCTGCAGCTTTGGAGTAAATCTTTCTGTAATACCAAGTCTTTATACTGGTACAAAACCTTAGAGAGCACACACACACACACACACACACACACACACACACACACACACACACACACACACACACACACACACACACACACACACACACACACACACATATGAATCCTATTTTACACCAATAAGCACTTTAAATACAAGTGTTAAGTCCTATGTGCAGCAAATACAATATTAAATGAACCCATCAAATATGTATTCTTCAGAACAGATGAATTTAGATAGAATATGACCAAAGCTACACTCTCAGAAAAGGAGATACAGCAGGGGTACAAATCTAGACTAAGGTGCAAGAAACACCATTGTACCCCCAAAGGTTAATATTTGGACCTTAAGGTACTGTTATGTATTTTCATCCCTGTACAGTAAAAGGTACAAGCTAGATGTCAAACAGTGAAAGCCCTTCTTAAAAGGTACAATTATGTACCTTTGAGGGTACTGCTGGTCCCACAAGCCTTTGTACCCCTAGAACAGTGGTCGGAAACCTGTGGCATGTGGCCCCAGAGCAGCAGGCATTATTTGAAGCACTTATGGTAGGAATTTCACAAAAGCTCATAGTTACAAGTGTTCAGGAGATATTTTACTTGGATTTTATGCATAAACTTCAAATTCAATAATTTTTAACTATATAACGTATTTGAGGCTATAGCTAGAAATATTGCTGTGAGACTGAACCACTGGTTTTGTGCTAGAGGGTCACACACACACTATATACATATATATATATAAAACAAAGTCCCACAGAATCAAAGGTTAACCGAGCGTGGAGTGTCTTTTCTTGACAATGGACCAGTGTAACGGTGACAAAAAGCAACATATACAGTGTTCTCTTCATTTTAGATCAGATACTGTAGAACATCTTCAAAAGACTTAAAGCACTAATAAGAGTATGACTGAGGTGAACCCCCTACCATGGAAGGGAAGTTGTTGTTTTTTAAATATTTTTTTCCTTTGTTTTTAATAAATACGTGTTCATTTGGTTTTTTTTTTCATTTTAGATGTTAAAAAGTATTTGCAGCTCCCAGTGTTTTCTTTTCCATGGAAACCGGGTTCAAGTGGCTGTTTTGGTGTTAAAGGCTCCTCGCACCGGCAGTACACTCAAAGATACATAATTGTACCAAATATTTAGCCCAGCCGCGCTAGACCCCCAAATCTAATGTGCTACAGTTGGCTGGATTTCCCTGAAACCGGCCAACCAATCATGGAGACGTATAGAGTCAGAAGGCGGGTGTAACAAATCACGGTATTAAAAAGTGTCGAAACCCAAATGCAGACTCTCAGACTCTGAGTACATTTAAAGGTTTTATTCTGATGCATCTCTTATCCAGAACTTCCATCAGGGGTTAGTGGTAGCAGGTGAAACTGCCACTAAGAAGAGAAGCAGGGTCAGACAGGCAGCGTTCGATAACCTGGTAATCTGATAGATCAGAATCAAAATCCAAAGGCACAGTAAGGTAAGCCAGAAACAGGTCAGTCCAAGAAGCGGGGAGGGCATCATATCCACGGTGCAAAACCGAATCCAGGTCCGAAATCCAGGCCAAGAGTCATACACAGATATTTTCCGCAACAGACAGGGGACAAGCAGCTACCAGAAACCAGAATACCAGAAAAACACAGTCGAGACCAAAAGACCAAAGAGGAATAAACGCTCGTAGGTTACATGGGAAACAGCAGACGTACTTCACCAAGTGAAGACCCACCAGGGAATATATATACTGAGCAGACTGGTGTTCCACAGGAGGAGAAAATTAACGAGGAGGCAGGACAACACCGGTGACAGGAAACAAAGTCAGAATGAGTGACATGAACCCACATAACAAAATAAAAGTCCAGACACTAACAACAACAGAAACCACATACAACTCACAAAAATAAAACACTTACAGGACAAAGAGTACAGCATTCATAACAGTAACAAAGTGAAGCTGCGATGATTCGGAGAGAAACAACTGGAAACAACCATAGAAGAAGAACAACAACCGGTGGAGATGTCCTTTTATCAAAGACAAGTGAAAAATGTCAGCAATCTTTAAATTCTTTTTACAGAAGTGACAACAGTCATTAAGCTCCATAATCCCCCATTTTGTTTAGTCATTCCTAACTTTCTCCGTCTACTTTCCAGCGCTCTAACTATGTCATCCTAAAGATTATGCTAATTGGTTTTAGTACTGTCGTATTGCATACAGAGGGATTTGAAAGACAACCTTTTAGGGATAGCATGGCTAGGCTAAATAAAGACAGAAACATAAATTCTTAAATACAACAGCTATCTTACATTACAATAATTACATTATTATTGCATTGGCATCTGTCATGAAGCTCATTTTAATTATAATTAGCGACCTGCCTATGAAGCACCAAGAGACCGATAGATGAAATGAATGGGGATAGCGTGGCTAGGCTAACAAATGTTAACTTTTGGGTGGGTTACATTGGTTTTTACTGTACCTTAGTCTACGGATGTGTACCCCTACTGTACCTTCTTTTCTGAGAGTGCTCATGTACAACCTACTTTACAGTGACACAGCTTCAGCTCTATCCAGGGCTCATTCCTTTGGGAGTTTGATGGTATTCCTCTATGATCACCCTTCACTCACATACTCTGGAATTTGTGTCACATTGTGAGAATTGATGAGGATCCAGTTATATGTTAATGCTGATTTCTCCCACTGTTGCTAAACAACAGGCGTACTTCGCTGGCTTCTTCCCTCTAGAGGAGTGACATGTTACTATGAATATTGCTGCAAGTGTCTACACCAGTGTTAGAAGTGAGAGTAGGAGGACCATTCTGTTCTGAGTGCAAAACTGTGGTCACATCCTACTGAGACTGAAGCCCATGGGTGTGTTGTTGACTGTAAAAGGATGCCAGGATACTTAATCACCTTTAACAATGTGTTTGTCTGCACTGGAGAGGAATACAAATGAGCACAGAGACTCTACACTCCACTAGCTTTTCAGAGGGAAGTGTACAGCACCATTCTAGTAGAACACAACCTTCAGTGTCCTCCACATGTGTGGACAGAAACATATACACTGCCCGTCCAAAAAAAAAGACAAATATGCAGTATTTGACTGATTACAGGAGACTTTTAGGCTGAATCTAATTTCATCCCTTACCTGTTCATACAGAGCTATAAGGGTTAGGGCTTGGAAAGCAAACCCAATGAATTGGGACACCCCTTCAACGCTCACCTACGTCATCAGTTTACTCCACCAGTTGTTACGTAACCAAAAACCAGAAGTAAACTAACATGTCTGCTGCTGTAGTTGTGTTGTTCTCCTGGGATATGACCATATTTTTACTAATATCTGCTTCAAATCGGAGAAGTGCTATGCATCGCCTGATTATTCAGATTTTTTTCATTTGCATTTTATGGAGAAAATTGCCATCACACATTGCGACAATATCAAACTTTTTACAGTACAACAGTTATCACAACTGAACAACTGTTAATTACGGTGAAAATATTACATTTGTGTACTTCTTTTGTAGATGACGCCATTCTTCTTTGCATTATACTATATTCTGGGAAATTTCTCGTACGCCTCCGTTTGGAGTCTGCCTCTGGAAAATCTCTGTTTGTAGGGGTATAGAGCCCATCCCCTTCTCCCTACCCCTCTGCCTTAATGTGAAATGGGACACCCCTACCGCTACACTTGGACGCGCAAAACAGAGGTGAAGGAGTAAGAGGTGAAATGGGATTCTGCCTTACTTTGCTTTTTTTAACCACATAATGCTTATGCTGTGTCACAATAAGGTTTATTATATTTTTTTTCCCATCCATTAATTCTTGATTATTGATGATGATGTTGATAATGGAGAATCATACCTCTGCATCAACTCTTCATCATCCCAAATTAGATCATTTGTGTGAAAATGATGTCTCCATGGTCCCTAAAGTATTCTGTCACACATCTGATGATCCTGATCAATCCTAGTTTTGTCCAATCTGTTAAATATTATAGACATGAGAGGACACTTACTGCATCGGTGAGTGTCAGTTAAATAACTTGTTCCAGCTCAAACATTATTAACGACTGAAGTATTTACCCATGGAACGATCTAAACTTTGAATTTAGCTTAATTCATATGAGTGTCAGTGTCCTGTAATTAAAACTAAAGGTGATGCAGTGAAGTTTTACATCTGTGACTTTATTTTTGGACGAGCAGTGTATGATCACAGACAGACATGTTTACCTCCTGCACACATTTCTGTCATTATTCATGTCTTTAGTTCAACAAACCTTTGTGTATATTGAGTTGATCTTTCCCGATGACACACTGCTCACATTTCACACCATATTTTTCTCAATTTATTCTGCATTGAAATGTGTCTTTCATTTATCAGCAGCTATATTTTACTGTGGGCACATCTATCAGCTGTTATCTGAAAACAAACAAAATAGGATTTGTTTTAAACAGTTGTGCTCATAAGAGAGGTAAAGTCAAAATGATGAGATGAAAAACTGAAATTGATGAGATAAAAAGTCAAAATAATGAAATAGAAACTCAAAATTATGAGATAAAAAGTCAGAAATATGAGATAAGAAATATATAATTATGAGATATTGAGAGAAAGAAACTCAAAGCAATTACGAGGTGTGAATTTTTGTTCCGTGACAGTTTTGTTATGCAAACAAATCACTCATTCAAACATATTGTTTTGAGAAGAAACACGTTTTAATTTCGTGACCCCAAGAAAATTGCCGGGACTACTTTTGCTTTGACCAAAACCGGACCAGAACTGGGCTTACTGTACAGGACACTGTCGGGGGTAAGTCACTGTGGGTGCACCAGAGTAAAGACGCTGAGTCTATACAAATTAATGTGAAAAATAGTGAACTATCCCTTTAAAGAAAAGTTAAAGAGTTTGGAAGTGCTGCAGAATTTCCTTCGTACTCACAGTTTCTCTGTTGATCTGAAACAAACATAAATGTACATGCAAATTAGAAACATCCCTGCTTTTGATCACCATGATACCTTGTAGTAATCTCTGTTCACACTGGAGGATAGACTTAACCTTTCTTTCCTCAAATCCACATGATTAAAGTGCTGGTCTGTGTTTGACCCTCATCAGCTGTCAGCTTCTAAACCCATCTGCGATTCTTGTTCCTGCCAGATTAAATTGTGTTCTTCCAGCTGCAGTGTCCGTAGAACATGCAAACACACAACACGGCGTGTGTCAGACGTTTCAATAAGCATCAATATCGAAGTGATTATTGAAGCAACCGATTCCATTGTAAGAATTGTATTGACGATAAATGCGCTGCAAAAATCTAAATATTACCAAGTGTATTTGTCTTCAGTCCGTGTATCATTGGTTTTTCAAAATAAAACCAAAAATAAGACAACAAAACAAGTTGTTTCTTCATTATTTGTTTCCAAAACCAAAATGAAAAAAACCGATAGTGATGCATTTTTTTTCAGTTTTCCTTTTTGTGTTTAAATGAATAATAGAAAAAACTGAAAATGGCCATTTCCTGTTTTATCCAATTTTGACCTGAAGCAAGTAGAATGAATTGGAAAGGACCGTGATTGGCAGTGACCAAGATGGAAACCTACGTCCTATTTCCAAATATGTGTCATTGTTTTAGTGCAAAAAAACCCCATTACTTTTATAACCCCTTTTAAAACCCCATACTTTTATAAATTATCCAAAAACCAAAAAAATTACATTTCATAAGAAGACAATTTTAATATTAATCTGTGTATTTTTTTCATTCATTTTTCAAAATAAAACGAATGAACAAAAAAAAAAAAAAAATTTCTTCATTATTTGTTTCCAAAATGAAAAAGGGAGGTGTTCTGGGCGAGGAGACCTCGGGGCCGACCCAGGACACGCTGGAGGGATTATATCTCTTGGCTGGGCTGGGAACGCCAAGAGATTCCCCTGGAGGAGCTGGCTGAGGTAGCTGGGGTGAGGGAAGTATGAGCGCTGCTGCCCCTACGACCCGTACCCAGATAAGTGGGAGACGACGACAAAACAAATAATGAAGAAACAATTTGTTGTTTCATTGTCTTCTTTTTATTTACTTTGAAAAACAAATTAATGAATGATACACAGATTTTCTCCAGAAGTGAAAAAGTGAAAATTATTTCGGTAATTAATTCGGTAAAAGAGAGCTGGAATTATTGCTGGAATAATTATTCTGCTTCCTCATGTGGTAAACTTCCTCCAGCAATTACTCTTAAGTTGTTTGTCACGATCTGATGATGTCATTTCCGACAACCAATCTGTGCGTCTCCTTCCCAGCCGCTCTTGAGTACATACCCTCGAACTGTAAAAATTCCGGAAGGCGGCCCTGTCGGAACAGCATGTTCAGTGGAAACATGCACATACCGTGAATTTCTGGAAAATGTTCTGGCAGTTCCGACAGTGGAAACACACCTACTGTCTTAAAATCTGTACTTATATTTGACTGAAAACTTCCTCTTTAGGTGATTCTGATATTTGGACTAAAAATGAGAAAAAATATACTTGGTAAGATTTAGATTTTTGCAGTGTAGATGAGAATTTTCATTTCCCCACTTCTTCCTACATTGACTCTATATGTTTCATCAATAAATATGCCAAGCATTGTTCAATAATTCACCATCAATTATCCACTAATAGATCTGAATATCTTCCGCTCAGCACAGTTTTCTGTTCATCTGAAGCACAGTTTGTTCCGTCCGGAATTACGTAACAAATGAGGGAGTGTGTGTCCAATCCTCATGGGGGAGAATGTCCCCGCGCTGCACAGTCAGAGATGATATTAGTCATTGTCAGTGTTTGTATAGAATAAAGCCTGAGCACAGTTTGTCTAATTCTGTTCCAGTATGTGGATACAGCGCATTGCTTTGCTTCCGTACTGTGGAAGATGTTATAGGCAGAATGAACGACTTTGACACTGGCTGCTGAGGGGAGCAGATTGTCCTGGTGTGGAGTCGAGTGGAGTGGATCACTGAGGCCCCGTCTGCACAGCAACGCAATGAGGTTTCATTTCATTGCGTTGGTTTCATTGTTTCAGCAAAGAAGATGTCCTTGTTTCTATCTCTGGCTCCTTTGTTTTCCTCATGTGTCCATAACATTCCAGTGCTCAAGGGCGCTGGAACTCCAACAACTCCTGTCTTTATGCTCTGTTTGCACCTTTATCTTTTGTTTACACCATGTGATCATTTTGTGTGTAATCTAAAAAGTCCCAACTCATAAATCATTGACTACTGTGTTCATGTAGTAGAATCTGCTGCATTTTTTTTTCCTTTTCCTTTGTCAATTAGTAATTGTTTGTAATTTATTTGTATAGCACATTTCGTGTACTGGACAATTCAAGGTGCTTTCCATAAAACATACATACAAATTTAAATGATTAAAATGCATTAAAAGACAATTAAAATAAGAGACATAAAACAGACAATAATTTCAGTAAAAGCTCCAGTGAACAGTAATGTTTTCAGACCTGATTTAAATGAACAGACAGTTTTTCTCAGACCTCAGGTATTCAGGTAGTTTGTTCCACAGGTGAGGAGCAGAACAACTGAATAATGCTTCACTTTGTTTGGTTCTGATTTTCGGAACACAGTAAACCTGTTCCTGATGACCTATGACCTATGGGCTCTGGATGCTTCATATGTAACCAGCAGGTCTAGGATGTATTTGGGTCAAAGGTCGTTAGATCTTTATAGACCAGGAGTAAGATTTGGAATTCTATCCTTTGAGCCACAGGAAGAAAATGTAAGGATCGTAAGGATGTGGTCCAGTTTCCTGGCACTGGTCAGGACTCTGGCAGCAGTGTTTTGGATCAGCTGTAGCTTCCTGATTGATTTTTTGTTTAGACACCATTAGAATAATCTAATTTACTCAAAATGAATGAACGAGTTTTTATGTGTCTGGTTTGGACAGAAAACCCCTGATTGACCTCTGAACAAACACATTGGAAAGGAACGAACTGACTTTTGATCTTCCGCTTATTGACAGATGCAGAACCCCCTCGCATTATCGGACCCTTTCTGCACTTTGATTGGTCAATCAACATTCTTGGGTGGGGAATACTTGTGTGTAAAGTAGTATGTAAGTATTCCCCGCCCTAGAATGTTGATTGACCAATCAAAGTGCAGAAAGGGTCCGACAGTGGGATGGGGTTCTGTGTGATTCTGTCAGTCTCTCTCACTGTAAGTGGGCGAAGGTGGAGCTTTTGTGTGTGCCTGTGAGCCCGAGTAGTTTTTCATATGGCAATACATATCACAGGGTTAAAAAAAAACAAATCACAATGTCAGTTTTTTTCTAATACTCCCGACTCATGCTATCTTCATTTTCCTCCTGTAGAGCCGGAAGCAGGACATTCCTCGTGAAGAGCAGGGACCATCGATCAAGAACTTGGACTTCTGGCCAAAGCTCATCACCCTCATGGTGTCTGTCATCGATGAAGACCGAACCGCTTACACCCCCGTCATTAACCAGTACGTACTTTACCTTATTAAAACTAAACCCTTGGACACGACATTTTTATTAAACTGATCAAAATCCAGCAAAAGAATCTGAAATGTTTTTGAATGAATGAATGAATTTTATATATGTTGTCCACATGAAGAAACTACAACATAAAACTCTACATTTAATAAGAATGCCTAATCTCCTGCTCTACAAGCAAACACTTTCACCTCCTTCAACACAACATCCATCCATTCCTATTTCCACAGACACATTCTTCTGCTGTTGTAGAATTTAATATGCTGTCAACACTAGTGTTGTCACTGCAGATGCTTCACTAACGTCTCCAACAACACTGGACTAATTATTGTCTCCATGATGAGCAAATATATTTTGGTAGGTGCTGAAGGGCATCCCAGCTTTTTTTCTTTTCCCTTGGATCCTCTAAAATCTTTGTTGTCTGCATTTAATCAATGTAAAATGAATATAGGTCACCTCATTTTTTTTTGTTTTTTCCATTCTGTGTGATATCAACTAAAGCCTAAGCGTCACCCAATTAGACACAAGTACAGAAAGTAGGTAAACACTGACCAAATGATTATATTCCTATAAATAATCTACATCACATGACAGTTAAAACTTATAGAATTATCAGACCATAAATCATGGTCTTACAATAAGCACTCAAATATAACATTTCTGCTGTCGAAAATTAACTGAAATATTATTGTTTTAACACAATTTTAAAATGTAAAATTATTAACCCTTCGCTGCATCCTGGTCACTACAGTGGTCAGCTGTTCTACTGGTCAGTCCAGTCGTCAAACATGCAGCCCAGGGGCCAAATGCGGTCCGGTAGTGGTTCCAATGCAGTCCAGGGAATGAAGAATATAATAATAATAATAATAATAATAATAATATGTATGTATAATATAATATGTATATATGTATGTGTATAGCCTATATTTATTCATTTATACTTATTCTACTGTTGTCATGCCATTTCTACTGTGTACTTTAAAATTTTACTACCTTTTATACATTTTACTAGTTTTTAATAATATATTTATATATGTCATTTCTGTTATTTTACCGAGTACTTTGACATTTTTATCTTGTCTTTTATATCCGTGTGTTTTCGCAATGCTGCAAAAACTAATATTACATTATGAAAATATTTACAAACTATCCTGTAACAATAAAATGTAAATAACCTGAACAAATATTAACAACAAATGTCTAAAGAAAATTAGACAATGTTTTAACCATTTTCTGCTTCTGTTACTAGGAGTTTAGTGTCTTTTTCGAACTGATCCATAATAAAACACATGGACTAATGATAAACTGAGGCAGAATATTGTTAAAATTGCCCTTATCTTCCTTATGTAAGCTAACTTTTTTGCATTTGGATGCATTTAGATGACTCTATACTTCACTGTCAGCCAGTTTCAAGGAAATCTAGCCAGAAGTTACATTGAGCATAACTAGACTACTACAGCACATTAAGCCATGTTTCCACTATCCAGTTGTCTACAGTACGGGTCTCTTCTGGTCAACTTATGTTTCCATTGTCTATGGAGACCTTCAGAAGGTGGTGTGCTGTTTTGTAGAAGTGTCATCACACACACACACACACACACATGAGGCATGCAGCGAGCTGGAAATATAAACAAAGAGATCGCTGAAGTAGAGGAATAAGACTGAACCATTTCCTGTGTTTTCTTTCTGAGCCACTCCCATTGTTATGGTCCTTCACCCACTGATAATGTGTTTTTTATTTATTTATTTTAGCTCAGTACGGTACTGGCCCACCGATCCAATGAAGCCCCTCTCTGTCATTTTAGCCCAAACCAGCAGGAACACTTGTTAGGAATGACAAAACAAAATGGTGGATTATGGAGTTTAACGACTGTAGTTTCTTACCAGCGGGAACACATGTTCTAACTGGTTGTGAACAGCCCCGTCTAACTCCCACTGCACCGCCTCCTCACCAATAATGCACAATAATACTTGTACCTCATCACTACTCCAAACTCCATTACCAGACATCTTCTCTTCATTTCCTTCGCAGATCGACTTTAAAAATGGTGCGATTTGTTTTTTGTTTTTTTTTTGGTTTGTTGTTCTTACTGGATGATGCTTTTCCTCAACCAATCACCCTCTGGCAGTGCTTGGCTCCTCCCTAATGGGAGTGGCACAGTACGCTTGGGACCCCAAGCTGAAGGGTGACCAAAACAGTAATCAGTACACTTTTGTGGTAATGGAAATGCTAAAATAAGCATCCCGTTCTGAACTGTACCGTACTAAACTGCAGAGTGGAAATGGGGCTAAATATTTGTTGCTACTAGGGGTATCTAGCGCGGCTAGGCGACCGACCAATTGGAGATCAAATCAGGCTGAATGTGGTGCCTGAAGAAAATGAGGTTCAGACCCCTTATTTAGAGGATCTAAGGGAAAACAAAAAAGCTGGTATGCCCTTCAGCACCTACAAAAATATATTGGATCATCATGGAGACAATAATTAGTCCAGTGTTGTTGCAGACAACAGTGAAGCATCTGCAGTGAAAGAATGAGTGTTTGCTGCATATTAAATTATACAACACCAGAAGAATGTATCTGTGGAAATAAGAATGGATGGATGAATGTTGTGTTGTAGATCTTCTGGTTTCATAAAATCAAACAAATGACATGACCTGAAGAAAACAGTGGAACTAAGTAGAGAATGAAGATGACGCCTATTTTTCTTTTCCTGTCATGATCGCATACATTCACACACTTGCACGCCCCTCTTTTTTTCTTTTCTTTTCTCCTTCCTCTTGCTGATTTACGATGCTTATTAAGATGTGTTTATGCCCTGAGCTTTCTCTCCTACACTGTCTAATGATAGACTTGCAATATTCATGCCCATTTCCTACACATTCTCCTGGTCAAGATCCAAACACTGATGCTTTTAAAATAATAATTAAAATAATAATAATAAAATAAAAAATGGAGTGAACATGTTGCATTTAAAGCTGATGCTAAAGGGAAAGAAGGTGACTGTCATGCCTTATATTAAGTATATTTACACAGGCAAATGATTTCAAAGCAGGCGTCTCAAACTCATTTTCTCCATTTTCCACATTCAGCCTGATTTGATCTCCAATGGGCCGGACCAGTAAAATGAAAAATTGTTGTCATTGTTTTAGTGCAAAAAACCCCCACTAAATAATGAAAATACTTTTGTAAATTATCTAAATGCAAAAAAGTTATACTTTCTAATGAAAACAAGGCAGTCAGAGATGGCAGACCTCCACCAAGGATTGATTTTTCAATAATTTAATATGACATTGCGCAGCAGCTATTGCATATTTTTGATCTGACATATAATATGAAGCACAGTCTATTGTCGGATTTGATAAAATGTGTCAATAACCCTGATTTAAGGCCAAGGTCACAAAGTTCGCAAATACACCATTGGCTTCGCGTCATATGACGTCAAAACGTGACGTGATGGAGCCATAGGTATTGACCCATCTGATGTCTGAAGGTGAGACCATGTGAATGAAAAAAAAACCCACTAGATTCTATCTTGTCTAAATCCTGAGATATTACTATTGATGTGTTTTAGATTTTGACCTTTATTGTGACCTTGACCTTTGATCTTCGTTGGTCAAAATCTAACGGATTCTTCCTTCACCCATTATCTATCATTCCTGAAAGTTTCATAAAAATCAGTTCAAACTTTTTGCGTAATCCTGCTGACAGTCAAACAAACAAACAAACAAACAAACAAACAAACAAACAAAAAAAACTAGAAGTCGTGCATAGTATGATACTTGACTAAATCGGCTGAAATTCACTCCATTTCTCCCTTCCACCCGTCTCCTTGTATACACTAAATTTCAGAACGATCCATAAAGAATTGGTGATGCTAGAGTGTGAAAAGTTGAAAAAAATTAAATATGGCATCAGACCGGACAGAAGTCAGTGAATCAATTTGGCTCAAATTTGGTCTGTTTCTTCCTTATGTCTGTCTCCTTCAACACACCACATTTCAGAATGATCCATCAAGAATTGATGATGCTAGAGTGTGAAAATAAATGGTCAATATTTAGTCAACTTTGACCTTGGGCTCTGACCATGAAGGTCAAGTCTTTTTCAGTCTAATATTCAGCGTGATGAACCCTATATGAAATCTACCCAAGAAGTTTTAAAATCACATTAAAATCACATTAAAGTTTTAAAATCACATTAAAACTGTTCAAGTGCTGGACCGATTTTTTTTATATTTTTTTGACCTAGACTTTGACCTTTGACCTAGACCAGGCATGGGCAAACTATTCCACAAAGGGCCGGTGTGGCTGCAGGTTTTTCTTCCAACCACCAAGAGTACACAGTTTGACCAATCAACTATCTGAAGACTGAGATCAGTTGATTAATTGAATCAAGTCTGGTGTGCTGCTGCCTGGTTGGAAGAAAAACCTGCAGCCACACCGGCCCTTTGGGAATGGTTTGCCCATGGTTGACCTAGACCCATGAAAATAGATCCCATATGCAGGTGACATTTGTTTCAAAGTGTGTGTAATTATTATCTTTTAATTCTCTCTAGAAACAATTAGTTTTTGTTGCACCTGTCTCCATTTTTCAACGTCGCTTAGGTTTAAAGTGTTTACCTAAGAAATGCTCTTAAATCAGTGGTTGTCACTTTTGCCAAAATTAGAGTTGGTGGTTTGCACTTAAGGAGAAACATCCAAAAGTGTCTTCTTCAGTGAAGACTTATTGTTTCACGATAGTTTGTAAATGTCAATATTTTCATAAATTAATATTATTTTTTGCATTAACAGAAAGGCAACAATTTGAAGTTGTAATCATTTATAGGCAAAGAAAAAACTGGGAAGAAAATACGGAGTCATTTAATATTTAATATTTAATATTTTATTATGCTCTTCATCCCATGGGCAGCATGTGGGCCCAGGGCCTCATATTTGAGACCTCTGCTTTAGATATTCCAAAAATGAATAGATTAATGTGCTGATTTTGATGCAGTTTTTATTGCAAATGTAAAATTGGCTGATCCAGCTGTTTTCAAAATATAAAGGATAAGAAGCTTTAAAGATTATTTCCAGAAATACTTAACATGTCGTTTGCAAAAACCATATAACATTATTATTTCAGTGTATAGGGGTCGACTGTAAACCATTGGAGTAGATGCAGAAGTTACATCTAATCTTTGCACTATAGTGATGTTATTGTGTTGTTAGTCAATAGCGTGCAGTGTGTGTGTGTGTGTGTGTGTGTGTGTGTGTGTGTGTGTGCATGAGACTGAACAATAACTGAGGTGCCATAAAGATTCCCTCCATGATAGAGATGACAGAGGAAGTGGTTGTTTCTGGGCTGTTTCTTTACTTTTGCTCCAGTTGTAACTATGGCTGCACAATATTAGAAAAACATGCAATATGAGATAAGGGTGAACAGTAGGGCCTTACCAGAGACGTTGACTTGTCGACTAGTGCGACTCCCGTAGCACAAGTTGACTTAAATTTGGAGGAAACGACAAGTGGCATGTTATTCTTCCTTGGTGTGTAATCACAGAGCAGTCAGACCTAAAGCAGAGCAGACATGGCTGCTGCAGGTAAAACAGGGGGTGGTGGGTCTGACTGAACTAAACTGCACAGTGACCTGCACAATTTGCAAGTCCAATTTAAAATACAATAAAAACACTGGCGTCATGCATGGCATCTGAAGAGGCATCTGCTAGCTAACCTGAGGGATATGAGCAGCAGCCCAGACAACATGCATTAAAGGAATAGTTCACTATTTTTCACATGAATCTGTATGGTACCAGTGTCTTTACTCTGGTGCACCCACAGTGACTTACCCCCGACAGTGTCCTGTGGGTCGAATTCTGGTCTGGTTTTGGTCAAAGAGAGATAGAGATGTACGGTTGAACCGCACACCTGCGTGCAGTGCAGATCAACCGCAGATATGTAGCGGGCATATTTTAATTAAATTGGAGTGGCTTGTTGTTGAAACACTCAAATAAAAAAAATGAAACTGAACTACACTGTAATAAAATATAGACTACTACTGAACTATACTGTAATAAAATATAGACTACTACTGAACTGTACTGTAATAAAATATTGACTACTACTGAACTATACCCTAATAAAATATAGACTACTACTGAACTGTACTGTAATAAAATATAGACTACTACTGAACTATACTGTAATAAAATATAGACTACTACTGAACTATACTGTAATAAAATAGAGACTACTTCTGAACTATACTGTAATAAAATAGAGACTACTACTGAACTGTACTGTAATAAAATATTGACTACTACTGAACTATACCCTAATAAAATATAGACTACTACTGAACTGTACTGTAATAAAATGTAGACTACTACTGAACTATACTGTAATAAAATATTGACTACTACTGAACTATACCCTAATAAAATATAGACTACTACTGACCTATACTGTAATAAAATAGAGACTTGTACTGAATTACAGCTTTGGTTCTGAAAATTGGGGAAAATTGGATAGTGGACGGATAGAAATTTTAAGAAAAAGTTGTAACTGTGTGTTAGTGTAATCTGTGTAAGTGTACTGTATATAAGTGTACTGTGTGTAAGTGTACTGTATATAAGTGTACAGTGTGTAAGTGTACTGTATATAAGTGTACAGTGTGTAAGTGTACTGTATATAAGTGTACTGTGTGTAAGTGTACTGTATATAAGTGTACTGTGTGTAAGTGTACTTACACACAGTGTATAGATACAGGAACACAGCATTAGTTTAGTCTCTTGGTTGGTCAGACTTTGTGTTGAAGGTGCAGAGGTTTGAAAAATGAATGTTCAGTCTGAAACCCAGTGACTCCGCCCACAGCTGGACACACAACATTCTAGGAAAATTGTGTTTATTGTTGGAAACTATGCAGTCACCAGGTAAAGAAAAAACATTTGCAGACAAAGTGAGCTGGCTGTGTGCACAGCCTTGTCATTTATAAACGTCCACCATTACCATCTGAAGACATGGATAATTAAACCATTGACGTCTCACACCGAGGCTTTGACTGAAAATCTATAGTCATTGAAAACAGCAGATTGCCACATAGGTTACCACCCTTTCATTCTCCTTGGCTGTTATCTCGGTCTGCACTTTGGCTAACGCTAACGCACGTCCATTCTACTCCAGTTTCGACAGGTTTTGCAATTGACAGGATTATTAGATTATGAGATTGTCCAGGCGTGTCTTGGAGCACATCTGTTGGCTGGTTTGTTGGAGTTTCAGGATGAGCCAAACCATCAGGCTGCTCCACTCAAGCGTGTCATTATACGCATGTCTGATTGGAATCCTTTTCCAATTCCACCAGGTTTCCACAGGAGCTGAATGTGGGCAAAATCAGTGCTGAGATCACGTGGACCCTGTTCGCCCTGGACATGAAGTATGCAATGGAAGGTCAGTACAGCTTCTTATCTAACCATTATTTCCTGTTTTGTGGGCATTGGTGCACATGCTCCGTTCCAGTGATCACTGAGGAGTAGTGGTGGGCTGTCGGGGCCTGCAAGACCTTCTCTGCTAGCTTTAACCCCTTCTGACCCTGAGTCTTTTACAATGGACGTCACATGACAGTAGCTGTTTTCTTTACTTTTGCAACATTTAACACCACCTGAACCTTGAAGTCTGTTTAATTGGACCCTTACCAACCAATCAAACAGCAGTATAGCTTTGTTTGTTCCTGTATGAAATAAATCCACCACACTCAAGAGAGGCATGGCAGGACATTTTCAACAGTTTTATCTACATTTATAGATATTTGTGCCAAGGTTTAATAGTTTTGATATAATATTGAAAGGTGGAACATATGAATTAATGTGTAATATCAAATGTATTAGTGCAAGTTTTTACACAGGTTTTTTCAAACATTGTTCATTCCAATGGACAGTGGGTCTGAAAGCATGTTGTTGAACACAATGATCCAATATTGATGGATGACCTTATTACTATAAGAGAACTTCAGAACAATATAATCAGTTGATAATCAGCTGAAAATATTCCATATGCAGAATATACAGCCTTTGAAGTGATTGTAGATGGAAATATCTCTGATATTGACTGTCTTGGAAGTGATGAGGAAGATGGACAAGCTGATAGATTGGCAAGAGTTGGAAGCAACAAGGTGTACATTTCCAGGCTGTTCAGAAAAAATGCATGTGACAAGTGTACGGTGGACTTGTGTTTTGTGTCACAGAGAAATTGTTTCAAAGATGCCCACAGAAAATAAGGCTAAAGTGACCATATTTAGAGATTTCATGCTTGTGTGGGTATTTTTCTTTTTTTTTATTTTCGTAAATTGTAACAAAACAAAAGCCCAATACAAGTGTTCAGAGAATGCCTAATCTCACCCCTATTTTGTGCCAATCTCAAGTTTCTATGACAACCTGGTCTTCAATTAGAGCCAATAATGTGATTTTGACCTTTCTGCTAAATATGACCTTGACCCTTGACCTTCACTCAAATGGATCATTGCATCTGATGTGGATTAGCAATATGTACATGCCCATGTAATGTTATTCTGATATCTCAAGTATTCATTGAGTTATAGCATGATATGTCTCTGTGGACACACACACACACACACACACACACACACACACACACACACTGATTAAAATAATCTCTCCCAACTAAAGTTGGACGAAATTAACCTTTATGTTATATTATAAAACAATTCAGACCTTACAAAAAGCATATATTAACTGTTGAAGGTCATGTTCCATGTGATGTCAATGTGACCATGTTGGTATTTTAACAACTGTTGGGACACAATGTCCATTACAGTGGACACAATATTTAACAATTAAAGAGTTTGATTGAAAAAAAAAAGATTGATTCTCATTTCTGGTTGCATAGGGATGGGGAAAAAGTAATTATTACATTTTACATAACCAAGGAACATAATTCAGATATGAACGGGTTAAAATATATCTGAATCACAGACTGATGTTAATTATATTTTGTCCATGAAAACGTATTAAATAATTCCAAATAATCTGTCCACTTCCTTTCATAGCTTTTCCTCTGCTTGTGCTGCTTCCATACTTGTATTTTCACATTAAAGCATTGGTGTCAAACTCCAGTCCTGGAGGGCCGGTGTCCTACATGTTTTAGATATTTTCCTCTTCTACATGATTCAGTTTAACCCTTTAACTCCTGAAACTTTAGCAATTCCACAGTTAAGAGAATTAAAATTAAAACAAAATGAACAAAAGCGGCCAAAGTCATGAATAAAATTAACAAAAATGAAAAATAAACTGACAACATAATTAGTAAGATCAAAAATGTAAGACACAAATGGAGCAAAATTGAAGAAAAAATAATAAAAATAAAAAGCAAAATGTAGAAAACTAAACAATGAGTCATAAAATGAACAAAAACAAATAAATATTTACAAGATAATAAGTAACATGTAACCTCTATTCATGAAAAATTCACAGTACAAAACCACTTATGGAACAAAACAGTTTTGTAAGTTGAGGTACCACTATATATTACAATAAGAAACACAATACATTTAGGAACAGGCAGGATATTGTTTAAATGACATTTAATTCTCTTAAGGCATGAGGTTGTTCAGATGTATTGTAAATGTCAATATTGTCATGTCATTTAAGTTTTTTATACTAAAACAAAGAGCATTTGTAGTTTTAATAATTATTCATTGGTTATCACAACATTTTACTGCTCTTATCTACTGTATGTGGAACCTAAACTAAAGTGACTAAAGTATAATTTTTGCATTTCACAAATGAATCCTAAAGGCCACATTTTGGAGCCTTTGGCGGACCAGATTTAGCCCCCAGGCCTTATGTTTGACACCTGTGATCTAGTGCATTAATATTTTTGGCAGTGGTTCATTCTGAAAGAGCAATGATACTTTTAGGCCATATTTGAATATTTAAAGTAGAAATACTACATATTGCTCCTTTAAATATTTATTCCAAATGCCCCTAAGACAGAACATTAACTTCCACACTCTCTATACCGTAAATAATCTGGACCTGGCTTAATAGCCACAGGATGAGGCTATTAAGTGGAACACGTGTGTGCTTCCTGTTACCTAATCACTAATTAGCTGTTGGTTTTAATTTACTGGTCAGTCTGTAACTAGATAAGAATGATTATACTGTATATTATTGTCAAATGTAATGTAAATGATCATTTGTTGAAGTTGATATTTGTCATGTATTAGCAGAAGTGGAAATTAACTTAGTAAAAGTACTTCATTACGGTACTTAACCTCAGCATTACATTTAAATATTATTTTCAGTCCACCGAGGGCAGTATTCAGTCAAATATGTCAAATATTCTGGCGTGTTTCCAGCCATTACTGATGAAACATGCAGTGTGGCAGTAATGAGCATTATTATCAGCTGACACTTTTAACATTACATAATCCACAAACATCATCTTTTGTCCGTTGCTGTGTTGTGTGTGAAACACTGTTCCTTAGTTTTCCTGGTTGCCTGTATTAATGAAAGCCTCTAAACTTTTGGCTAAACTGTTAGCTAAATTGTTAGCCTCATTGACAACAAAATAGGACATTTACAAAATTAGCAGGAACAAAAATGGACACAATATGTAAAATGGTCACAGATTAGTTTTACCTGCTCACTTTGTTCATTTATGACACATATATATTTTCCGCAGTATGAATCGCAGACGTGCGTTTGCCTCAGCTATTGTTCATGAATGTGCAGGACTGACCAGTGACCACTTTGCCATTGGTTACGTACCAGCTGGATGCTAACGTCCACAGGTGTCCAGATAAACCCAAAGATAATAACCTTCGTGTTGTAATTCACATATTTCCCCAGATGTTTTTTTTTTTTTTTTTAAAAAGATCCGAACTGAAAGCATTAACAACCACATTCACAAAAGTAAATTAAATAGTCCTAATGATACCATGTATAAGTTCCTGTCACAACCTTTCTCCTAAATCCTCACCAGCTTCACCTGGCCTGCACCGTGGATCTGAGTCCTATTTCCACCTCACCCCTCTTGACAGTTACAATATTAAGAGCTGCCTAATATTAGTTCGAACATCTCTTAAAAAAAAAAAAAGTAACATTCAAATTGTATTGGAATGTCAAAAGTCAAAGCCCTTATTATAGGTTAATGTTCAAATCCTTTGTGTTAAATTCAACTTCCTGTATATTATATTAATCTATAATAAAAATGTGTGTTCGCACCAGTGATGTTTTCTGCAGTTTCTACCACAGTCATTAAAGTCTAAACATAAATATCACTCACTTTTACTCTTGTTCTGACAAAGTAAAAGAAGAAATGTGCTTCACTTTTAGTATTATTGTGATGTTCAGCGGTTTGGTGTGGATTTTGTCAATATGAGAACATCTTTTTTTCAAAGACAGAAGAGACTTTCGGTGATCAAGCAATAAATCTTAGATTTGCTCTGCTGGCAGTAAGACAGATGTTCTTGATTTAATGTGGGTTTGACTTCAATCCCCAAACCCCCTTTTCTTGGAATCAGTTCCCAAAAGGCTAGAGAGAGAGAGAGAGAGAGAGAGAGAGAGAGAGAGAGAGAGAGACTGAGGGGGAGAGAGAGAGACTGAGAGAGAGAGAGAGAGAGAGAGAGAGAGAGAGAGACTGAGGGGGAGAGAGAGAGACAGAGAGAGAGAGCTGTGTGTGCTTGATAAAGTTCTAAAATCTCTAAATCTCAATCTAAAGATGATCATGTTGAAGTTGAACCACATGTTCTGTTAGGTCAGGTTAGGGTTAGGTTACGTTAGGTTGGGTTAGTCTAGAGCAGTGGTTGTCAAACCTTTGTCAGTGATGTACCCCCTTAGAAACATATTTTTAGTCCAGTACCTCCTGACATGAGCAAAACATTTTTGTAAGAAAAAAGAGGAACAGTGCCGTAAAATCAGTGTCTCACTTTTTAGATCCAAACTTATATCAGTTTTTATCTCATAATTTACATTTCATAATTTTGACTTCACTTATAGTCCAGTGCGCCTTTGTGCGGAAAATATGGTACTTATTTTTTAGTAGGTTTTTAGGGTTTTGTTCTAACCCTAACCCAGAGTTTGGTGTGCTGCTGCTGCTGCTGCTGCTGCTGCTGCTGCTGCTGCTGCTGCTGCTGCTGCTGCTGCTGCTGCTGCTGCTGCTGCTGCTGCTGCTGCTGCTGCTGCTGCTGCTGCTGCTGCTGCTGCTGCTGCTGCTGCTGCTGCTGCTAAAAACCTGCAGTTACACCAGCTCTTTGTGGAACAGTTTGGACATACCTGAGTTAGGGTTAGGGGGTTAGGGTTAGGGGGTTAGTGCTAGGGTTAGGTTATCATCCTCCACTCGTCTGATTCCACAGTGATAAGGACAGGCGTTCATAACAGTATTCCATTGAGGACATGAGACTAAATGTGTTATATCGTGGAAAGACTGTGGAGTTATTGATGCTCCTGCTCAACTTCCTGCTGGTTGATTTTGATGGTTGTTCCAGCAGGACATTGAAGTCAATAGGTCAACTGAGTGGAATTTAGATTTGATCCATAAATGATGATAAAATAAGGATAAAAGTGTAATCGAGGTCAGAGAGCAGGAATAATCTTCAGGCTATTTGTGAATGAACAGACACAGAAACATCAAAAGGGTTTATGGGTGATTTATCCTCATCTGTTTTCTCTGTGCTAAACCACTCAGTTGCTATAGTAACCAGGTGCCAAGTGAAGGCGCTTGAATGTACAGTAGAACACACTATGTGAAAACTGGGAAAGAGCGTCTGGAAGGAAATGGTAAAACAGTCATATTTCTTGTGTCCTGTGTTTTTGGACATTCCTTTTAAAACTCATTCTATTCTGGGTGTGTTTTATATTCTTATTCCTCTGACTTTAACTATATTAGAACAGTTATTAATATTGTACTCGTACTTGTACTCATCGTCTTCTGCTTTATCCGGGTCGCGGGAGCAGCAGCCTCAGCAAAGCAGCCCAGACTTCCTTCACCCCAGCTACTTCCGCCAGCTCCTCCAAGGGAATCCCAAGGCGTTCCCAGGCCAGCCAAGAGATATAATCCCTCCGTTGTGTCCTGGGCATTTTGTAATAAACTGCCACATTTTATAATACATTTTGCCGCATTATGTAATAATTTATTACATTTTGAAAAGATTAATACAAAATGCACTTACAACTTTTTTGCTCTCAGGAAAATGTAATAACATGGTGCATTACGCAATAACAATTCTAAAGCATAGTTTAGTTGTTTGTTAATTGTATTTTATTTTACTTTAAAGTATTTGTAAAATCTAGGCCTATTATTAGTATCACTGTATTAGTCTAGTAGCAGTACTTAACAATTATTATCACTATTCAAAGGTTGAATTAACACAGAATATTCTGTAAATTCCAGATTTATTTTTTTTATTGGAACCAAAACCAAAATAGTTATAAACATCAACAACAATAAATATAACCAACACATGTAGGCTTGTGGACAATTTAAAACAACAATGAACCAATGAATATTAGTTTTTCATAGAGCTGCTGTGACCAGATCATTTATCCACTAACATTAATTTAAACAAAAATCAAATTGCCTCAACAAACAACATTTCTATTTCCAAAATATATCTGTAATTTCAAATTGTCCTAATGTTTAATATGTCTAATTATTAGCCAACACATAAACCGCATGGAATGTTTCCCAAACAGCTCCTTGAGTTTTAATGTCACACTACCAAAGCACCTGCTGCAGCAAAATGAAATAACTTATTATATAAGGAGACAACATTGATTACATAATGCTTTGGGGCAGTTTATTACAAAATTAAATGAAAAAGTTATTACATTTTGGACCCTTATTACAAAATGCACCATTATTACAAAATGCAGCTCCCTGAGGTGTCGTCCTAGATGGAAATGCCTGGAACACCTCCCCAGGGAGGCGTCCAGGAGGCATCCTCACTTGATGCCCAAGTCACCTCAGCTGCTCCTCTGGATGTTGAGGAGCAGCGGCTCTACTCTGAATCTCTCTCGGATGCCGGAGCTTCTCACCCTATCTCTAAGGTTGAGCCCCGCCCACCCCACGGCCGCTTGTATCCATGACCTCATTCTTTCGGCCATGAACCAAAGCTCATGACCATAGGTGAGGGTTGGAACGTTGATCAAGCAGTAAATCGGGAGCTTTGCCTTCTGGCTTAGCTCCTTCTTCACTACAATGGATCAGTTTAGCACCCACATTACTGCAGCTGACGCCCCAGTCCACCTGTCCACCTCCCACTCTATCCTTCTGTCACTCGTGAATAAGATCATACACCTGAGATAGAACCTTCCTCCAACCCAGAGAGGGCACGCTACCCTTTTCCAGCTGAGGACCATGTTAATATTTGTTTATGTATTATTTTGCTATTTTCATTATTTTAGGACATGAATATAGCTGTACTGAGGCCAGACACCCCAGCATGTGTGAAGATAACACCCAAATTTGGGATAATATTTTGACATGGGAAACGACACAGACACAAACACATTTGGATTTGCATTGTATTCTGGGAAATTTCTCGTACCCATCCGTTTTGAGTCTGCCTCTGGAAAATCTCTGTTTGAAGGGGTATGAAGCCCTTTCCCCTACCCCTCTGCCTTACTGTGAATTGAGACACCCCTACCCCTACATGTAGACACAGAAAAAGATGACCAAGGGGTAAGAGGTTAAATGGGATTCAACCTAAATAGAGAACTTTCAGTGTACACAACCGACTTAAAAAGCACAATAAAAAGAAACAAAGAAGGCGTGGGCATATCTGAGCAAAGCCAGCTGGTCATGTGACCACCTATGGTGTTACTGACTGCTGTCACAGCAGGTTTAACCAGTGTGTATTTATGTGTGTGTCCCTGCATGTGTGATTTGCCTGAGGAAGTCCATGTTGGCAAAGGAGACAAGAATCATAGATGCACTTACTCACATGTAGCCCTCCCCATTCCCTGAGTCTGCCCCTCATCCCCCCTCGCCTTCTCTCGCCTCCTCTCATCAGTACATCAGCGCACGCCCACAGTGACACGTGCCAGGGGGAGGACATGACTGTCATGTTCCTCAAAGGAGCACTTTGTATGAATTATTGCTCATTTGTTGTTGGTCCTACTGGCTGTTATTTCTAGGCTTAGTTTGGTGAAGGCAGGATAATGAGAAAATACTTTATGTTTGGTGTTTTTACTGTATAGATCAGTGTTGCTCGAATGGGGGCATGTGTACCCCTGGGGGTGTGTGGATGTACTGCAGGGGGTACGTGAAGTTTTTCAAAATTCTTAAAAAAAAATAAGTTGAAATTATTTTTTAAAAATAAGTACCGTATTTTCCGCACTATAAGGTGCACTGGACTATAAGGCGCATTAAGTGAAGTAAACATCCTTAAATAAAAAGTCAAAATCATGAGATAAAAAACTGATATAATTTTGGATTTAAAAAATTTGACACTGATTTTACAGTACTGTACCTCTTTTTTTTTCTTACAAAAATATGTTTCGAAGGGGGTACATCACTGAAAAAAGGTTGACAACCACTGGTATAGATGATAGTGACAAAGTGATTTTAAAGTTAACTATTGGAAAGTATTGACATATTTTTGTATGTGTGTGATTTTCTAAATTGGTAGCACATTGGAGGCTAGCTTAAAGATGTCATTCTGCTGAAAACAACTTTTCCACGCTCCTTTTGGAACCTGATGGGTGAACCCGAGTTACCAACACATGCTGCATTTGGTGCGTGGTGTGTCCCCTCCACTGGATGGATTTACCATCATTCATAGAAAACAACAGAGAAACCAGACACTCAGTAAAAGTTTGTCCACTACACGTCACCAGGACATTAGCATCATCCGTGTGGGGTTACGCCCCCCACCCATTGCAGCAATTCTGAAGTAGCATTAGCATCTACAAGAGAAGACAGCGCCACAGTAGCTGCTAACAACCTGGGGGAAAAATGGTGGCTCAAACTGGTTCATTCATTTGGTCATTTAGAAAAAATATTTAATTGCAGTGAGTTATTGTACATCATGAAGTCACATCAACAATATAGTGTAGTGCACTGACGCATGCTACACGCCATCCGACTGCTGTCTTTGTCCATATTCAATGTGCCAGCCTGTCCAGGAATGGATGGACATCCTTTACATTCAGACGTCCGCAGTAGCTGTCGGACAGGTTTAATTCTTTGATGTAGCAGTAACAGCTGATGCTGATGGTAAAACACTGTTTCTTTTTGGTTTTGAATATAGACTATGTAGCCTGTTTATGTGTAAAGAAAACTTCTGGACAGTTACAACCTCTTATTCATTAATGCCTTTTAATTCATTAATTTTAAAATGAATATACTATTTGGCTACGTTACATGTGATGGATAGTTTTCCCCTCTATTTTGATTGTTGTGATATAGTGGGTTCAACACACAAACCTGAGAATGAGTGGACCTGTAGTCAGTATTTTTACCATTTCTTCTTATTAAGATACTACAATGACTGGAGTATGTGACGTCACACTCCGCTCAGCTGTGGTGTGGAGTCTGTGGTGGCGTCACATGTGCGCCAGGCGTGTAGTCCAAATTATTCATGGGTTTTACTTGCAAATTAATCAGCCGTTGGTTCACAGAAGCAGTTGAAACACACATCAATAATTATCATTTATTATGAGGTACAACATGTGTGTGATTCAGGGCACATGACAAACCAGATACCATTTTAGCATTTTATTAATTTCCCAATCTCAGACCTCATGAGCCTCCCAGAAGGGGCAGAGACTTAAGCTCCCCATATGAAAATCTTTGAGGTTAAACCTGCAGGGAAACAAAGTGCACCACATTCATAAAATCACCCAGGTTCTGGTACTCCAGCTTCAACATCCCAGATAAACACACAACTGTAAATAATTCAGGATGTTCCACAGTACATTTTAAAAATGCATTGGTTAGATGTACTTAATTTGTGCTCATATACATTTCTAACCCTTTGTACATGAAATAACAATAAGGAGGTAATAGAGTGTGAGGTGGCGGTTCAGGTTGCTGCCTGTCTTTCTAACTCAGATGGATGGAAAGAAAAAAAAACAGTGAGTGGCCTGTTTACATAAGAGAAGCGGCAGAACGGCTGATGGAGACACCCTGAAGGAGGCGTCTAAACAATGTCCTGCTCTGTTGGTCTGTGCAGCTTTGTTTATGTGTGTACGTGCATGCAGGCAGACTTGTCTACGCACTTCTATACCGGTGCTCAGTTGTACACATAAGAAAAAAATGAATGGGAATAAAAGGAATGTGTGTGTGCACGTGTGTGTGTGCGCTTTACTTAATGAAGTCTTTGATGCATCCTCTGCTTCCTGCTCGCAGGCCTTTGGTGCCAGGGCTGGTGCAGAAATGGATGCTGCTAATTTTAGCATCTCTGTGTGAATCTTTGTATGTGTGAGCGAGAGAAAGAGTGAGAGGGGTAGAGGGAGGACACAAAGAAGGCAAAAGGAGAAAGAAGAAGCATGCGAGTCAGTGAATGGTATAAGCAATATGTGAAATTCCTCTATTATTCACTCCTTCACTCTAACCTTCTCTCAATAGGGCATGCTCTAGCTACAACCGAGACTCCAGAAAATGTCTGGTATTGTGGAGCAAAATGGCTCTTTGATAAAAGACAGATCTAAATGTGATGTGTGTGTTTTTGTTTTGTTTTTTTTCAGATGAAATTTTCTCTCATTCTTTCAGCAAACAAGTGGTAGTTTAGCAACTGTCACATTTGGCATTTTTGTGTCAGTCCGGAAATTATGTTTCCTCTATATCTAACTTTTAACTTACTTGAATCTTTAAAAAAGTTTGCTTAAGGAGCGCTACCTTGACTCAAAATAAGTAATAATAAATAGAGGTGCTCTATTGAATAGGAACATAGCAAAAAGAAAGAAAAATTCCAAGGCACTCTCTTATAAGTGAAGAATAAAAAGCCTTTATTAAACTGGCTTGGTTACAAAAACCTATAAAATCATATAAAAACATATTAAAAAAAAAACCCTACGCGTTTCGGCATAATAGCCTTCATCAGGGAGTCAGGAGTTGCTGACTCCCTGATGAAGGCCATTATGCTGAAACGCGTAGGGTTTTTTTAAAAATGATTTTATAGGTTTTTGTAACCAAGCCAGTTTAATAAAGGCTTTTTATTCTTCACTTATAAGACAGTGCCTTGGAATTTTTCTTTCTTTTTACTTGAATCTTTGTTTAATTCACATATAAAAAAGTTTACGCAACAAACCCTTGGCGGCTCCATTATCGTCCAGATATGCATTTAATTACTGCCGGCAGTAAGTTGCACAGTGTTTCCAAATGTAAACACACTTCGATTACTGTCCTGGGAATATAGTTTAAGTACTTTATCTGGGAATGGAGTGATTATCCCCCACCTGAATTTAGTGCAGACCTGGAAGGATAATATCACAACGTGGCCCAAAGACGTGGGCCACTTGTTCCCTGTGGTTCTGATCCAAACCCCATCAGCAGCATGTGATGACATGAGCCAGATGTGGCCGTCAAACAGGTCATGGGGATCTGGCACCGTGTAGTTCCTGTAGTTTCAGCCCGTTTGCTTCCACCACATGCTGCTGATGGTGTTTGGATCAGAACCACAGGGAACAATTGGAGAATGTGGTACAGCAAGGTTTGTGCTTATTTCGTGGAGTTCATCACAATAGACGGGAATACTATGGACAATCTGAAAGTCTCCAAGGCGTATCAGTATCTGCATGGCAACAGCCGGTTGTGTTATGTCATACAAACATGATCGTTTTGTGTATCTGAAAACAAATGTAGAGCCTAGTCAATGTTTGACTAGTGTATGGCATAATGCTCTACTGTCTATGAACATTAGCTTATTTGGTGAACATTGTCCCATCGCTAATCAGCTCTTTTACCAAAACACTGGTAGCAAACTTCTTCACAACTAACATTGTCAGTTTCATAGCTGAAGCTAAAGTTGCTGAACTTACCATCAGATTGAAGTTTCTTTGTGGAGACACTGTTCCGCTCGGTGACTCATCTTTGGCTGTGGGTAAACCCAGTGGATCCCAAAAACAACTCTGGAAACCGGGTATTCTTGGTTGGTCTTTTGTCCACAAAATTTCTTGGTGGACTTTTTTAATTCTTCAGCCAGGCCCATGATTCAGAGTCACTATCAGGCTTGTGAAAAAATTAATACAACAGAGAGCATGCACATTGTCTCTTCGTGGCAGGTTTGTGGTCAAAACACTCTCTATCTAACCACTCGTTCAGGTGTTTTCTTGAGTTTTTACAACCAACAACAGCACACATAGTTCCTGAACCACTTTTCCTCTTGAAGTTGTCCATCCTTTTTCTCACTGAGTCACTGTGGTAATACTTGAGATAGCTAGCAAAACAAACCGGAGGCTGCCAGAATGGAAGTGAAAAGCATCGGCGGGGTGACTTCAGGAAGTAGAGCGGAAACGGGTCAAACACTTGTAAAAACTTTGTTAAAACGTGTGTTTTCCAATGTCATTCTGGGTGCTTGCTGGATAACAAATCTTGCGAGACAGAATTTTAATGCAACGAGAAATCTTGCCAAATCACATCTCATCACACCCCTAGTAAATGTGCATTTAATTGCATTTACAGTAGGCTATTAAACATATAAGCCCAAATGTAAAATAGTATTTTATCACAGTGTCATGGGAAATATTCCCATTTATTTTCCCTGTATGGTTTGTTTCCTTTTTTCCTGGTTCATATTTGAATAGTTTTATTTTACAAAAAGCCTCCTGTGGATGAGTGTTGTAAATTACCACAAGTTCTAAAACACTCAAACAATGCTTTTCTATTGAACCACTCGTTCAGGTGTTTTCTCGCACCTGTGTTTTCTCGTTTTCTACAACCAACAGCAGCATACATACAGTAGTTCCCAAACCATTTTTCCTTTCGAAGTTGTCCATCATTTTTCTCACTGAAACACTACTTTTAAATCGGAGTTGACTAGCAAAACAAATTGGAGGAGCCAGAACGGAAGTGAAAATTGTATGTGGGAGGAGTTCAGGAAGTAACAATCAAAAACTTGTTAATGTATCAGAATGAATTTTGAATAGGCCCTGCCCCTCCCTCACAGAATCCTAACTTTATATGTAATCTCAATTAAAAAAGACCGTTGTATTGTATGTTTTTAGTTTTGTAAATGAAACAGTTAATTTGGTTTAGTAATGACATAGTTTTTTAAAAACATAATAGAATAAGTATTTAACACTTAAAAAGTTTAAATACAATCAAAATCAGGATTTACAGTTTGTGTGGATGGGGCCTGAGACTAGTAAATGTCTTGTTTTGTGGAGCAAAATGGCTCTGTAATAAAGGACAGATATAAATGTGTTGTGTGTTTGGTGTTGGCAGTAAAAGCATACCTTGTCAAGATGAAAAAATGTAGTCGTACTTATGGAAGTCCTCTCGTCTCTGCTGTCCGTCCACTGTAGAGCAGTTTAATGGCTGTGGTCTCTGGAGCATGTCATTAAAGATCCAGTGCTCCTGCAGCCCATTAACTCACCTCCAGCCTGTTGGAACCATTTTACTGCACACAATAATTTAATTGAATTTCAATTAATATTCCCTTGCAGTGTGAGGTTTGTTTGCACATTGAGCTGTTGTTTACAAGCTCAGACATTGTCCTGCAGTAAGATTTTAATAAGCCCATCTTTTCAACTACTTCATTCTGATATTCTCTCAGAACATCCATTTTTGTCTTTTTTTTATACTCGTAAAGATTGAATTTGTAAAATGCAACAATCCTGTCCTTGTCTTGTAGGTGCTACATTCATTTCATAGAGATCTCATACATTTTTTAATAAAAGCTCTCCATTTAAAGTTGACATTGTTAAAGGATAATATTAGATTTTTCTTCATCTATAATATTTCCTTTCTGTTGGAAATTATGATATTCTGCCCAGTATTGTTTGAGGTTTTGTAAAATGGCATTATATATTTTAGGATTATTTAAACACACACACACATATATATGTGTGTGTGTGTGTGTGTGTGTGTGTGTGTGTGCCATTTTAGTATTTTTGTCTAAATAAAACATGTAATTGAACAGGAGTAAAGACTTTCCACATGTATGATTTTACAGTTTGATTTCCTGCTGCAGACTGTGATCTACTTAGATCAATTGTAGTGGACTTCTATGTTAGCAAGTCATAACATGGGTGATGTCCCAAAGCATTATGGGTGAGATTTGCATCACCAGGAGTTAGTGTCTTTGGGCTGTGGTGTTCTCGCTGTGTCAGTAGGCTCTGGTGATGCAGCTTAGCTTCGTGACACAACTGGGTCAGAAGCCAAGATGAAGGAATGATGTCAGGAAGAGAACTCTACTGGCCTCGGCTGTCATCTTGCTCCTCCACCCTTTTGTCTCCAACAAATCTGTCCAACCACAAGCTCCTATAGATATTTTCGCTGAATGGTAATTGAAGGCTGGAAACGCTGCGGTGAACCTCGGCAGTTCATCATCATCTACACGGCATTTAAATCAATGAGGCAGAGTGAGTGAGTCTCCTGTGAGTTTGACTGTCCCTGTGGGTCGAGTCAGACAAGATGACAACCTCACCAGGGACGCTGAGCTCACTTCTCCCTCCAGACACCCTGGACTGTTTACCACCAGCAGCAGCTCTGCTCACACACTCATTATTCACTGTAGAACAGGCCTCTCAAACTCATTTTCTTCAGGGGCCACATTCAACCTGATTTGATCTCCAATGGGCCAGACCAGTAAAATGAAAACATAATAACCTAGAAGTAATGAAAACTCCATATTTTTTTCAATGTTTTAGTGCAAAACCCCCCCATTTCATTCTGAAAATACCAGACCCTCCATGATTTCACAATGTTGTGATTGGCAACTGCAACGCAAATTCAGTCGACCCCTGTGTTAACCCTATCCCTAACCCAGTCACCACGATTTTTAAAGCAAAATGTGCAACTTTGTGCGCTGCTCCTTCCTCCTTTTCATGTACTTGCCATGTAAATAAATAAATATGTAATAAATATTAAATGGTAATTAAGATACAATGTAGTAAAATTGCAGACTCATAATTACAATAATTTAAAAGAAATGAAATAACATAAAATGTATGAAATAATTAAAAAATATATACTGTAACTCAGAAGAGAGGGATAACAGTAGCAAAGACCTTAGAGAGCTGTGGCTGAGTTCAACAGCCTCACAGCTGTTGGAAAGAAGCTGTCCCTCAGCCTGGTGGTCCTACTACGAATGTTTGCAGTCATCTGCCTGAGGGAAGAGTACCTATGTAATTCAAATTTGTTCACTCAACTAGATTTTTTTTCATGTGTGACCATAAAAAGTCAAAATTATGAGATAAAAAGTCAAAATTGAAGGAGAATTTTTAAGTTGATTAAATGTTTTACTTCTTCCAGTGTCGTACCAACAGGTGCAGTACTTTTTTGCTGCATTTTTGTCATCTCGCTAAGTTGTCATCATTTATAAGCAAAGACAAAACTGCATGTAACCCAACCTAGGAGTGTGAGGTCAGACTGAGATGGAAACTCCTTCACCTTCACGTTTTGCTGTCTGCCCAATCACAGGTCAACTTGACCTTGTGTGTTTAGGTCATTGTCATTTTGAAACATCCAAGTCTGTCCCATGTGCATTCAGTCAGGGTATGTAAAGTTATGAACAAGGTTTGTAAACCTTTCAGTGGAGTATGTAAATTCTATGTGCAATTTCTGACAGACTGAAGGTTGTGTCTCAAAGAGCCATGTCATTTTTAACCACTACATCAACCCATTTGGTTCCAGGAATGTGTTTAGAGAAGTCAAAATCACAACAGTATATTATTTCTAGTCAAACAGCCCAACATTTTTTGGACTTTGACAGCTTCTGCATATGCAGTCATGATCAAACTATCAGACACTGTTGAAAGTGGCTCTCATGTGGATTCTCTGAGACCGAGCGTTAACCTTTGCTGCAGAGGACAGGCTATTTGAGACTCATAAATTGCTAATTAACAGCAGCTCAGATTAGAGCTCACATCATTGCTTTTCAGCTCTCAAGAAAAAAAACCTATCTCATTAATAAACCTTCATAAATGAGGAGACAGTATGAATAAGGTTGTCATTTTTGAATTTAGTTCTGATGAATAAATAATATTTTCAACATTATTAAATCAGACATGATAAACATATTGTAGACATCCTGAAACATGAGGCAGAATCATTGGCATTATTTCCAACCAACACTGAAATGTATATTAACCACACATTTGTCAGAGAGACTTAGATGGTCCATAATCTTAATGTTGTTGTAACAGACCTTTCTCACACGGAAATACGTAAGCAGAGAACAACTGTACTTCTGCACCAGCAAAAGTTAAATGACAAAGATGAAAGCAATGACCAAAAGCTATTGTAACATACCAGAATGTTCTTGTAATGCCCAGAAACAGTCATATCTTTCGTTCCACTCCTTCCGTGTTATAGACGAAGCTACATGAAAATGGGTCCAGGCTATTTGGCAGGATGAAGTGACAAATTTTATAATTAAAAATGGAGCATTTACGTCTGCAGCAGACACTTCATATCAGAACACTACATCTTGGGGATGACTGTTTGCCACTTGAAACCAGAGTCTGTCCCAAGCATTTTTCATTGGAATAATTACACTCCTACTGGGAAAAGGAGCCAGTATATGAACGGTGTCAAAAACGGCAGCTGTTAACGTTGGTATGAGTTGAGATAAAAGAAATCACCATGGTTTCGAATGTTATGGTGAACACAAATAAGTAATGTTCGACGTAAACTGTAGTTAGGATCGTTTGCCTTTAGATGCCAGTACATCAGTGTTCGCAGTAAACAACAGTAGCATTGGAAGCAAAGAGTTGAAATAGGCATAGAACTGCAACTGCAGCCAGTGAACAGTAGTAAGGCACAGTAAATGTATGTGAGGCTCCTCTTTTTTCTTTTCGATGGGTAGCATCGAGCCTTCACAAAAACATGCCCGTCTACTACCTTTAATATTATGGCAAACAAACACCAAAATAAACAAACACTGCAGAGAAAAATGTTATGATAGCATTCAGCTAACGTTAACATTATGCTAACAAGACATTGACTTGAACCATAGACCGAACAAATTGAAAATAGTGATATACTATCCATACATACCCTATAACCCTAATATTAGGTGTAAGTGGACATGCTAATGATTTGTGGTCGCAGTTATCAGTTCAGTAGCATTTAGCCCCAGGGCTCTCTCTCCTTACTTTTACATATATATATATATATATATATATATATATATATATATATATATATATATATATATATATATATATATATATATATATATATATATATATATTATATATTTTATATCCTCACAGAAAAAATTTGGAGCCTTTATCAAGTTTTTTTTCATTAGTGAATTTTCCTCCACGATTCTTCCAATATCCGCAAATGTTAAAAGTGGCAAATTTATTCAGGAACTTGAAAATACTCTCTCCATATTACCAGCTTTCAACCGTCTTGACGTTTAACAGGAAGTTTGGAAACTCTCCCGTGACGTATTTACGCTTATTGCCAAAAAGGTCCATAGCAATAAGATAAGATCAATTTTAGGAGGAAAACTGTGCAATATTTACTACTTATCTGGAAAATACTATTTAAAATAGAATTTAATATACTTTATTGCCATTTGTACAGGTTCAACAAGGTTAACACAAGTACATTTGTGCATGTCCCTGAGTCAGGTAACTAAATAACCATTGAAATAATAAAGAGTAAACTATACATTAATAAATAACATGAATAACCTACATATTAAAACATAAATAAACTCCACTTCATAAATAAAACCAATGAAGATAAAATAATGTGATTAAAAATGTTAATTAAGCCCAGTTGCACTTTTTAGAGTGTAATCATAATAAGTTTGTTGTTATAACAGGAATAATAATAATAATAATAATAATAATAATAATAATAATAATAATAATAATAATAATAATAATAATAATAATAATAATAATAATAATAAATTGGATGCTGCAGGTAAAAAGAGGGTGAACTCCCAGTGTATCCTTAATAAAAGCATCATATTCTGTAAAACTACACAAATACACATTTTTGTCTGTATATGAACCATTCATTCACTCTCAGCACATCAGCATCTGACTTCCCAGATTGTGCCCTGGACACGTAGGCTTAGTATTTTATTCACATTTGATCAATCAGAAGGCCAACGAAGTGTCACATATCCCCATATTCACTGATGTCACCTCCAGGTTACTCTGGTTATGTAGAGCAAATTGTTTCATCATAACAATATTGAGCCATCTTGTCACACATCTTCCTCATATAATGCTGCCTAGGTGAATCATTTCAGGGAGAATAAAACAATGCAAAGAAGAAAAACACTGACTGAACATCCCATCTGTGGGATTCTCTGCTTTGGTCTGATTAGGTCACATGTGACACTTCCAACCACTTCCACTGTGTGTTTTCTGAGATGTAAAGAAGGTGAATGGAGGACATCTGTACGCATGAATGCCCTGCTAAGTATGGAGGAGGAGGTGAAATGGTGTTAGGGTGAACACGGCTGATGACACCGTAGATGATTTATTCAGATATCACGGCACGCTTAACCCAACTGCAGAGAAACGTCAATCCCCTCTGGTTTACATTTAACAGGACACACATTAGTATTTGAACAGAGCGATGGCATAAAACACACCTTAGGCTAAAGCTGGGGTCAGTTCGAGCATGAGCAGAGTGATGGAGTGAGTGCTGCATCAGTCCACCTGGCCTCCACAGTCACATGATCTAAACCCAGCTGAGGTACCGTAGTCTGTTATGAGACACAATGAAGCAACAAATGCAGGTCATTCCCAACAGCTCATTCATCAAAAAGTATTAAATATTAAATATATATTCAGGATTTCCTTCCATATGTTTTAAAAATACATTGAATAGAGGTACTTGTTTTGTTGTTATTTGTATTTATTTAGAATATGGAGTGATACAAGCTTCCTGATTTAAAAAAACAACACAACTTTGAAATTCTAGGAATTCTAGGAATGGTAAATGGACTGTACTTACATAGTGCAGTTTATACACCAGTGGGTGCCCACAGCGCTTTACCATTCCTCACATTCACACACACACACACACACACACACACACACACACACACACACACACACACACACACCAGTAGACAGCTGTTGCCAATACACAGGTGCTGCCTTACCCTACTGGGAAGAACTTAGGGTTCAGTGTCTTAGCTCAAGGACACTTTGACATGTGGACAGCCAGAGGTGGGATACGAACCGACAGGAAGCAAATAATAACAATAAACATAAAGAAAACAAGAAAGACAATAAAAAGAAAAGTCATATTCGAAAAGGACTGAGAAGAAGAAGCTCATGAACTCTTACCCCTATTGTCTAAACCTGTATATATATATATATATATATATATATATATGTATATATATATATATATATATATATATATATATATATATATTAGGGCATTAACTGAAATGTCGGCCAGTGCGACCCCTGTAGCACAATTCGACTTAAATTTGCAGGAGTCGACAAGTTGCATGTTATTCTTTCTCTTCCTCGGTGCATAAACAAACCAGTCAGACCTAAACCAGAGCAGACATGGCTGCTGCAGGTAAAACAGGGGGATGTGGTCTTAGGGTGACCCTCTTAGTTTCCCCAAAAAAGACATAGGTTTTCATCTCCGTCACTGCGGGTCAAAGGTCATTTCTGGTTTACTCACTTTGCTTCAGGACTTTTTCAGGTACAGTACTGTATTTACTTTTTGGGGGTTTCTTTTCAAAACTTTAATTTTCTGTTTTATTCAGAGACAAATTTTTTTTACATGAAGCCGTTTTGTAACTTGGATTATTCGTTAATTGGGTCTTTTGTAAATGGAGGTATTACTGTAAATGGCTTCATCAAACCACTCGTCACAAGTGAAAGAATAGTTGTATAATCATTGGTATTCTCTGAAAAATGGCCAAAGAATCATACATTCTGCTGGAGTATGTAAACTTATGAACCATATGTGTATTATTTTTCAGTCTTTGTGCTATTCATTTTTAATCTACAGTAATTATTGTGCGTGCAGGACAAGCTGAATGATGCTGTTTCTTATATAAAGCATATTGATATAATTACAGATTAGTATCTTATCACTGAAGTACCCATACGTGCACATGTGAAGGCCTATTTTTATATCTTAATTACTACACTTAGATCATGTGCCAGCTGATGAAAAGAGCACATTCAAGCACAATTGATACGTTTGCTTCCATATGAACAGTTTTCTATTTTCAGAGGCACAAGTGAAGTGGAATATAGGAGAGCGCTGTTGATTAATCATTATCTTCTCAGCCAGTCAGATTATCTCTTAAACAGCTGGGCCAATCACAAAGGTCCTTGACGGAAATGTCTTATCGCATGAAGACAAGAGACCAAACTGGCATCTCTGCAACGACCATGATGTGTCCGTCCACAAAGTCGAGAAGGAGACGCTACACTGTAAACCTGAATAAGTTCGCAGAACTCCAAACATTTAAGGCTATCAGTTGCCACAGTTTTTTTTTTTGAGTTCATGAATTCAAACATTTGAGTAGATAAAAGCTTATATATTTGGAGCAGGGGTCAGCAACCCTCATCATGTCCTGCATATTTTAGATGTTTCCCTCTTTCAGCACACCTGAAGGCCATAATCAGTCTTCTGTAGAACTTGATGATAGGCTTATAATGAAATTAAATTTACTAACAGGGGTGCAGTGGTTAACACTCATGCCTCACAGACAGAAGGACCCTGGTTCTATTCCCACACCAGACCTTTCTGTGTGGAGTTTGCATGTTCTCTGATGATGGGCAGGTCGATGTTTCAACGACCCACAACTGACTGTTTTTTTAACTAACCCATCCCCGCAACTCGGACCTCAATATATATATATATATATATATATACCCGACCCGCTTCTGGACCCACATTTTTAAAAATGGCCTTTATGAACATCACATGACCTTACATATACCTGCATTTGCTTCTGTGTTCAAATCTGTTGTCATTGCTTGCGCATAGCATCTAAACCGGGGTCGATAACCTGTAACACCCAAAGAGGTATCCGGTTTCCATAAAAATGAAAACACTGGGAGCTGCTCATAATATTTAAAAATCTCAGCCAATATGTGTATTTTTTGTTTGTATGTTTCTGGAGGATGGGTGGCACAGTGGTGCAGTGGTTAGCACTTGTGCCTCATAGCAAGAAGGTCCCTGGTTCTATTCCCACACCAGACCTTTCCATGTTCTCCTCGTGTCTGCGTGGGTTTTCTCCAGTTTCCTCTATATGTTCAGCCCTGAGATGAACTGGAGACTCATACAGGGTGTACCCCGCCTTCACCCATTGTAGCTGGATTAGGCCCCCATTGACCCTAGTGAGGATAAAGTGGGTTCAGATGACGAGATGAGATTAAATTAACTAATTAAGACAACTGAAATAATTTCAGGTTCTGCTACTCAGAATATTTATTCATTTTTCTCATTGCAATAACTAAAGTGAACTTAATCATGTCAAACATAAAAACTCAGTATTTTTATGTTTCATAAACGTAACATTTTTTTTTTTCAATCAAGCTTTCAATTACTCATAAAACAAAAACATAGATTTGCTCCAAATCAAAATCATTTACCTCCAAACTTAAAATATGTATGGCAGCAGATTGTCTTCAACATAATAAGTACACTTGAAGTCAAACAAAACAAAAAAAATATATATTAAATTAACGAGCCAACCTTGTAACATGCAAATGATTAACATTGAATTATTTATAAACATATTTTATACCATATGTGTGTGTGTGATAATTTATTCAAATCTGATTCTAATTCTTAATTTATTCTCAATTTAATTTATGTATTTGTTCTTTCAAAATAAGACATAGAATCATATTTAATCCCTGTAATTTTAAGTTTACATATGAAGAGTTCATTTGCAAAAACAGATAACTCCATTTTTCTTTTTTTTCACAAAATGTCATTTTTTACTCTACATTCCACAGATAATACTGATTTATTTGATATATTATCTATTTCATTTGGTAAGAGCCACTAAATTGAATAAATAATATATCAAATCAATGAGTATTACCTGGAATGTAGAGTAAAAAATGCAATTTTCTGAAAAAAACAAAAAATGGAGTTATCTGTTTTTGCAAATGAACTCTTCATATGTTTAAGTTTTAGTTTATAACTTTAAGTAGCAGTTACATAAAGATGCAAAAAGTTCATATTAATTAAAAATTATAAGTTTAATAAACACAAAATAAGCAATTTTTTTTTAAGTAAGTACAACTTTTAAGAAAATTTGAAGTTTACACTGCTCATTCCAATTCATTATTTTCAGCATTGGGGTTTACAGTGTTTACAGTATACTTAAATTAAAACATTACTTATTAACTTAGTATTCTAAGGTTCTGTCAGCCCTACTGGGAGACTAACTCAGGGTTCAGTGTCTTTGCCTAAGGACGCTTGGACATGTGGACAGACAGAGCTGGGACCCTTCAGTCATTGGACGACCCGCTCTACCAACTGAACCGCAGCCGCCCCTGAATAAAATTACTGCATTTTATGATTGTAATTATTTTGGTGTGATAGATATTGGTGGTGATTTGCAGTTCTCTGAAATTATATTTCACCGTCTACTACATCTGTTTATTTTATTTTTTTTATCATCCTTATTTGAAACATTAGAAATAACAGAACAATATCATTCTCAACATTTTAATGACTTAGTAGTTGTACCTTATATGTTTTTAAGTTATGTTCACTCACTGAAAAAAGTAAAACATTGAATCAACTTGAAAATTCTTCTTCGATAGGTCACACATAAAAACATCTAGTTGAGTGAATCAAATTAAATTAAATTAAAATAACCCTAACCCTAAGCAATTAAATTTGCTTCACTCAACTACATTTTTTATGTGACCATAAAATGTCAAAATCATGAGAAAAAAAATCAAAATTGAAGTAGAATTTTTTATTTGATTCAATGTTTTACTTTTTTTCAGTGTATTTCCACAATAGCTCCCCTTAATAAAAAAAAAAACATTATTTGAAAGTACTTACAAAGAAGAACATGTTACAGCAACTTAATACATTTGAGTTAGTAGTACTATTTTTTTTTTAAACTTTGAGTATTCACAACTGAATATATTAATTCTGAATGTTCAGGGTTACAGTATAGAAACGTAGGATTCTACGAGTCATTTCCATGCATGGATAACCAGAATATTCCCTTTTATAATGCAGTTTCAAAGACTGTCAGAGTTGTCAGAAACTGTCTAATATAACTGAACCAAAAACTGTCATATTCTGTTGCATCGTATTATATCACAGTTGAAAATTTAACAGACGGAAATGTCCGAAAGAAGTAGATGAGATGTAGCAGCTGCATCCTGGTGCGGGTGGGATGATGATGATGATGATGTGATGATGATGATGATGATGATAGGAAAGGATGGAGATGGAGTCGATTGGTCTAGAGTGGAAAAGAGTTTTTAATTTTTCATCACATTTTTACAGGTGTGTCTGTCCCAGGATATGATCTAATATTATATATTATCTAATGCAGGGGGAGAAGGTGGCTCGTGAGTCCAGCTGCTGCGAGCTTTACAGCCCCCCCCCCCAATCTGCCTGAGCTTTGCTTTGTGTGAAGTTCGTCTTTCAAGCATTTTGCATTCACGCTGTCAGAAAGACTCATAGACCACAGGACCCTATGGTGATGTTCAAAACCAGAGGGAGGGTGATGCCTTCATTCTCCCCCAGCAAATCATGCCCAGTACAGTGTAAACTGCTTATAGTGGTCACGGATATAGTAATCAACCGCCTATATAAATCAAAAGGCTTGGGACAGAATCATTTCTATACAAATGCTGTTTTAATCATTTGTTTATAGTGATGTAGAAATCTGCTTATAATGTTCATTTTTGGCCATTTTATGAATGTAAACGTGCAAAAATAATTTAAAAATTACGTGTAGCTATTTTATTTTTATACTCTCGTGATTCCTTTCTGTACATCTGCTTCTGCCTGGCTAGCTAGCTAACGTAACGAGTTGAAACTAAGCTCGCGAATCATAGCTGGAAAAAGGAAGTAATTTTCTTCATGCGTAGAGCCGCAACACAAAACACAGGTAGCTTTAATGTTATTGATGCCGTAATACTATGTTGTTGTTCTATTAAACAGTTTGTTTAAACGTTATTTTCAGACATGTTAAAAAAATGCACCTTCGGCACAGCAGAGCCGATGCACAGAACAAGTTACCATTTGAGTTATGTCTGTACACTGTAATTAAACTGGCATGATACAGTACTGGAATAAAATTCACTAAATGCTGAAGCATCCGTTTCATTTAATTTTTCTCATTGAAAAACACTATAAATGGCATTTAGATGATATTCTGCATAAAAAAATAAGTGAAATATCTGTAAGTTCGGTCTTAGTAATCATCTGCTTATAGTGTTCAAATTGGCTCTGGACCAACGTGATCACACCCAGAGAGCATGTGTAGTGTATCTGATTTTTATAACTACTTCTTCTGTGATGGTATGTTTTTTTTATAGTATGTTCCTTACTCACATTAAAAGAATTGATCAGGTTTCACAAATCTCAGAGTAATTGTGTTGATTTACTGACACTAACTACTATTGACTATAACAGAAAATGGGTTTCTGTTTATATTGGATATGAGACAGTTGTGTGTTACCTCCAGGTCTAATGAGATTTAAAAATGAACCAAATCGGACAATGTGAAGGAGATATATTCTATGGAAAAACTGCCTTTTTTATTTAAGACTGAAAGCAGGGACTCTGCATCAACATTGGGAAAAATTGACTAAATTCACAGAAAGTTCATAGACTCAGTAATCAGGGTTGAGAATAGTAAAGGGCATCATGGTTTCCCCCTTTTTTGCTCATTTTACAATTTTTTAAATTTTTTTTTCTTCTGTTCATTTTATGCACTCTCTAATCTGAAGCTGTATATTTCCATTGAAGAGTGATGGAGTGTGTCTGTACTCTTTTTTTTTTTTTCTTCTTGGAAAAAAGACAAATAAAACCTTTTTTTTTTAAATACTGGGGGTAACTGTGGCTCAGTTGGTAAAGTGGGTCGTCCAATCATTGAAGGGTTGGCAGTTCACATCCCAGCTCTGGCTGTCCACATGTTTAAGTGTCCTTATGTGTGTGAATGGGTGAATGTGAGGAATTGTAAAGCACCTTGGGCACCCACTGGTGTATAAAATGCACAATGTAAATACAGTCCATTCACTATATCAAAAACTAACACTGGCCATTTGACCCTTGATGCAGCGTTGAAATGTGATAAACCTTTGAAATGTGATGCACAGCTTCAACACCAGAACAATTAAAAACACCTTAAAGGGTTAAATGACATTAGCTTTAGCATCCCTGTCTCGCAGGAAACTAATAGTTCCAGTTATTACAACTCAAATACAACAAAACCCTAGCTATGATAAAAAAAATAAAATAAAAATAAAAAAATAAAGGTTTTTGAAGAATATTCAGTTACTGCCTTCTTACTTGGTCTGGAACCTTAGAAAGTAGGAGTAATACAAAGCAGAAATATATTAACTGTAAAAAGGGGGCAAAATAAAAAATTATATATATATAAATGATTGATATCTGCAAATAACTATGTAATATGCTGTAACAATACTGCCTCATGTCCAATAATCTACTTACAAATAGAGAACTGTAAGGTTATTTTTCTCAGTTTGGTGTCTGTGCAGTTACTGCCTTTTTACTTTGTAAGACCGTATAGATAAAAGTGTGTGTGCGTGTGTGTGTGTGTGTGTGTGTGTGGTCTGAACAGGTCCGAATTAAACCTTCATGAGAAATAACCCATTCCCAAAATGGATAGTAAACACAGGTCATGTGATCAATCAACTCGTTTCTTCCTGTTTTCGTGACACTATAAAAATGCTGGCTGACCACACACAGCATGTTTAATATCATTTTTGCCTTGACTGTCAATTATTCGGACACTAGGAGGACAGACCAGAATGCTGACATTTCATAAAAAAGCATAAATAAATATGAATTGACTAAAGCTCTGAAATGATGGATTGTGCTTTTAAAAAAATGTGACAGCTGAACTCACAAATTACTGTCACTGAAGACAACTCCATCACTGAATGATAAATTAATCATATAAGTTTAACAGCTAGTAATTAAATTTTTGACGATGTGTTTGAAGAGTCTGTGTTTTTAAAGACCCTGAAGTGTTAGTTTCCATGCTTATACTTAGAAAAAGGAATTTTTCCACATTAAAAATGTAAAAGAGTTCCTAAATAAATTTTTTGGTGTGACTCATCCTGACATCAGGAATGTTTTAGTGCAGGACTTCTTTAAAGTGCTGGCTTTGGCCTCATTTCTTTCCAATTCTTTTCTCTATTCAAACACTCACATTGGATTCAGTGAATGGAAAATTATCTTTCTTTTGACTTCATTCAGTCTGTGCAAAGAAGTGCTTTCAGGTTGTCTTTGTTTCCTTCGTTTTCTAGAGAAAGGATATGAATTACTGCACTCTAACCTAAATGCTTTTTTCCCCAACGTAATTTAACAATGATTGAAATGTGTTAATGAACAATAGCTGGCTGAAGCAATGACCTTTTTATTTGTATTTCTTTTTTGTTTTTTTAGATATAACATGCAGTTACTATTTCAATATGTAAAGACCTGTAAGACAGAACACCTTTATATAAAAACAAACAAACAAAAACAAATAGTGCAGTGCATACGTCTTTATGGTTGAGAGCATATAAGATGTAGGCTAGTCATTTGTTACTACGAGCTTTTCCTGTAGAGGTGCAGAATTGAATATGTAATAAATGTCTGTATAGAGCTGTCAATAGGTTATAAAATGTATGAACAGTGTGTAATATTATAGGTGGGGCTACAAACTATAGCATGTCATTTATTTTTAATTTCTCTAGACTAGTATTATACTCTTCTGACATCATGTGGTGTCAGTATAATGTCCTCATAAGTGGACACCAGGCCCTTAAGAACAAAGCAAAATGTGGTATTGTGGTGTAAGTGAAGTCCACATATGTGGAAGCCAGGTCCTAGGAAGTTAAAAAAAAAAGTATTAATAATATAATAAAAACTTCCCTAACTCTTCTATATTCATAAGTCGTCTTTACCTGTGTCTAACCCTGACCTTCACACAGCATCCAGGGCTAACTTTTTGCACTAGTTGCACTGGTGCAAATAACTTAGTTTCTTGTGCCCTATTTGCATGGGATCAGTATTACCTATGGACCACTAATAATTCAGAATAATTCTTAGTCTCGTGCAAATGCGCCATGTCCGTAATTTGCTCAGTGATAATTTCGCTGCAAATTACCTACTCTGTTTGGGGCGAAAAACAGACGTCCAGTGATATTTCAAGTCCCGTGTGAATGAACATGTCTGTGTTTGTGATTTTAACTGTGTACTTCTTGTCTTTTTATCGAGTAAATAATGTAAGAAGCTGCTGAAATGAGTTGGCAGCATGCGGTAAGGAAGATATGGTCATGCTAACCCACATGTATCCTAATAAAAAATACTAACCTTATAACTATCTGAAGTTGTCTCTGCAGATTCAGTCGGTTGTTTGTCTGGAATGTCTGGAATTTGCGTAAATCATAGACTTTAGTTTATCCCGTCGGAATGGGCCAAACAATAACACAGATTTACGGGGGTAATTACCGAATTACCAGTGGTCCACAGATAATACTTATCCTGTACAAATAGGGCATTAGATGCACCAGCACAATAGTTAGGTGTACCCAAATTTTTCAACTGCATTGCATTTAACACCACAGTTTTACATATTCACTTCTTTCTTTTTCTTTTTAAAATCGTTGTCCCTACAACAATATTGATTTGTAAATGATTAATCAACAGTATTGATAACATAAAGTTGTTTACTTGGAGCACAGCTCTACAAGAAAGATTAGAATTGAACTGAAAACTGTTATTGCTTAACGTGTTTCACTGAAATTAAATTTACACAGAAAACATCTCAAGGTATATTTTAAAAAAATATTCTAAATTAAAAGTGCAAGTGTCTTAAAGGTCCAAACTGAAAATCTCAATATCTGAAAATCTGAACATGTAATTTTGTTATAGACTGTCCTCTATTACAATCACATGACCCTCAGATGTATTTGTCTTATGTCTTTCAGTATGAGTGTGTGTGATGTGTGTGTCTGCGCTGCAAATGACAGCTGCAGAGTATAGCTGTTAGCATATAGCTGTTAGCATATTGCTGTTAGCATATAGCCGATGCAAGTGTCTGTGTTGACAAGTTATTCGAACGTTCATCACCACTTCTCTGCACAGAAAGTCCCCATGTGTTTTCAGTTTAAGTACACCATCAAATGGATAATCAGTGATTAGCCGATGCCAGTGTATGTATTAACAACTGATTGCAACGTTATAAGAATGTACTCGATGACGTTCATGACTCTCGGCTCTCGTGCACAACTACTTACAACCCAAACCACGCCCACCTGCATGAACTGACATGAAAAAAGGAGTCATGTCTCTCGTTGATCACATGGAGACTTGTAGAGTTGTGGAACAAAATTCCCTAAGGGCTGGTTGCACTGATGGGGCCTAAAAAAATTTTCTCCCACTTTTGAGAAATTAGGTCACATGTGCGACCAAATTGGTTGCACTCTAAAGCCCTGGCATCTCTTTATGCACAATTCACATTTTGTGGTGAAATCTGATTTGTTGTGTGTTCATTCATTTTACACATTAAATGTAACTTATCAGTTTTAAGTGTGAATAGAATGCGTCTCTGAAGTGACCCCACATGTGTAAGAGGCTCCGATGTAATGAAATAAATAAATACATCATAATACGTGACATATGTCAAAGGCTAAGACGCTAGCGGTTGCTATTGGCAACAGTGTGGTATCAACAGTGTCAAGAACTGAATAAATCAAGATGTAAGATTTTGAAAAATGTATGAGGCGAAGGCGAAAGGTTCATATAGAGAGAAGATGCACAAGGCTGACTGAAGGGATTTGGAGAAGATCTAAGATATGAAGGATACGTCAGGGTACAGGATGCCTCTGAAAGACACCCTGGTCTATGGGGAGGTGAACAACCTGATCCTTAATCTGACCAAGACAACAGAAGTGGTAATGAACCCACCCCCTCTGAAGCCCAGGTTTCTGTTTACAGGTAACCTCACACCTGATCTGCAGCTACAGTGAAAACAGCAGAGACTTTATTTTATAAGGCTGTTCATGAAGGCAGGCCTGCACTGGGGCCCTGTCATCCAGGTCTACAGGGGACTGTCCACCACTGTATTCTATTCTGTTCTATTCTATTTTGTTCAGTTCTATTCTGTTCTGTTCTATTTTATTTCTATTCTATTCTATTTTGTTCTATTCTATTGTGTTCTCTTCTATTGTGTTCTATTTTATTTTATTCTATTCTGTTCGGTTCTATTCTGTTCTGTCCTATTCTATTTTTTCTATTCTGTTGTGTTCTGTTCTATTCTATTCTGTTTTATTCTATTGTGTTATCTTCTATTTTATTCCATTCCATTCTGTTCTATTGTCTTCTGTTCTCTTCTATTTTATTCTATTCTGTTCTCTCACTGACACTGACTGTAAGTAGATTTGTGGAAGAGAAGGTTTTGGCTTTGACTCAGATCCAGTGGAAGGTGAAGTCGGCACCAGCAGACTGTTCTGTAGGACGGTGTCTGACACTAGTCTGGAGTTCCCTGGTGGGAGGTGGAGCTGTGCTGGTGGGTGGGGAGCTCCAGTTTTGCATGGAAATGATACTGAATAGAAGGTCAGAAAACACACAGCTACTGAATGATCATCAGTGCAAAGGCTGGACCAGGGCTCGTCTTATCACTAAACTGCAGGAAACTTTCAAGAGTATTTAAAAGGTATAATGTTTTTTTGGGGTTTTTTTTAGCCCATTTAACGGTCATTATTCCTTTGACTTTTTATTAATTAATCAAATGGAATTGAGTTAAATCGTGTCATGCTAGCAGCTACTTTTCATCTCTTTATCTTTATCACTATCTGCTGTACTGAGAAAAATAACTATCATCAGGGATAATTTCAGACATTTCTTCACTGCCAACACTTTAAATCACAAGTGTTAAACATGCAGCCCGGGGGTCAAATCTGGGCCACCAAAAGGGTCCAGTCCGGCTCTTTGGATGAATTTGTGAAATGTAAAAATGACACTAATATATGAGTCATTTAACTGGAGGTTCCACATTCAGACCAATTCACTGTCATAAAATAACCTATATACAATATACAAATGGAAATAGTAAATACATTCAAAGTGCTGCTTTAATGTTGAAATTAAAAATAATGAATTCCTTTTAAACATTAACAAAAACCTTTTCCAACATCTTCATGGTATCATTCTGCTGAAAACCACTTTTCCACTTTTCTCCTTTTTGGAATCTGATGGGTCACCCCGAGTTACCAACACATGCTGCATTTGCTGCGTGGTGTGTCCCCTCCACTGAATGGATTTACCATCATTCATAGAAAACCACAGAGAAACCAGACACTCAGAAAAAGTCTGTCCACTACACGTCACCAGGACATTGGCGTCACTCACGTGGGTTTAAGCCCCTCCCCCACTGCAGTGAATCTGAAGTAGCATTAGCATTAGCATCTATTGTCTCCGTTAAACAATGAGAACAAATGCAGATAAAAAACAAACAAACAAACAAAAATTTGCATCTACAAGAGAAGATGGCGCCACAGTAGCTGCTACACAAACCTGAAAAAAAAAATGGCGGAGCAGACTGGTTCATGTGCTGGAAATAAAGTCTCTGTTTTTACTCTGTTTTTACTCTGGGATGGTAAACACACACAGAGCCAGGGGAGGGGGGAGTGTTCCTTCACACATTCTGAGCCAATCAGAGACGCCTCGTCACCGTGTCATAGACATGTATGAGGACGTACCGGTAAATTTTGTTCCACCTCCAGTCACTTTTCTACCGTCCAAAAATACATAACAAACTATATTTGTTCTGTATCGGCCTGTACGGAACCGAACGTCTGTTTTCTGTTTGGACTGCTGTGGCTCAGTTGGTAGAGTGGGCTAATGAACTAGAGGTTGATGGTTCACATTCCGGCTCTGGCTGTCCACATGCTGAAGTGTCCTTGGGCAATACACTCACTTAGTCTCCCAGTAGGACTGATAGAACCCTACAAACCTACTGGTGTGTGTGAGGCTAATGTAAAGCACTTTGAGCAGCATGAAGGTGGAAAAGTGCTAAATAAGTGCAGAACATTTACCATTTTCAATGGTTTGGTACAAATACATATACCGTTACGACCTTACTCTGTATGCAATAGGACGGTACTACAACCAATCAGTGTAATCTTTAGGATGACGTAGTTAGCCTGCGGAAAGTTGACAGAGGAGTCCAGAGAAAGATAGGAATGACTAAACAAAATGGTGGACTATGGAGCTTAACGACTGTTGTCACTTCTGTAAAAACTATTTAAAGATTGCTGATGTTTTGTCATATTCTTCACTCATCTTTAATGAAAGGAAATCTACACCCGCTGTTGTTGTTCTTCTATGGTTGTTTACACTTTTTTCTCTCCGAATCGTTGCAGCATCACTTTGGTACGGCCGCCCTCTGACTTTATACTTCACCGTGATTGGTCAACCAGTTTCAGGGAAATCTTACCCAAAGTTATATTGAACATAACTAGACTACTACGGTAGCACATTACATTTGCTGACGCTAGGGGCATCTAGTGTGTGTATAAGTATAGTGTATAAGTATAATTTATTATTTTATAATAATAATTTATTATATTATATAAGTATAATTTCTAAAAGTATAATTTCCCAAAAAATCTTCATAATCAGAATAAATATGAACAACCTGAAATGTCTGATATTCCACCTATTACTGAATGTTTTGTGTATTTGTCAGCTATGATAAACTAAAGCCTAATAATGGTAAAATTACACATTTTTCTCAGTTTATTCATGCTATTCACACTGTTATATTTTTATGTTTTTATTTTACTGGTCCAGCCCAATTTAGGGGAATGTGACCCCTGAACTAAAATTAATTTGACACCCCTGTTTTAAATGAAACCACATTGTGTTCCATCTATATTTCCACAACCAAAACACTCAGCTGAATGCAGGCAGACATCAGCACACACATACTGTACATACTGGTCTTACCTTTGTCATTTTAATTAATTCTCATGTTATGTAGAACTGTTTTTTTTTTTAATAAGCTAGTGTAACTAATTAACAGGAATAGTGCAGGGGGGAGATTGCATTGTGCAACTGAATAGATTATTAACATGAAAATAGATTAATTGCAGATGTATTCAGATTTTCCTAGGGGCTTAAACAGAGGGAAGTATTTTTGCTGTTTATCAGAGTCGGTACCTTGGTTCTTATCAGGATTAAAGCTTAACAGCTACAGTGCAGCATGTGCACTGGGTGCTCCAGGAGCCCTGGATTTAAGCCTGACTTTGATGGTGGGTGGATATATATATATATATATATATATATATATATATATATATATATATATATATATATATATGGTAATGTGTAAATATTTGGATGTTTTTCTAGTTAAATATTTATATCCACCTGCTGTAAAATCCAGTGCCTTTAAGTTCCCCTTGCTCAGTCCTTAGTAGCCTGTGCTCTGATACATACAAGTGTGTAGGTAAACTTTATGTTAAGTAGATACCGCTGCACCTTTAGGATCAGAAGCACCTTCTCCAGGGCTTAATTTGAGGAGCGCTCTGTAACCTCTGACATTGGCTCCAGCAGCTATTTATACCGGATTCGTGACCCCCTCACTCACTTGACTATGTTAAAAAAAAAGATAATAATGAAAATGACATATATAATAATAATAATAATAAGAAGAAGAAGAATAAAAAATGCAAGTTAATTTAGCATTCATGTCTGATTTAGAGATTTGACTTGTTGATATTCTCTTATGAAAGGTAGATGTTATTACAATACTCCTTCATGCCAAGGTTACACACCCAGGTGTGGTGCACAGCATTGTTCACAAGCGCCTCCACCCACACCTTTTTTTCCTCACACCGAAGCCACTCCTCTGCGCACCGGGAGCTCACACTTTACAAATTAAGTGTATGACCTTCTCCAATTCCAAAAATGCAAACATGTAAATCTTCTATAAACACAAGACTGTCACATATGCATATGTATTAGCAGAGGTGTAAAGTAACTCAGTAAAACTACTTCATTACTGTCCTTAAGTAGATTTTTTAAGTATCTGTACTTTACTTGATTATTTATTTTTCTGGAAACTTTTTACTTTGACCTTCTCAGAATATTCTCTTTACTTTTTCAAACTAGACTAGTCAAACACTAACACTTCAGAGGGAAAATCTGAGCGAAATTGTGACTTTCTGTATCACAATTATGATTTCTTATAACAATTTTGCAATTTTAGCTCATAATTTTAGCTCTTTTTCTCATAATTATACATTTCTTATCACATATTTATGACTACCTCATAATTAGAATTTTTGTATCTCACAATTCTGACTTTTTATCACAATTGTGCATTTTTACTACATATTTATGAGTTTTTATTTCAACTGTAATCCCCCCCCCCCTCCTCATTTTTCATACTTTTCCTGTCCATACCCAGAAAACTGAGTCACTGACCTGATCAAACACGTTTTGTACACAGTAACTCACTTTTAAGGGCTTTATTTTCGGACACTTTTGAACATTTTCTGATCTTTCCTGGTGAAATATTGTTTGAAGGTTTGCTTCATGAGAATGAAGACGGTTAAAGCATTTTAGTTGACAGTTGAAACATTATTATTTCGTTTTGTGTATTTCAGATAATATTATCCCTCCTGTTCTCGTATTCTTTATACACCCCTCATCCTCTGGGTCAAAATGAGCCTTCCTCACTCTACCCCCCCCAACCCCCACCCCCAATATAAGCAGCTGAATTGAATTTTAAATGAAAAATCTCAACACCTATGCTGCTCTTCTATGATATCTCATCTCATCTTGTCATCTGAACCCACTTTATCCCCATTAGGATCACAGGGTTCTGTGGGGGCCTAATCCAGCTACAATGGGTGAAGGCGGGGTACACCCTGTGTGTAATTCTTTGCAGGACTGAACATATATAGACAAACAACCACTCTCATATTTTCACCTATTCTGCCCTACAAAGCAAAAAGGCAGTAACTGCATTTTTTGAAACATTCAAGTAAGTCTATGTCATGTAATAAAATAAAATATCTCAAATGTCTGTCGTTTTGGAGAAAATTGTTGGGTGTTTGTATAGTAAGTACAAAACGTACTAGTAAAACAAAAGAAAAAGGCAGTAAAGACCATGACTGTGTGTCCAATGTCCATTTGGGACCCTGCCTCAAAGGTTTACAGTCAATCCCTGTATTAGATTGAAACATGTAAGATTGTTGCGGAAGGGTCTCACGATACCGTCTGGTGACAGTCAGGTTACCAGTCGGCCACCGTAGCAAAAATGGCTTTAGTGCTTGTTAGCTCATGTTTTTAACATATATGATGGTGTGTTATTCCACATATATGCTGCTTTATGTACATGTATACAATGGATTAGTAAATATTCCACTTGAAAAAACCTGTAAAGTGAATGTGAATTTCATTAGTCTTATTGTGGAAGTATTTTACTTGTAGACCAGTGTGACCTGGACATTCATCAGTACACATAAGCCCACAAAGGCTGAATGATTTTCCCTTGTAGACCCTCTAAGTGTGTTCCGAGTACACGTTTTCTCAACTGAAATTAGGTGACATTAAAAGAACATTTAACCTTGATAGAAGACAGACATGCAGACGTCCCTGGTTACAAAGTCAAACACATTTGTTCCCATTGGACAGAAATCACCAACAGTCATTATTCACATAAAACATCCGAGTTGGCTCATGACAAAAGTATAAATATTCATTCCCAACAGTCATCGTAAGTGTTTGAATGAACTCCCAATGTCATCATCCCTGTCCTTTTGTTCTGGCGTGGACCATCACATCACCACACAGCGGCTCCTCTGTGCTTTTGCTCACTGTTCTTTGTCTTATCTGTGCGACAATAATGTTTCCTCTGCTTTTAAATGATTCACCCAAACTTCCCATAATCCCCTGTCATGCCATTACATTCCCTGGTAACACTTTATAAAACCTACACACAATTCATTATGCATTAACCATTTATTACCTATTTGTTAATGCGTGTTCACTATGTATTAACCATTTGTTACCTAATTGTTACGTCCACCAAGAATAAAGTTAAGGACAGATTTTGATGACATTTGGGAATGACACAAGGACCAATCAATGAGATTTTGGTGAAGATCCAGAAGAGATCTTGGATTCTGGATCACTTTGAAATGTATTCTCCATTGACCGCAATATAAAATGTCAAAGCGGTCCAGAATTCAATTATAATTAAGGATGCCCATGTAATTTCATGGTGATATCTCAAGTATTCATTGAGTTATATCATGATATGTCTCACCCAATCAATGTTAGGTGCATTGAGAGCAGGAATGGGGCGGGGGGTTCAGGAAGGGGGTGCTTGGTTTCATATCTGGAGGTCAGCAGCTGCAGTCGTGTCTCCAGATACAAAGACTTAAGGATGGTTGACACAGGAGAGATAAAGGAACAGCAGAGTTCTGACATGAACTCGTCGGAAGAAAAATCTAAAAAAAAAAATGTTAAAACTTGTTTTTTGTTGTAAACCCGTTTTCAGCTACAACACTTCATTTCACAACAACCAGATGCAACAGTTTTTTTTTTTTTCCACTTCATCCACATTTCACTCCAGTCCCTCTAGAACCTGCAGCGTTTTAGCGAGCTGAGCTGCGATGTAATCCAGTTTTCTATGTGAATCTACTGTGTGATCCAGCAGATTTTTCCTGGACTATCAAATTACCATAATAATCAATCAAACTTTATTTCTATAGCTCTTTTCATACATGGTGCATGTAGCAAAAAGTGTTTTACATCCCACAGTTCTAGGTAGAGTTAAAATATTTAAAAAAAAAAGAACTAATAATACAATTTAAATACATTTAATATATTATAAAATAAATAACTAAATAAATAATAATAGTAATGAAATAAGCGATGGTGCAGTGGTTAGCACTTGTGCATGTTGTCCTCGTGTCTGTGTGGGTTTTCTCCAGGTACTCCAGTTTCCTCCCACCATCCAAACACATGCACTGATAGGTTAATTGGTTAATCTAAATGTTCCATAGGTGTGAATGTGAGAGTGATTGTTTGTCTATATATGTAAACTGGAGACGCATACAGGGTGTATGAGTTGAGGGTCAGTTGGTAGAGTGGGTCGTCCAATGACTGAAAGATTGGCGGTTCACGTCCCGGCTCTGGCTGTCCACATGTCAATGTGTCCTTGGGCAAGACAGCAAACCCTGACTTCGGCTCCCAGTAGGACTGACAGAACTGTATGAGTGTGTGTGTGAATGTGAGGCTAATGTAAAGCGCTTTGAGCATCATGAAGGTAAAGGAAAAGAGAAAAGGAAAGGAGAAAATAGGGAAGGTGAAAGAAAAAATGACTTCAATGTTGTGTTCTATTTGGCAGTTGTTCTTGGGTTTGACTTTGGCATTATGTTTTTTTTTTTCTTGTTTAACATATAGCGGTGAGGTATTGGGAACGGTGGGCTAAATAAGCTTTGGCTTCAGCCCTAAACCATTTCATTCAAGCAGTGTGTTTATCATGTGTGAAAATGTCTCTTACCTGCCTTGTGCTTGTGCCTTGTTTTGTATTTTGACCGAAATAAAATAATAATAAAATTTTTAGAAAATTTAAAAAAGGTGCAAAAGAACTATATAAGTGCAGTCCATTTAAAATTTACCCTGCCTTCGCCCATTGAAGCTGGATTAGGTCCCTAGTGATAATAAAGCAGGTTCAGATGACGAGAGTAATAAAATAAAATGGAATATATAAAACAATGGAATAAAATAATGTTGAAAGTAAAACTACTGCCAACCCTTTGGTTATTGGATGACCCACTCTACCAACTGAGCCACAGTCGCCCACAGAAACTGTGGTTTAGTTAATGAGCATCCTTTTGTTTAGGAACAGATGCTCCCTTCAAAACGAAAATGCAGGAAAACAGAAATACACTCACATGCACATACTGTAACAGAAATAGGAAAAAAAAAAAAACTCTTAATGAGGACGAAAAGACCTGGGCAGCAGTGGTTGCTTTTTATGTGACATCTTAACAGGCTCAATTATGTACAGCCTTAAGCTATCAAATAATAGGAAAATAAAGCCAAGCCTGTGAATGCAGCCACAACAAAGTGGAGCTCAAATGGATTAGACTTTCACATCAGCTGATATGGCTGCTGAGTCATTTGGTCCAGCTCAGTGTAGACATTTCAAAACAATTAAACATTTCCATGGGATCCCCCGGAGGAGAAAAGGATGGTGATGGTGCAAAAAGAGGGGGGGGTGAGGAAAGAAGAGAAGAGATGAGGGAAAATAAAGCAATGGAGCATAAACAGAAATAGAGATGTGCAAGGAAAAGACAAAATAAGTAAAACCAGTGAGAAGAAAGACATTTTTAGAACAGCAAGTATGCTAATTTATGTTTGTAACGGAGAAGAAGTAGAACAGTGTTGATTTAAAAAAAAAAAAAAAGGAAAACACACAATTCACTATGTATTAACTATTTATTAACCCTTTAAACTTCCAAGGGTCCACATAGTAGTCACTGTAAAATGTAAAGCAAAGCACCCAAACCTGTCCCAAATGTCACATGACTTAATGGAGACAATGGAGACTGACATTCTCACACATTGGAAGATATATAATAAGTGATTTTCAGATAAAATAATGACAGCAGGTACAATCACTCATTTGTTGAAAATACAAATGACAAACAGCTGGTCTGAACATTTATGTCTCATAATTATCCTTGTCATAGCAACTTGAAATTGGCACAAAATAGGGGCGAGATGACCCATTCTCTGAATACATGTTGGTGTTGAGCTGTTCTGTGTATTTGTGTTCAAAATGTGTTTGTGTTTTTCTAGAGAAATGGGAGCGCCTGATAACTGGCGGCATCCAGTTTTGGTCACAGAGAGACCAAACAAATGTTATTTAAGTTGATATGTCCTTGTGATAAATGACAAATGATAATAAAAAGATTCATACATTCATTCACGTTGGCAGCCATGGCTCAGTTGGTAGAGGAGGTTGCCCAATAACTGAAGGGTTAGCGGTTCAAATCCTAGTCAGTCTGTTGTGTCCTTGGGCAAAGACACTTCACCCTCCTGCCTCCAGTGTCACTCACACTGGTGTATGAATGTTTGGTGGTGGTGGGAGGGGGCATAGGCACAAAATGTCAGCTGTGCTTCTGTCAGTCTGCCCCAGGACAACTGTGCATACATATGTAGTTTAGCACCACCAGAGGGAGCATGTAAGAGTGAATGAATAATGGATCCACCTTGTGCTTTGATTATGTGTGAATAAATAATAAATATGAATAAAATCCATTATTATCTCATTCACTACCAGATGAATGAGAAGAGAATATCGATTCAGAATATAGCCAATATTATTTAATATTATATATATTATACTATATACTATATTATATTATAATATTATAGTATAATATGTGTCCCTCCAGCACAAAACCAGTGGTTCAGTCTCACGGCAGTATTTCTAACTTTAGCCTCAAATACATTATATGGGGCAAAATTATCGAATTTGAAGTTTATGCATAAAATCCAAGTAAAATGTCTCCTGAACACTTCTAACTATGAGTTTATGTGAAACTCCTACAGTAAGTGCTTCAAATCATGCCTTTTAGGAAGAACAACAACTGACTCTGACAGTAATTAAGTGTAAAACAAAGAAAAATCAGATCAAAACATGGCTTTCCTTCGCACTGGCGTTAGGTATTTCGCCGTCATGTTTGGTACCGTTGGAAAGACGGGGATTCCCTCTAGACAACCCTTAAATAGAACTCTACCTAATTATATATTTGAACCAATGGGAGGCCTCCGACCAAAGCATTCTTCAGTAAACTAAATCCCTCGTTGCTAGGGCGATGTTGAAAAACGGCCTCTGATTGGTTGAATTAGTGTCACATTCAACCATTTTTAATAAACTTTAAGATAAATATAAAATCTGAATTTCTGAAATTTGACCCAGGTGACTGGTTGTGTTGTGGATGGTCACATATTATATAATATTATACTATAATAAAAGACTTAATAAGAATGGCACCCATCAAAATAAAGTATAGACTGTTCATTTGGATTTGAATTGACGCCAAAACACATCAATGACAGTGAATGAGTTATGATTGTGGGAATTATTGCAATTTCATTTGTGATATGCTGAACATGCTAACCTGTGTTTTTTTCCTCCTGTTTTAATCTGTTTCACAGAACATGACAAGCATCGCCTATGCAAAAGTACAGAATACATGAATCTTCACTTCAAAGTCAAATGGTTCCATAATGAATACGTCCGTGAACTGCCAGCCTTCAAAGGTGTCCCTCCTGAGTATTCTCTGTAAGTGTCCTCTCACTTTTAAGCAAATGCACTTGTTTTAGCCCTTATTATTGACATCTTTATCAGTCAAAATATGTTTAATGTCATCTGTAATCATTATTATATATCTGTAATTCAACAAATCTGTGTATGTCCTGTTTGTCTCTGGAACACCTCACACTTGTACAACTCCACCTAATGATCCAACATTTGGAGGGTGACTTTCCAGTACTATTTCACACCATTACAACAAACAACAACAAAGATATTAAATTATTTCATTGCTCCTTCTAACTCTGAACATTGCCTAAGCCCCTGATTTGGCTATAGCTATGCGGTATAGCATTACTAATGACAACTAAATGCTGTTATGGACTTTCACAAGGTCTCTATGACAACAACACAACTGTGCTCCACACCACTAACAGTCCCCCCAGGAATTCACAGACATTTTTGTCATAGATAGATAGATAGACAGACAGACAGACAGACAGACAGACAGACAGACAGACAGACAGACAGACAGATAGATAGACAGAGAGGCGGGGCCATAATGTAACTTTTTACTTACCATGTTATTCTCATATTTTGCGAGGGCGTGGCCAAGATGTTTTGTGAGAATTTTTGGGGGGCGACTTCAGAATATCAAATTTTTCACCAGACTTCAATGTGGGGTCCAATAACATGTCATGACATGTCTTTTTTAATGTTGAAAGGGTTGTTGTTTCGCTGGAATAATAATAAAAATAATGGAATCCTCCGCATGTCAGTGTTGGGACTTAATAATAGGTTAATCAGTTGTCAGCGTGGTCTCACAGTTGGTGTTTTTGTCAGACCCACTGGTTCAGTAAGTCATTGGTTAATTTTTGATGTTACAGTTCATCATGTACATCTCTGGTTGCAATTTATTATTTTTTTTTATTTTGAAAGTACCAATTAAAATATCGTTTAGGAACCGATACCATTTTGAAAGTATGAGGTATCGGTATTGAATGAAAGCCTTTCGGTACTCACACCTAATTGGTTGTGTTCAGTAGTTTTCATTGGTTATTAGTGTAGCGTTTAGTGTGTGTTTTCTGTTTGTGTTTTACATTTTGTAATAGTTTTCACCAAAGCTGCAGTCGAGGCGTCACACATGAATGTAATGCAGGGTCCGCTCTCATCCCACTAGTCTATCACAATAATGACTCACCCTCCCCCTTTCCAGGGCTGTCACTCACCATCTTTAGCAGGATTGATTCTTCCCAGGGCAAACTCACACACATACACACACACACACACACACACACACACACACACACACACACACTCACACACACACACACTCACACACACACAGACACACACACACTGGTGTCCATGTCTCATGAGGACCAGGTTTGTAATCAACTAGTCTTTGGGTAGTGAGTGTAAACTTTTTTTTAAATAAAATTAAAACTATTATTAAAATGAGATAACTAAATTAAATTTAAAATAGAAATAATAAAAAGAAATATAAAAGGAATTATGATTAAAAAAAGAAAATAAATTATATATTTTAAATAAGAAATGCAAAAAATATATATACAAATAAATCCATTTAAAAAACTAACAAAAAGGAAATATATTTTCAAACCTTTGAATAATACATATTTTGCTTTGCTTTTCATTTTATGAGGACTTCTGGAAGAAAAACAAATTCATGTATTTACAGTATAGGGCCACATCATTTCTATTTTACTAGTGAGGACCTTTATTTATATTTAACCCTCATGGGTACCTAAATTTTGGTCCCCATAGTGTCAGAGGTCCCCATGGTGTGACTGTGTAAACATATTGATGTACCCATAAAGATAGGAATACAAGCACATGCACATACACACAGTCTTTTCCTGTTGTCCGCCTGTGTCTGCGTCACTTTCTCGTTAGCCACGCCCACCTTATTTATTGGCGTCCCCTCCTGTAACGGACGCCCTCAGCTAAAGTACACAGCAGTTTTGGGGGGACATTTGTTGCTCTGAGGACGAGCTCAGGCACCGTATTAAACAAGGAAATCACCAAGTGAAACAGACAGAACAGCATTATTATTCCACTAACAAATGTACTTGCGTCCCCTGTCGTCTGTCCTGGCGTGTCCTCTGCCGTCCTCTGTCTGAGCCTCCCAGTTTCATCTGTCCACAAACTGAAACCTGATACCAACGTCTGCCTCGGTCAAACACACACTTCCACTGCTTTTTTTTTTTTTTTTCTACTAAACCCAATCAATTGTCATTGAACTGGGTTAAATACAGTGGTTGACTTTTTATTATTTTAAACACACTCTCATCTCATGTTCTTCCCACAAATGACTTTGAACAAAGAGTTAAAAACACCAATGATAACCACACGTGTCTAATGTTCTATTCCAGTGCCTTAGTACATAACTGTGCCGTGAAAAATCATCAGGTGTGCCGTAGAAAAGGATCCACTTTTACCAGAGTGGTACTGTAAGCGAGCAGTGCAATATATGTACAACTGTATGCACCAATGATCTACTGAACAACAATGGAATCAGCCCCAGTGCTGTTCTGTTGATAACCCCCCCCCTCTATTAGTGATGCACAGACTCTGGGTATCAGGTTGTGGTGGGGGACATATGCCTCCCATACACAACACACCTCGATCCCTAAGCCAGGGCGCCTGTCCAGGGTCGATCTTAGGCATAGTCAGACTAGGCGGTCGCCTAGGGCACCAGATGTCTTGAGGGCGAGAATATTAGAATATTAACCTACAGTATTTTCTGGACTATAACTTAAAAGACTTTAATTTTCTCACAGTGCAACTTATATATGGTATAATTCTGGTTGTGTTTAGTGACAGAGAATTTAGACTTTTAACCCCATAATTTTGACTTTTATCTCATAATTTTCATTCATTTAATTTTTCATTTCAGATGATTATTTCACACAAATGACAAGCATACAAATGAAAAGGATTGGTTTGAAGACAAGGTTTATTATGAACCAACCCATTACAACTAATGCATTTACAAGTAAACATAGTATTTGGAAAAAATCATCTACATCAACTAAAGAAAAAGAAACGAGTGATGATAATGAAGGGGGAAAAAAACAGAAATATGAAAGAAGTTATTAACTTAAGGTCATCTATCAATGAATACACTGAGATACATGAACAATTCAACATTCAAAACACACAACACAAAACCAGCTGAACATAATCCATTAAACCAAACCATTCCTGCCCACAGACGCTCTGCCTGCTCTTAATAATCTAAGGACTGACTATATCCATCAATTTTAGTTTTCTGAAACTTCTTTTTTTTAAATGATAATTATTGCTGCTTTTTTTAATGTCATCTGAAAGGAAATTCCATAATTTCACTCCTTTAACTGAAACACACATACTCCTTAAAGTTTAGTTTGTGCTCATATGATCCGTCCTTGACTTTTTATTGCATAATTTTGACTTTTATCTCCTAATTTTTTACTTTTATTTGCACAATTTTGGCTTTTTATCAGATAATTGAGACTTTTTATCGCATAATTTTGAGTGATACTAATTTCTAATTCCACAAAAAACAAAGCTCGCCTTGGGCACCAAATTGACCAGAACCTGCCCTGGATCTGTCCAAGGGGTTGCTAATGCACCCCTCTCAGCTTTCTTGTTTCAAACGCCCGACGTAAATGTTCAAGCATGACTGAGACATAGACAAAAACCAGAGAGACTCAGCTGTTGAGGAAGATTCGTGTGTGATTTCAATTCCTGCAAGAACATCTGCATTGTGTTCAACTAAACAGCCCCAGGATTCACACTGAGGAAGGGAAGTGAGACTAGATTTGCATTCCATTTTAATAAATATATGTTTTGTGACATTTTTCTTTGGTAGTGTGCCTTGTGATTTTTATAATGTAAAATATGTGCCATGGCTCAAATAGGTTGGGAAACATGGCCCTATTCACACGGGAAAAGTATTATCTGTGGACCACTGGTAATTCACAATGACCCCCGTGCCTCTGTGTTATTGTGTGGCGCATTCGGACAGGATAAACAAAAGTCTGTAATTCACAAAAATTACAGACATTATGACCAGGTATTTTCACAACATCCCGTTCGGTCTCAATACATTAACAAGTCAGTCATTGATGGTAGACCTCCACCAAGACTTGGTTTTTCAGTCATTTTTGATGAAACTCAATTTAAAAAAAAACAAAACAAACGGGACAGTCTATGATTCTTGGTTGTTGAGAAAACTGATAAAACATTGTTCAAATGGGATTTTCCCTGTTAAATAAAAATAGGATATTTTTCATTACATCATTTCCGTGTTCGGTCAAGATTTTATTATATGGATCAATAGGAGTTCCTTTCGAGGGTCTCAAAAACATTTTTGTAAAAAAATCCTTAGTTCAGTTTACGTGATATGGCCATTTCAATATTCAATTACTTATGACATCACTGTTACATCATGAGACATTGCAGAGCAACATATTTTTGATCTGATATCAAATATGAAGCACAGTCTTTTGTCAGATTTGATCAAATGTGTCAATAACCCTGATTTAAGGTCAATGTCACAAAGTTTGCAAATACACCATTGGCTTGGCGTCATATGATGTCAAAACGTGACGTGATGGAGCCATAGGTGTTGACCCATCTGATGTCTGAAGGTGAGACCATGTGAATGAAAAAAAAAGCAGATTCTGTCTTGTCTGAATCCTGAGATATTACCACTGATGCTTTAGCTGTTGACCTTTAGTGTGACCTTGACCTTTGACCTTCATTGCTCAAAATCTAATGGGTTCTTCCTTGACTCATTATCTATCATTCCTGAAAGTTTCATCAAAATCTGTTCAGAACGTTTTGCGTAATCCTGCTGACAGACAGACAAACACACAAACAAACAGACTTGAAATTAATAGCTCCTTAGCGGAGGTAATAAGGTAGTATTAAAACAAAGTATGCATAAGAATAGGACTGTATCTATTCTCAAAGGGGAAAAATGCCATTGATAGGGATGTTGTCTCTAAATTTGCTCCACGCCTTCAAAATAAGAGTACAGATGAAAACAGTCTCCAGATTACAATGTAAGTGAATGGACAGTTCTTAGCAGAGGCTTTCCCTCTGGAAAACAACTGACTGAATCTATAGAGACAACTTCAGATAGTTATAAATATTGGCTGTAAATATATTGAATTTAAATATTGTACTGTATATATGGCTTGACCATTATCTTCTTTACCCCATGTTCCCACACAATTTCGGCCGCTTCCTCCATTATTCACTCCAGACTAAGACAACAGGCATGCAGTTGAAATCACGAACGCAGATATGTTCATTCACACGGGACTAATAATTCTCTGTAATTATTTTGAATTACCAGTGGTCCATAGGTAATACTTATACTGTACTGCGAGGGCATATGAAGAGTTTTTTCCATCCCCCCACTATAAGTGCAATAGACATCACAGTGCAATTTTAATCTATCTATCTATCTATCTATCTATCTATCTATCTATCTATCTATCTATCTATCTATCTATCTATCTATCTATCTATCTATCTATCTATCTATCTATCTATCTATCTATCTATCTGTCTATCTGTCTATCTGTCTATCTGTCTATCTGTCTATCTGTCTGTCTGTCTGTCTGTCTGTCTGTCTGTCTGTCTGTCTGTCTAACCATTGTATTTTTTTCTTTTCTAGCTGGTTTGAGCCGTTTGTTATCCAGTGGCTTGATGAGAATGAGGACGTTGCTATGGATTTCCTCAATGGAGCACTAGAGAGGGACAAGAAAGACGGGGTGAGTACGGCGTTTAATTATGTAGCTCCATATTCATGCAGTCAGAACACTTAAGATGGTTCTCATTCTTTACAAAGACAGTCGACTAAATTCACTAAGAAGTTTTAGGGCTATAGGGAATTAAAAACACTCCTTGCAGAGAAACAGTGACAGGAATATAAATGGAAATTTCAATTAAAGGCGCATAACGGCAGGATGAAAAACATGGTTTTAAGGGCAGCACAAGTGATGGAAGGACAGAAGGCATTAATGAAATGCACCATGTAGCACATTTATTTTATAAACTGTCGGAACACAGTTTTTCAATTCTCATGTTTGATGTTTTTATCAGCATTTATACAAAACTGTGTTTCTAATGACAGAGAATAGAAAAATATAGCTTCTAATGTGCTTCTATTTGTAGAAACAAGCTTAACCCTATAACAATGAATGTATTATCTATGAAACATGAGTTTTGAAGTCCTCTACCTATTATATTGAAAAATGACCCGATTCTCTCGCTTACATCTCTGTCACTTTAATGCCAGATGCCATGTTAGCAGACTAAGTAAAAAAAACCAGATGTCTTTGGAAAGTTTCTTTTCGAAGAGGAAAAGGCCGACTGAAGAGACGCAAGAAGAGCCTCCAACTTCCAAGAAAAGGAAAGATTTTAACAGACAATACCAGGAGTTGTACTTGAAATATGGATTCATCGTGACAGATGATTCCCATAGACCAAGCCCGCTCTGTAGAAGTTGCGGCGACCAATATAACCCCCCCCCCCCCCCCCCGGTCTGTGGTAAAATCTCGTCCCTATTTTGTGCCAATCTTAAATTTCTATGACAACCTGTTCTTGGATTAGAGCTAATAATGTGATTTTAACCTTTCTGCTAAATGCGACCTTGACCTTTGACCTTTTGCAATATTAATAATTTCGTTATATGTATATATGCATCAGTGTGTGTAATATTATGATAATATATCCAGTATTGATTAAGTTATAGCGTGATATGTCTATGTTTGACACACACAAACAGTGTTACAGAAGTTAATTTTACAACATGTCACCTTTGACCTCCAGAGATCTCAAAAACTATTGGTCGTAGGTGATAACACCAATTATGAGAATTGTAGAAATCTTCATTCCACATCATTTGGTACCAATCTGAAAGTTCTGTGACCCTCCGTTCTTGAATTATAACCCATAATGTTATTTTGACCTTTTAGTTGATTTCGACCTTGACCTTTGACCTTTACTCAAATGGATCATTGCAGAGAGAGAGAGAGAGAGAGAGAGAGAGAGAGAGAGAGAGAGAGAGAGTTGGGAGAGATTAATAAAATAAATGCTGCTGTTCAGAGTGTATCCATTCTTGCCAGATGTACGATGCTGCTCTCTCTAGCATGAAATTAGCCTAAAACTCAGTTTTGGTGTCTTTATACATTAATGCAAAAACAGAGTTTTCAAAACGCTTTACTTTTGCCTGAGTTTTTATATAGTTTTTGTACAAACAACAGCAAATGTCTGTATTTTCAAAACTACTCTGCTTTGTATAAACAGGCCCTAATGCTCTAATAATTTATGCACCAAAGAGTTAAACCACTGACTGCACTTGGTTTATACTAATCTGCACAACATGTACATGTTCTTTTGTGTCACTACATGTGTCGTGTGAATGCAAATCCAAAAACTACTTAAACAACTGATAACATGTTAATTGATTTAAATGAACTCAGGGGTTGTATTGGCAGAGCTGTTGGCCTCCAGCGCAACATTAACATCATCTGACTAGTTTACCATTACATTAATACATGAAGTGCATAATTAAATATGAGTGTTATGTCAATCATCACTATATATAGTCATTTATTCCAGTAACTGGAATGATGCTACGTTATTAGCACTGTTCCGCTCAGTAGGTTGTGAGGGTTTACAGCTATTACACTGGTCCGCAACAGTTTAATGGTCCGGTTTCCAGCTGTGTGATTGACCTACTGTATTTATAGAAGAATATTAACTGAAGCCATTGACTTAAAGAGTGTTTTATCGCAATGTATGTGTTCGCAATAGTCCCATGACAGGTCCTGTTAATGTAGGAGATGAATGAGCTCAATATTTTTATCAAAATGAAATGAAAAATGAGTGACCAACAAGAGAAAATCACCCAAAACCAACAAGAGAAAAATCACCCTTTTTAAAAATGTATTTGCACTTATTTTTTTTTCATTTATTGAATTTGATTTAATTGTATTTATTTAATTCATTTTTAATTTAAGGATGGCATTGAAATCAGGGGGCAGGACTTAGGAAATGTTCACAGCAATGCTCAGAGCGACAAAGTTAGAAAGAGCAATGAAATGAGTTATTATTATTATTATTATTATTATTATTATTATTATTATTATTATTATTATTATTATTATTATTATTATTATTATTATTATTATTATTATTATTATTATTATTATTATTATTATTATTTAAATGTAATTTTTATTTGCCCAGTTATTATACTGGTTGTTGTTGCTATCATTGTTGATACTTTTTTGTTCGGGTTTTCTTATTATTTTTAGCTTGCATCCCCCTCTCTCTTTCTTTCACACAAATTATGGTTTAATTAGTACCCATAATAAAGTCAGCATTAAAGAAAAGGGAAAACAATAATAGTGATGAGATGGAATAACGTCTTTTACAGTGAGACAATACTGAGGCAATGAAAAGAAGAAAGAGGGAAAAAAATAAACAGTTCCTCATCCTTAGAAAACGTTTCATTTTTGTGTTTTCTGCTAACCTCTGTGTTCTTCTCTATCCCCCACAGTTCCAGCAGACGTCAGAGCACGCCCTGTTTTCTTGTTCGGTTGTGGACGTCTTCACTCAGCTGAACCAGAGCTTTGAAATCATCAAGAAGCTGGAGTGTCCAAACCCTCAAGCTCTGGCTCATTTCATGTGTCGCTTCGCTAAGGTCAGAATCTGTGCTTTAGACTGAATCCCATTTCACTCCTCAACTCTCTCCCTAACCCTTCAAATGGAGCTATAAGGATATTGGGGTTGATTTTACAACAGATTTAAAGGTCAAATAATTTTTCAATTGCAATCAGATTAATTCAACATTGATTAAAGAATAAATCAAATTAAAATTCTTATCTCTAATCATAAAAGTCATTTATGTTAATAGAAACATTCAATAAACACAAAAGGCAAGGATTTAAATGATTTCATGATTTTATTTAACATTGCTAAGTGAATGTGTATGTAATAATTACACTGGTAGAAAAGTAAAATAAAACTAATGACAGTTTTACCAAGTTTCCAAGATAAATCTAGGGTGAAAATGTGAAATTGTTTGCGTAATAATCAGCTAATTAATTGGTTTAAGTAGGTTCAACTTTAATGCTAAATGTAGAAAAGGCTGAAAGACAAGCTTGTGTGAAAAATACTCTAGTAAAAGTACAAGTACTGATTCAACTCCTTCACTGAAGTAAAAGTAAAAAGTAATACTAAATTTTTTTTACTACAGTATAGATGAAATAATAATGATTTAAGCAGGAAAAAACAGGACATTTTAAAAAATGTCCAAAAATAAAGCCTTTAAAAGTGAGTTAGTTTGTAGATGATGTCTTTTATTGGGTCATGATACACAGTTTGAAAAAGTAACAAACCTATTCTTAGAATGTACAGAGTATAAAGTACACATATTTATATAAACTTAAGAAGCATAAAGTACAGATATTTATATGAATGTAAAGAGTATAAAGTACAGATATTTTTGAACACAAGTAAAAAAGTACTTTTACTTAGTTACTTCCCATTTCTGCTGAACTTATATGAATTCTATGCATTTATTCTGTTAATATTAATTTCTTATTAGATTGTCAGTATTCAAAGTTAGTTTTATTGAGTCAGTCATTTAACAGAAACATTGAAAAATTGTTTTTCTTTCTTTCCAGACTATCAACAAAGTTCTTCTGCAATATGCTGCAATCGTATCCAAGGACTTTCACTTATATTTAAGTAAAGAGAACGTGGTAAGTGCCCACACACTGTCTGCAAATGCTCAGAGCAATGCTTGTGTTTTTATATTCAGGGATTCATATATGGTAAATGTGACCACGTTGTTTCCATGATGGCTGTTGTCATGGAAACCTTGTGGAAAATATCAGTTGAACACTGATCTGCACAGTGTCTGTGGGTGATTTTCTGGATCTAGTGCACTTTGTGTCCCCAACCTTAAAGATTGTCATATAAACTAAACCACAAAATAGATTGTAAAACATGAAATGAAAATGTTCATGTGTCTTTGCATTATATCTCACAAACTTAATTTAAATGTTATATTTTCAAACATTTTATTTAAAATTACTGCTTTATTGAATATAAAAAATAAAAATGGTCATTAACAGTTTTTCCTGCTAATATAATGATTTATCTGTCTACTTTAAATTCAATTTAAGAAATATGAGAAAAATATAATTTATAAAATAGCACTATTTAATTTTCTCCCCTAATTTTGTTCAACCCCCTAACAGGATATCAATCACACTTTTTTTTTTTTTTTAAATAATGGTTTAGTCCAACTTCCTGCACACCCAGGAAGTGACATCACTGAAGTCTTTTCCCACTCAAACTCTAAAGACAGGTCAGTATTACCATACTTTCTGACCTATATACATTGTTTTTATCACCAGATTGACATTGTCCAGCTCAACCTGTTACAGTCTTTAGTATTGTTTGGAGAAAAAACTATCAACTGTCTTGGAAAACTTTATTAATTTCCTGTTTTCCTTATGATTTCTAATGCTCCATACCCTAGCTAATGTGGATCCATGACTATTTGTAGCTTAAATCTTCAACCCTCTAATATTCAAACCAATAACAACAACAACAAAAACACTGAGTGGGAAAAAACTTCATCCCCATAACAAACTGTAAAGACAGGTCAGTATTACCATATTTTCTTACCTATATTTCATTATATTTATCATCAAAGTGACATTGTCGTACTCAAACTTTCAACCCTGTTACAAATGTAAATTACATTTTGTATTGTTTGGAGAAAAAACAAAAAAATTGTCTTGAAAAACTTTATTAATTACTTGTTTTCCTCATGCTTTCTAATGCTCCATAACCTAGTTACTGTGGATCTATTGGCTACTTTTAGCTAAAATCTTTACCCCCGTAACAATCTGTGTATCATTCGTTCATTTGTTTTTCAAAATAAAACCAAAAATAAGACAACGAAACAACTCATTTCTCCATTATTTGTTTCCAAAGCAAACATTTAAAAAAACAGATAGTGATGATTTTTTTTTTTTCAGTTTTCCTTTTTGTGTTTACATGAATACTGGGAAAAAAGGACAATGGCCATTTCCTGTTTCATCCAACTTTGACCTGAAGCAAATTCAGCTAAAAAAAATTACATCCAGTCTATCACTTTGTTTTATACAAAAAAAGAACATATCTGGAATATGTTCCCCGTTATCTAATGTGACCCTTTTAGTTTCCCGAAATAGGACGTAGGTTTCCATCTTTGTCACTGCAGATCAAAGGTCATTTCCTGTTTATTCAATTTGCTTCAGGTCAAAATTGGGTAAGACAAAAAATGGCCCTTATCCGTTTTTGCCATCATTTATTTGAACACAAAAAGGAAAACTGAAAAAAATACATCTTTATCTGTTTTTTCATTTTGGTTTTGGAAACAAATAATGAAAAAACGAGTTGTTATTTCATTGTCTTATTTTTGGTTTTATTTTGAAAAAACGAATGAACGAATGACACACTGATTCGTAATGTTCAACCCCACACGGTCAAAAGTAAAACACTGAATCAACTTAAAAATTCTTCTTCAATTTTGACTTTTCACTTTGAACCAAAATTGCATAGGGTTAGGGTTATTTTAATTTAATGTCATTTGATTCACTCAACTAGATGTTTTTAGGCGTGAAAAATTAAGTTGATTCAATCTTTTAATTTTTTCAGTGCATAAAAAAAAACTGCTATGGGGATGAGTCTTTGTTACGGGGTTGAAGGTTGGACTGTTCTTATGCCAGCCTACAATGTGCACCGAAGTCAGAGGATCCCGCCTGCAGGGGCGTCACGGCCATTTAAAATGTGGGGGTGTTCTAGGTTCTGAATCTATCATCAGAAAATTAACGAACAATTATACATTAATGGTTAAATTTTTATATTAAAAAAGTAATATATGGCCGAAATAAAATAACAAAAATGTGTTTTTCCTCAATTAAACATTTATTCAATTCATAAGTCAAAATTCTGAGATAAAAAGTAAAAATTCTGAGATAAAAAATCTACATTATTAGATTTAAAAAAATAAAAATTACGAGATAAAAAGTATAAATTATGAGATAAAAACACTGATATAAATTTGGATTTAAAAAATCTGACACTGATTTTACAGACACTGTACCTCTTTTTCTTACAAAAATGTTTTGTCCATGTCAGGGGAGACGACTAAAAATATGTTCCTCAGGGGGAACATCACTGAAAAAAGTTTGAGAACCACTGGCTTAGGGTATATGTCACAGAACAAGACATAGTTTAGTTAACTTAGTTTAACAACGGCAACATTCCTCATTACTTACTGGTTAATGACTGTTTGTTAACACCACGAAGAAGAGCTGTTTACATTACCGGCGAACTGAGGTGCGCTTCATTAAATATGCTGTTGTGGCGGGTAAACAGGCCGGGCGGGTAAACAGTTTAAACCATAGATATTGTAACAGCCCCTTAATGTTATTGCTGTTTGTTTGGCGCGATTGCGACCGACAGTAACTATTTATCCTGAAATAAAAAGTAGGTGAGACCAACTCTCCGTCCGTTTCCTGGATCCAGTAACGATACAGTATATAAACTCAGGAAAAAGTGTGGGGTATGAAATCATCTGGTTGGAGAAGTGGGGGTGTCGCACCATCCCCCACGGCTGCGACGCCCATGCGCTCCTGTACTGTATTACCCTGGATGCAGTTGTTCATCACACCCTCAATCATTGGTATATTCAGTCCATTGTTTAATGTGACGGATGACTAAACACAGCGTCTTCTGAGCGGCCTAATTATCCACACGGGTCTCTGAAGTGGAAGTGAATCATAAAGAGGGCACGAACGCACAAGGCAGATGTTTCTTCACAGTGTTGACGGGCTCATTACAAGTGTCCAAGAGAAAACAGGACATGTCTTACCTTCAGTCTGAAGGACAGCTGATGGGAAACAGGAATCACTAGCACATGTCATTTCACTGTGATATTATTACATCAAATGGAACATGTACCGTATGTGAGACAAACGTGCTCATTTGTCTGACATACATGAAAACCCTTATGGATGATTAGAGGGAAATGGAGAATCTGAGAGTGAATGAATGAGGGCTCTATAATATAAAGCAGGGGTCTGAAACTCATTTTCCACATTCAGCCTGATTTGATCTGCAATGGGTCAGACCAGTAAAATGAAAACATAATAATACATACACAAGAATGACAACTTTACATTTTTGTCATTGTTTTACTGCAAAAAAAACAACAACATTATATTATGAAAATCATTTTATAAATTATCGAAATGCAAAAAAAAGTTACATTTTATAAGGAAAATAAGGACAATTTTAACAATGTTCTGCCTCGGTTTATCATTAGTCCATGTGTTTTGTTATGGATCAGTTCTACAAAGACACTAAACTCTTAGTAACAGAAGCAGAAAATGCTTTAAATCATGTCTAATTTTCAATTTCAATTTTCAACATTTCAGGTTGTTTACATTCCTAGGACAGTTTGAAAATGTAAATATTTTCAAAGTTTAATATTATTTTTGCAGTAAAACAATGACAAAAGTTATCATAATTTATAGGCAAAGAAAAAACTGAGAAAAAAATATAGTCATTTAATTTAATAGGTTATTATGCTCTTCATCCCACGAGCCACATTGGTACCATTGGCGGGCTGCATGTTTGTTTTTGTTTTTTTAATTCTAATATTATCTCAGTGTCATTGTTTCATTTTGCTTCATTTATTACTTCCTTGCAGTATTACTATTCACTATTCTATTTTATTACATTCAGTAACGTATAGTTATTGTATGTAATAAACTCATTTACTTTTAGGGGCCACATTTAGCCTGATTTTGTTTCCAATGGGTCAGACCAGTAAAATAATAACATAATACGCTGGAAATAATGACAACTCCAGATTTGTATCTGTTTGAATACAAAAAGACCCCATTAAATTATGAAAATACTTACTTTTAGAAACTATTTAAACAAAAGAAATATGAAAAACAAGGAAAAACTGAAGATTCTTATGAAAAGTAAGTATATTTTAATAATAAGTCCCATAGTGCAGGGGTGCCACACTCATTTTAGTTCAGTTCCACATTCAGCCAAATGTGATCTGAAAAGGACCAAACCAGTAAAACAATTACAGTGAAAAGAGTCAAATTACATTATGATAATGTTTACATCTATAATGTTTCCCTCAAAATGTGAATAACATCAATAACTTAACACGTTTTACGAAAAACAAGTGATATTTGAAGCATTTTCTGCCTCAGTCTATCAGTTTGTTATTTGCACATGTGCAGAACAACTACAATTACAAATACACTAATTATTCACAGTAGTAACAAGCAGAATATTTGTAAAATGACACTTATTGACACAAGTGCTCACTATCACACATTTAGACAGATTTGTGAACAATGTTTGAGAGACATGGTAATATTGTGTATCTGGAATGAATTTTAGATCTTTGAGTCCATCTCATGAAAAATGGGAGAAAAAACAAAAGTGTTGCGTTTATATTTTTGTTGAGTGTAATTATTCCGAACTACACTATTAATATCTTCATTGTTATTCATCCTATGGGCCACATTTGACCCTTTGGTGGTCCATATTTGGCCCCCGGGCCTTATGTTTGGCACATGTGCCATAGAGGATTAAAAAAAAAAGCATAGCATAAAGAGAGAGCATAAAACATACGCATGCATTTTCCTCTCTTATCATCGATGTTGTTCTGTAGTTGTTTGCACTCATGTAATTGAAAATAGTGTAAAATGTCAGAAAAAAATCAGCAGTGTAACAACAATAAAAATCCATGGGTTGTGATTTTTTCTGACACATTATCTGTAGAAAGCTGCAAGGTTTGTGCACACGGACCGTCAGCAGCGATACTTTAAACAACAGGGAGAGAAATGTCTGCACTGAATATGTCAAGCATTATCGATTTCCAACTCCACAACAAGTTTAACAGATGGGACGCATTAATCACACAGCTTTTTATGGAGACTGCCAGTAATTCTTCAAAGTTTTCCATCAGTCAGACATTATGCACATTATCCCCCCCTCAAAAAAAAAAAAAAAAAAAAAACTGACAAAAATATAACATCCCAAAATTATTATAAAGGTTCACACTGAGATGATAATTCTTTGCCCCACAGGACAAAAAAAAGATGATTGGTGTCTTTCAATCCACCATGCAGCTGACAGCGTCTCCATGGCAACGCATAATGGCTTCTCTCTGCAGTGGATTTATGAGCGTGTTTGTATGGAAGTGATTACATATTCACAATCTGAAGAAAAACAATAGACAGTTCTTCCAGCTACATATTAATACATTGAAAATGAGGGAGAAAAACAAATCATCCATCTTCTACTCAAACACACCATAGATATAATGATATTCAGTTTAGTAATTATGTCTAAGTAGACATGTAGGGGCCTTTAACATGTGGCCCAGGAACCAAATTTATATATTTTACCCCATAAATAAAAACTGGAATGCTAAAAAAACTCATTGGACAGTTTACACTAGTAAAATTTTCACAAAAGAAGCAGCAAATTTGGGGAAAAACCATGTTTTTGACATCATTTCAGGGTACTGATACTGAATATTGTGTTTACCATCTGAGTTGTAAACATTCTAATTTGCATTTTAAAATGATCCCTTTTTTTATTTCTTATTTCTTAACTAATCAGTTAAACATCATAGTATCAGGCTAAAATTTAATATTTAAGTGCTACAATAGTACATGAGTCACAACAAAAATATTCTTTTAACATATTACTAAAAGCGCTGGTCTAGGTGGAGAAATGACCATTAAAGTGTCTGTGTTACTGGGAGACACAGCAGCTGCAGACAAACAGGACGCCACCATCGACCTATTTACTGTCATTTTATAATACGTACTGTAATAAAGTTTAAACGAACACACTGGGAAAAACTGAGGAAACAACAGTAACTGTGATGAATGAGGGTCAAAGAGTAACGAAAAGCATCATGGGTAGCTCCCTCATAGCCAATGAGATGCTACGTACAGCACATACATGACGTATTTACGTACATTACGTAGTTGCCTATAGTAATACACATACGGTACTGTATTTATATCTTTTCAGTTTCCTTTCATGAATAGAATTTTCTTCTTTACTCAGGGATAAAATATTGAGGCAAATGTTTGTAATTACTTGGATCATTCGTTGGCTTGGTCTTTGGTAAGTAGAGGTACCACTGTATTTGAAATCAACACCATCAAATTATGGGAGATAGCATGCTTTCTGAATTTTTGTCAAATTTGCTGCTAGACCCTTTTTCTGAAGAACTTTCTAAGATTTTTGCCCAGTCTAGTTTAAAAACATCAACTAAAGGAAAAGAATGAAGAGAGCTGACAGTCTTCTAAAAACATGAAACAGAACAGAAGGAGAAGACATTTTATTTGTAAAGCACTTTACATTTGAAATCAAATGTCAAAGTGCACAAAATGGGAGGATGTACCTAATACTAAAAGATGTATTTTTAATATCTTTAACATGTTTAATTACAGGCTTTGTTTTTCCACTATTTACTGAATAATTCTTGAATGATCTTGTATCTTTACAGCCCTGCATTCTTCTCAACAACATTCAACAACTCCGTGTCCAACTGGAAAAGATGTTCGAGTCCATGGGAGGCAAACAGGTCTGTGTCTTCGTCAGTGTATCTGTGCCTGTGTGGGTGGTTTTTGTTATGAGGGAATTCATTTTCACTAATAAATTAATTAATTCATTAAACTAAAGACCTTTTTTCTTAAACGTACATCTGTTATTTTACCTGGGCCTTAACACATCCTTCCATCCTTCAGCTGCACATGACCAACAGTATCCTGCAGGTTTAGAAGGATTCTGTGTCTTGCTCAAGGGCACTAAAGCAGTGGCGATGCTGGTTAATATGGGATTTTAATCTTTGCATCAGCACTCTGCTGCCAAATAAATGCTGTGCCATGATTATGTAAATAAGACTTTCAGATGACATTTACATGAAGTGAAAATGAATTGACTCTATGAGCTGTAAAGTCCCGTAATGATCTAATCAACTAATGTGTGATGTTCTGCAGTTTGCTAATGTGACCCCCTACTACTGTTCCTCAATAACTTCTTCCGCCCCGCCCCCTTCCCTCATCACAGTGTTGTCCCCCCCTGTAGCCTGCCTTGTGTTCTACAGTGGAGTTCAGTGTTTCCCCCAGTGCATTAGAGACCCACTGGACCACCAGGATAAGCAGCACTATTTATATTTTTTATTTATTTTTAAAGACATTTATACACATTACAATTAGTGATACTAACTATAATGTTAATGTTGGAGTTTAGCTCTGGATATAGATTTAAATATCTGTATAATAAAGTGTAAATGTAGCCTTTACACTCCCTTGGGTAACACTTTATAATACTTACACACAATTCACTATGTATTAACTATGTATTCCCTGCTTGTTTATGGTTTATTCATACACAATTTATCAGAAACAAACCATTTGTAGCCGTATGAACAAATGTTCGTACTTATCGTCTTCCGCTTTATCCGGGTCGCGGGGGCAACAGCCTTCCCTTTTCAACTTTATTTGCGATAAATTTTCTTTTTGTCTCTTTCTAGCTTCTCCTTTTACCCTTTAATGACTACCATTATGACACACTGCCGAGATTTATTCCTTTTATTTATTTTGTGCTTTGTGTTATTACGGTATCGGAAAATGTTTTATTTGACCGTTTGTTAAAAGCTTTTTTTCAGGAAGAACCTAACTTTTAATATACTCGTACTCGTACTTGTCAACTTCCGCTATCCGGGTCCGGGTCGTTAGGCAGCAGCCTCAGCAGAGCAGCCCAGACTTCCCTCACCCCAGGGGAATACCGAGGCATTCCCAGGCCAGCCCAGAGATATAATCCCTCCAGTTTGTCCTGGGTCTGCCCTGGGGTCTCCTCCTGGATGGACATACCCAGAACACCTCCCACGGGAGGCGTCCAGGAGGCATCCTCGCTAGATACCTGAGCCACCTCAGCTGGCTCCTCTGGACATGGAGGAGCAGTTGCTGGATGTCCGAGCTGCTCACCCTATCTCTAAGGCTGAGCCCGGCCACCCTGTGAAGGAAACTCATTTCGGCCGCTTGTACCCGTGACCTCATTCTTTTGGTCATGACCCAAAGCTCATGACCATCGCTGAGGGTCAGAACATAGATCGACCGGTAAATCGAGAGCTTTGCCTTCTGGCTTAGCTCCTTCTTCACCACAGTGGGTCAGTGTCGCACTGGCATTACTGCAGATACCGCCCCAATCCACCTGTCGACCTCTCGCTCCATCCTCCCGTCACTCGTGAATAAGATGTTGAGGTACTTAAACTCCTTCACCTGAGGCAAGACCTCCCCCCCGACCCGAACAAATGCTTCATGATTAATTGTGTATAAGGAATACATTAATAAACATTAACAAATAGATAACAAATGGTTAATACATGGTGGAATGTGTGTAAGTATTATAAAGTCTTACCCTTCCTTGTGTAAATAAATCATATTTAAGCCTCAATATGACACATTTTATTTCACTTATCCTACCTTTTGGATTCTGTCATTGTTATTTATTTATTTATTTATTTATTCATAAGGTGTATTTCAGAGTGTGTACTTTTGTTAACAGTTGGTGTAAGTATTGTTACACTCTTAAAACACATGTGTTGAAAATAACACAACTTGTGTTCTTATTTTTTAAATACATCTCTACATCCATATTGGGATAACAGTTAATCTTAACATATTGTGTGTGTTACAGTAATCAACACAACTTTTTATCAATGTTACTTTATGTTAAATCAACATAAATTGTGTAACTACCTACAAGCATACAATTAGAAAAAAAAAATGTTTGGCTAATAACACATATTTATTTTGGTTATTTGTGTAATTATGGTCTTAAACATTTGTGAAATATAAGACAACATTTGTTGAAATTGAAAAGATGTATTGATTTCCAACACATTTATTTTAAGAGTGTAACTATGGTGTCCGACAGAGGCAAATGCACCACATCGACAAAATGATACAAACACAAGAAATATGCAACAACCAAAAACACAAACACATAAAACAAATACAACAGAAGTGAACCTGCAAGAGAAAAATGCTGCAATAACAGAAACAAAGCAGAAGCAAAAATGTACAAACCCCCAAACCAAATGCAAAAGAAAAATGCTCCTGAAACAACTGCAAAAGAGAACCAATCAGGACCAAGAGTGGGCCAATCAGGATTACTGGGCGTGATTTTAACAATTATGATGTAATCATAACGCAGCCAGGGAGAATAAAGGAAGACTCTCCACACAGTAGCTTTGAAAAACATGGAGGAGACTGTAATTCCTGCAATTCTGCAATTTCAACAGTGTTGTGGAAACTACTGCATATTGATTCTTTAATAGATGAACAGAGAACAGTTTTGAAAGAATTTACTGGTGGCAAGAATGTTATGGTTCTTCTCCCAACCCGGGTATGGTAAGAGCTTAATCTATCTAGTGAGTCGTTGAAGTAGTACGTCATTCAAAATGACAAGCACCTGGTTTCTCCAATCAGGGCAAATGATTTTGATTGACAACCCCTCCTTAAGAAAGAGAAGCTAATGGAGAAGCTATGTCACACCCTTCTATTTTTGGTCCATGGGTGCTTAGCTCACCAAAAAAATGTAATGGGAGTGAATAGAGCGAGTCAAGCGAAATTCAGATTCCGTTTGACAACTGCTCTGAAATTCATATATGATAGCAGTTAATAAGAAATATTTGATGTGGCATAGACATACCACCTGTTTTTGATGGGAAGCAAACATTACATTAGGTTTTGTGTGGGCTTAGTAAGAGACTACAATGACTAGAGCATGTGACGTCACACTCCGCTCAGCTGTGGTGTGGAGTCTGTGGTGACGTCACATGTGCACCAGGTGTGTAGTCCACATTATTAACAGGTTTTACTCACAAATAAAACAGCTGTTGGTTAACAGAAACAGTTGAAACACACATCAATAAATAGCATTTATTATGAGGTACAACATGTGTGTGATTCAGGGCACATGACAAACCAGATACTATTTTAGCATTTTATATTCCATTAAATACCATTCATTAATTTTCTGATCTCAGGCTCTGTGAGCAACCTGGAAGGGGTGGAGCCTTAAGCTCCCATTGGTGCTTTTCCAGATGTAAGGTGTGAGCAACCATGTGAAGCATCCATACATCTGGCGTGAGTCAGGGTAGCATCTATCTTGTGTTTGCAGCGTTTTGTCGATGCGGTGCATTTGCCTCTGTCTGCCACTGTATGTAATAAATGTTGTAAAATATCATCATTTCATATTTTTAGTTTTTTATTATTATTTATTTGTTATACAAACACATGGTGGTCCAGCGCTGGGCTTCACTAGCGCCCTGACAAGCCGGATTTTGTAATAACAGTGCATTTTGTAATAAGCGTCCAAAATGTAATCACTTTTTCACTTAATTTTGAAATAAACTGCCCCGATGCATTTTGTAATACATTTTGCCGCATTTCATTTTCCAAAATATATGCATAATTTCAAATTGTCCATGTCTAATATGTCTAATTAATTGGAATGTTTCCCAAACAGCTCCTTGAGTTTTAATGCTACACCACCCAAAACACCTGCTGCTGCAAAATGGAATATTTATTTAAATAAATATTATTTATTATTATATAATGCGACAACATTTATTACAAAATGCATTGGGGAAGTTTATTTCAAAATAAAATGGAAAAAGTTATTAAATTTTGGAGGTTTACTACAAAATGCACCGTTATCACAAAATGTGGCTCAACACGCCCCCACCACCAGACTTGTGGGGGAAACCCTGGGGTTAAATGTGTGTTTTGGGTGTGGACTACCTGTGAACGTGTTCCCTGTGGGTCTAAACGGTTAGACTCCACAGCTTCTGTTTGACTGACACGCATGTTTCTCTCCAGTTTCTAACGCCTGTGTTGCCTTGCGTTTTGTCTCCTGTCGTTGTGTCTTCTGTTTCCCCCCCGTTTCTTTTCTGTGCTCTCTCTTCTCTGTCTCCAGGAGGAGGGGGTTGTGTCCTTCTGTAAGGTGTGTTTCAGTAGGATTCCTCAACACCCCTTCCCACCATGTACTGAATGAAAAAAAATAATAAAAAAGCACGCCCCCTCCTCTCCTCTCCCTTGCCCTCCCCCCTCTCCCTTATGTCTCCTCGCCACCCCTCACCCCTCCCACGCTTCTCACTCCACCCCTACCCCTCCAGCAGCATGTGCCACTGAGCATACGGAATCTGAATTACCCATCACCCCTCTGGACAGGCTGCTCTAGCTCACCATCCCCAGCGCTTTGGGGAAAGTGGCTCAATCCACTCCATCCCATCTTTATTTTTAGCTTGTGTTATTTTCCCACTCTTTCACTTCTCTATCCATGGCTAATTTAGAAATATGAGTAACGCTTTATAAAGCCTACATGCTATTCACTATGTATTAACTATTAGTAAATGGTTAGTTAATATATTGTTCATACACAATTTATCATTAAAAAAATGTGAGCAAACAATAACATTAGATTATTTTAACAGACAGGTGCAGTGTTTGTTTACCAGCTTTGTAGATAAACAAACATTTGTAAACTCTTTGGAAGACAGTATGAACCTATAACAAGACAAATAGGTAGTAAATTATTAATGCATAATGAATAAACATTACCAAATAGGTAATACATTGTTAATACATAATAAATAAACATTAACAAATAGGTAATTAATGGTTAATACATAATAAATAAACATTAACAAATAGTTAACAAATGGTTAATACATAATGAATACACATTAACAAATAGGTAATAAATGGTTAATACACAATAAATAAACATGAACAAATAGGTCACAAATGGTTAATACATAATAAATAAACATTAACAAATGCATAACAAATTGTTAATAGATAATACACATTAACAAATAGGTAACAAATGGTTAATACATAATGAAAAAATACTAACAAATGTGTAACAAATTGTTAATACATATTTATATTAACAAATAGGTAATAAATGGTTAATACACAATAAATAAACATGAACAAATAGGTCACAAATGTTTAATACATAATGAATAATGTGTAGTTATTATAAAGTGTTACCAAAATATCATATTTATCAAACTTTGTTTTCTCCTTTTTTACCCCTCCCCCAAAGGGGAGGTGAGGGTATTGTTTTTGAGTCAGTTTGTTTGTTTGTTTGTCAGCAGCTTCATACAAAAACTACTGGACCAATTTTCATACATTTTTCAGTAAAGGTGTGAGGTGGTCCAGAATAGATCCCATTAATTTTTGGTGAACGTAGGTCAAAGGTCACAGTCACCAAAAGACCTCGGGGCCAACAGGTCAAATGTGTATCTGTCTGTGTGTGTGTGTGGGTGGGGGGGTAACCAAGCATCCCACATACTGCGTGCACGTACAATATTTGAAGCTGAATTCACACGTCCTGCAAATTCAGAATGTGTCCCATATAGTGGACAGAGAGGACAGATGTACAGCAGTCTATGCTGGGTGGGAGGGGCGGGTGTAGCTGTCTACAGACAAACCAAAATGACACCCCTCATGTCACTCACTCACTAAACCACACAACCACCCCTCACTGTCAACTGTAGTGTTGTCATGACAACAGCGGAGAAGAATGCATGTGCAACATCTGGACAAAGACAGTGGAGAACTTCCTGTGACTCAACTGGAAATGAAATGTGTCGTCATCTGAACTTTATCCTCATTAGGGTCGTGGGGGGCCTAATCCAGCTACAGTGGGTGAAGGCGGGGTACACCCTATATGAGTCTCCAGTTCATCTCAGGGCTGAACATATATAGATAAACAATCACTCTCACATTCACACCTATGGGTGATTTAGATTAACCAGCTCATTTATCAGTGTATGTGTTTGGATGGTGGGAGGAAACTGGAGTACCTGGAGAAAACCCACACAGACATGAGGAGAACATGGAAACTCCACACAGAAAGGTCTGGTGTGGGGAAACTAAATGTAATAATAATAATGGATGGAAATCATATCGCGCATTTTTGGCCACACAAAGCACTTTACATTTGTGACCCATTATTCATTCGCTCCCATATGCAACCTCTGGTGGTGGTAAACTATATATGTATCCACAGTTGTCCTGGGGCAGACTGACAGAAGCGTGGCTGACATTTTACCCTTACGGTCCCTCTGACCACCACCAAATATTCATACACACAAGTGTGAGTGACACTGGTGGTGAAGTGTCTTGCTAATGGACACAACGGACTGACTAGGTCAGAATGGGATTCAAATCACCAATGCTTCAGTTACTTTATGAATGTATGATTTGATTAAATTATCATTTGGTGCTTGTCCATGACCATATGTCACCACTAACAGTGGAATATGATATTATTGGTAAACCATGTAAGGTAGATGTGCTGTATAATCTATCCCACATTGTCCCTCAAAAACACAGTCCTTGTCCCCCTTGGACTCATGAACAGGTGGTCACCCTATAGAGCAGGCATGTCCAAACTATTGCACAAAGGACCGGTGTGGCTTCAGGTTTTTGTTTCAACCAACCAAGAGTTCACAGTTTGACCAATTAACTGAGATCAGTTGATTAATTAAATCCAGTCTGGTGTGCTGCTGCTGTTGGAACAGAAACCTGCAGCCACACTGGCCCTTTGTGGAATGGTTCTGTAGAGGGAAAGGGTTAGAAAAATTAAAAAAGCTAACGCATCTATTTTTTCTTGTGTAAACATGAGTTATGTATAAATACTGATACAGACCTGTCTTAGCAAGTTTTTTTCCCCCTCGAATTGTGTTACAATCACAGAATAAAGTTGGACCCAAATGCAGGACTCCAGGACAGTTATAAGTTTGAAAACAGATTTATTATGACAATAATGATTAACGAGATGAACTCCTGTCTGGAGGGTTAGCAGGTGCGGGAAACCACCGACAGCAACTATATGGCAGGACAGAGAAAAAGTCAAAAACGTGTAAAGAGTCGAAACTGAGATCCAGCAGAGCATGACAGGAGCAATCCAAAAATCATTACTGTGTACCAGATGGGGTTCAGAACCAGAGAAGCAGGATGATCCAAAGAGGGTTGGGTGAACTCAGTGTCAGGGACAGAAAGAGGGTCTATAAACAGGGATCCAGAACAATACCAAGACAGACAAGGAGCAGAACAAGCCAGAACCAAAAAGCCCAAAACAGGTTATACAGAGGGGATTCCAGGACAGAAGACAACTGCTTGAAAGATGCATCAGAGGCAAAACAATCTCATGATTATACCCAAGGAAAGACATTTATACACAAGACGCCAGGTGAAACATTAAGGTAAAATTAACAGGGAGTGACAGATCACCGGTGACAGGAAGTAAAATGAGACAAAGTAAATATGAACCAAAATGACAAAATAAAAGCCCAGGCACTAACAATGACTGAAAAACAGGAAGACAGACACAAAACTTACAAAACAAGATGCCCAGAGTCCAGGGACATAAAAAATTGAAGTTCCCTTCTTTATACATGGACCAACTATGTTTCCCTGAAAAAGAGCTAAAAAAAACAAACAAAAAACCTGCCACAACAAACCCCGCCCCCTTGCACACATTTGACCTGATTGGTCCCTATTTCTTATCATTGTGAAAATAAATTTTTGGTGACTGTGACCTTTGACCTACATTCACCAAAATGTAATGGGATTTATTCTGGACCACCTCACACCTTGACTGAAAATTGGTCCAGTAGTTTTCGCGTAAAGCTGCTGACAAACAAACAAACAAACAGAACCATAAACCACACCCCTCTCCCCTTCAGGAGGTGGGGAAATGGAAAAAAAAAATCAGTTTGGAGGCAGAGAAAGTTGGTGTCTGTGGTTTTGATCATCTCTATCCCGTCTCCAGGGCAACAGCCACCAAACGTCTCTCAGAGGATTTTTCAACTTGTGCTAAAACGAGCTTTTCAGACTTTTACAAATCTCTGCACAGCTAGCAAATCCATACCTGGATCTCTCCCAGGTCATTACAATTTGGAAGAATAGTGATGTAAGAATTTTTTTAACATTCCTTTAAAAGTGTAAATATCCACTTTTAATGAACAATCAGATATAGCTTTGAGAACCTCCTTATTCTTACCTAGCCGGTAATTTCTTTTGTAGGATGGCGTAGGCATATTTTAGGTGAATGTTTTCCATTAGCTTCCTGTCTGCACTGTGGCCTATTCATTAGAGAAAAAATTCACTATCAGCAATTAACTCTCAGAGAGCCAATGTAATTACAGAGAGCTTGTATCATTGCATTACCAATAACAGAGATAGCAATAATCCTTAACAGTGTCCACAGTTATTGAACCATGGATTGATTTCTCTAGATTAGTATCAGACTTGACTTTATTTGTTAATATGCTTTTCTCACTTTAGAGGTGGTGGTGTATTAAACCTTTATTTACTTGGAACAGTTCATCATTTAGGACAAAGTGTGTTTTAGAATAACAAGCTGCCACTGAATAGATGTTATTGAAACAGGCAAATGGGAGCAGAGCTGGCCAGCTGCTGATAGGCTGTCAGCCAGGGGACGATTCAGTCAGCGTTGGTCAAACAGGCCGCTGTGGAGAAGCACGGTGCTGCTGCTGAGCCTGCAAAATGGACTTATAATGATGAGAAAGTCCAGTCTGTAAATGTATGACAATTAATTATTGTGCCATTGGTACAAATACAGACCATTTTTTACAACCTGAAATGAAACTATAAAGCCATGTTTCCATTAGTATCAGCTCTACCAGATTCTACCAGATTCTACTCGCTTTGGTGCATTTCCACATTGAAAAAGTACCCGGCTCCCGGGTACCTGGTCCTAGATGTTTGGTACACTCTCAGAAAAGAAGGCACAGTAGGAGTAGAAATCTGCAGACTAATGCCCTATTCGCATGGGATAAGTATTATCTGTGGACCACTGGTAATTCACAATTACCCCTGTACCTCTGTATTATTGTGTAGCGCATTCAGACGGGAAAAACAAGTCTCTAATTCACGCAAATTACAGACATTACAACCGGATACATCATAGGTTCACAACATCCTGTTTCATCTCAGTACATTAATAAGTTAGTATGAAAACAAAGTATGCATAAGAGTAGCACTGTAGCCAGTGTTGCGAGATGGGGCAGTTTGCCGCCCATTTGGGCTACTTTTAAATACATCCGGCATGGGAAAAAATGCATTGGGTGGGTATATAACATTTGGGCTGCTTTTGTCAACACCTGGTGTTTTTTTTATATTGCGAAAACAGCACAAAAAATTGTTATCTATGGTTTGAAAGCAGTACAAATACAAAATTCAGTATACTTCACTCACTATTCTAATGGTCACTCAATTTAAAAAATATATTTAATGGCAGTGAGTTATTCAGTCGCTATAACAACGTGACTAAATATGCTAATATACTAAATATGCGCTCATGTAGGCTATGTATGTATTTCACTCTTGAAAGACAATAGCAAAAATGGTCTGGGACTCCCTCTACTGTCCAGTCTCATGGAGGTGTGCACCGGTCTGTCCAGGAATGGATGGGCATTTCAGACGTCCCCAGTAGCTGTTGAACAGGTGTAATTCTTTGATGTAGGAGTAACAGCTGATGCTGATGGTAATGAACTGTTTTTTTGTTCTGAATATAGACTATGTAGACTGTGTATGTGTAAATAAAACTGATGGCCAGTTATAAGCTCTTATTCATTAATGCCTTTGAATTCATTAATTTTAAAATTCATATACTATTAGGCTATTAGGCTCTACGCCTTCAAAATAAGAGCGGGGTCAATGCAGACAAAAACAGTTTCCAGATTACAGTGGAAGTGAATCAGCAGTTCTTAGCAGAGGCTTTCCCTCTCACAAACAGGTGACTGAATCTATAGAGACAACTTCAGATAGTTATACATTTTACTGTGGACATGTGGGTTAGCATAACCATATCTTCCTTTTACCACATGTTGCCACACAAGCCATCTAGTTTGCTCATCTAGTAGAAAATACACAGGATAGGCCTACCAATTTCCCCCCAAATATTGCTAATTATAATTTCGGCCTCTTCCTCCAGTATTCACTCCACAAATCGAGTAGAGTTGAATAGAATCAAGTAGTCAAGTAGAATTGAGTACAGTTGAGTTAATTCAAGCAGAATTGAGTAGAGCTGGGGTGCCCAATCCTGGTCATTGAGAGCCACTATCCTGGATGTTTCCCTCTTCAAACACACCTGATTCAAATGATAAACCTGTCATCCAGTTCTGCAGAAGACTGATAATGACCAGCAGGTGTGTTGAAAGAGGGATACATCTAAAACATGCAGGATAGTAGCTCTCAAGGACCAGGGTTGAACACCCCTGGAGTAGAGTCAAGCAGAATCGAGTAGAGTTGAATAGAATCGAGTAGAGTCGATACCATGTAGTGGAAACACAGCTTAAGCCTCCAGGTCTAATAATAGAACACTCTATACATGTACATATATAACATTCATCATTCTCTTCCTGATGTCTTCTACCATTTCCAGGAGAATTCCAGATCTTTATCCTTGACCTGACATTTGAAAATAGGGAGTCTTTGATGTTTTCATTTTGCTAAACGGCCTCACTGAGCCAATCCTTGACAAATATTTCCAGCAGGCTTTAAACTCCCCCTCAGTACAGTGCTACTGATAACACATTTCCCTCTGCCTTCATTTTAAAAAAGATGTTATCCATTAGTTGAACTGTGAAAAACAACAGCACGCACTACACTGACAGAAAAATATCCTTTATGCTGCTGTGATCATTTCTACTCAAGTGACGGTGGTACGAACATGTGCACGCGCCAACTCGCACACGACATTTATCACATCCAGATATATAGAGGCACGTCTGCAGAATAACAATGTCTATAAAAGCTTTAGTTTACACACCCGCTCCCCAGCTGAACCAACCACCATTAGAGTCTTAGCTGAGCAGCTCCATGGCTAAAGCTAATGGCGAAAGCCAATGTGATGATCTGTCATGCATGTGCTGCCGAGCCTGCACTCACATCCATCTGAGCTACATCTGTTCTTCACCCGCATCCATAAAATCAATATTTGGACATTTGGACCAGGACAATGTAGTTCGTAAACACTGCTGGGCTAGGGCTGTCAAATTAAAGATTAAAAGTTTTAAACAGATTAATCTGGGTTTTATTTGTTGTTATTTTACTCAAATTTCTCACAAAATATTAAAAAATAAACTAAGAAGCAAAAAAGGCAGTGAAAAAAAATACAAAACATGAACTAACACAAACAAGTATTCAGAGAATGCCTATTTTTTTTTATTGTAAATTTCAATGACAAGCATTTTTACACCGGTGCACCCACAGTGTCTTACCCCTGACAGTGGTAGCCCCAAGCAATTACGAGGTGTGAGTTTTTGTTGCGTGACGGTTTTGTTATGCAAATAAAACATTCATTCGAGCACATATGTGACCATCCAGCACAAAACCAGTCTCTTGGATAAAATTTCAGAAATTCAGATTTTATATTTATCTTAAAGTTTATTAAAAATGCTTGCGTGACACTAATTCATCCAATCATCGCCCTAGCAACAAGGGATTTAGTTTACTGGAGATGGCTTTGTTCTGAGGCCTTCCATTGGTTCAAATATATAATTACATAGATTTCTATTCAAGGGTTGTGTAGAGGGAACCCCCATCTTTTCAACAGTACCAAACATGACGGGGAAATACCTAATGCCAGCGAGAAGAAAAGTCGTGTTTTGAGCCGATTTTTCTTTGTTTTAGACTTAATTACTGTCAGAGTCAGTTGTTGTACTGCTGTGAGACTGAACAACTGGTTTTGTGCTGGAGGCCATGTTTTGAGAAGACACATGTTTAATTTTTGTGACCCCAGAAAACCTGGTGGGACTACTTTCTTTTACTTTGACCAAAACTGGACCAGAACTGGACTCACAGGACACTGTCATGGGTAAGTCACTGTGAGTGTACCAGAGTAAAGGCACTGATTCGATACAAATTTACTTGAAAAATAGTGAACTATCCCTTTAACATGTCCATGTAAACATGAAGGAAATACCAAATTATTTTATTCCGAGTAAATAATTGTGAATGAAATCCCATGGTGTAAACATAGCCTATGACACTCGTTGTATCCCGTTTTATCGTCTCATTGGTTGACAGAACACTCACTCCACTGCATCTTGGTAGATGCTAGATTAGAATGGACGGACGGACGGGGGCGGGACTGACTCATTCAATACTGTTTTTTTACTCTAAGTTTCCTGTATACCACTGAAACTAGACAGAGTAAAGCCATGGTGATACACAATGACATTAAAATAATAAAATAACAGTGAAATACGGCTTTAATGACTTAAAGCAGATATCTTTGACAATGTTCAGTTTTTATTTCAGAACCTCTGTTGAATTCTATTATACAGTCATTTATACACTAATAAATTAATGGTAAATGCTTTTGATTCCATGAGCATTGCACACACCGTTTTTGTACATTACATTCATCCTTACCTTTGTCATACGGTTTACTGAACAAATAATAAACTTAGACCAAGAGTCATCCACGGTAGATATATTTTGCGAAATCTTCTATAAAAAGTGCGAAATTTAATAATATACAATGCTATGATTCTGTATCTTAGGGTTGAAATTGCGTCAAATGTCCTGAGGAGAACTTCCAGATCTTAGTCCCGCCCCTTAGTCCCGCCCCCCTTCCAATCTGGCATCTACCCTGTATCTTGTGGTCGTTCCCATTTGAGCGAGCGTTAGCGTTCTGCTTCTGTGCTGACACCGTGTCACATGACTCGGCGGGTGGTCATCATGACAGTGCTCGGAGCAGAGCTGTCCATTCGTATTCAGAACGTTGCCCCGCACAGATGGCGGGCAGAAGGAGTGGGAGGCCACCAGCAGAGGCAGGTTACCTCTCCTCTGCGCACCCCCACCCCCCCACCCCTCTCCAGAGATAGACAGTTGTAGTCAGTGTGGGCTGCAGTAGAATGTTCTAGTAACTGTCCATCTTCCACTGACAGCTGGACGCAGAGGCCAGTGATCTGCTGAAGGAGCTGCAGAATAAACTCAACAGCGTTCTGGACGAGCTCAGTGGAGTGTTTGGTTCCAGGTGAGTGTGTGTCTGTGTGGGGACGTCCATGCCTCTCTCTGACATGACATGGAAAGTGATTATATTGGAATGTTGATAATATGGAAAGGTGTATTGGTACTATTGAAAGGTGAGTTGATAATAATTAAAGGTGTATTGGTAATATCGAGAGGTGTATTGATAATTTTGAAAGGGTCATTGATAATATGGAATGGTGTATTGATCATATTGAAAGGTGTATTGGTAATATGGAAAGGTGTATTGATAATATCAAAATGTTTATTGATAATATTGAAAGGTGTATTGATAATTTCGAAAGGGTGATTAATAATATGGAAAGCTGTATTGATAATACCGAAAGGTGTATATTGAGCTTGTCAGAGCGCTGTGGAGGAATTTTGGCGTAAATTTTCCATTTCAGTACTATTTTCAGTTGTTTTTTATTTTTATTTTCAGATGTACGTAGCTGCTGAACATTTTATATTGAACAAAAACTGTGTGACTCTTTAAAGGAACCATATATCATGTGTTAAAATACTTTTCTTCTTGTTCTTCTCCATGAAAAGCTTCAAACCTGTGATCGAGGACTGCGTGAAGCAGATGAACCAGGAGCTGACGCAGATGAAAGGTTCAGCCAAAGGAAGCAACGCTGCCATGGACGCAGAGACGGTTCTGCGGCCGCTGATGGACCTGCTGGATAAAAAGTATGTTTATGAACATTAAAGTCAGTTTGTCACCATTAAAAAGTCACTTTATGACCATTAAAATTTCAGTTTATTCTGATTTAAAAGTCAGTTTATAACCATTAAAAAGTAAATTTATTCTGTTTTAAAAGTCTGTTTATTATGACCACTAAAAAGTCAGTTCATTCTTATTAAAAAAATCAGTTTATTCTGATTAGAAAGTCAGTTCAATCTGATTAAAAAGTCAGTTTCTGACCATTAAAAAGTCACTTTATGATCATTAAAAAGTCAGTTTATTCTTATTTAAAAAGTCACTTTATGGCCATTCAAACCCCTTCGGTGTCGGGGTGTTGTTCGCCCCGTCAGGGAATATTTTTCTGATCGTAACTTGTGTTCCATGTATTATCCCGCTTATTCTACGGGTTATTACAGTTTTTTACTGTCACTACTCTTACAGACTAGTGTTGTAAAATAGGCGGGGCAGACAGAAGGGGGGTGCAGAGAGTTTTAGGTGGAGAAAAGAGAAAGACTGATGTACACAGTCAGGTCGGCGACCGGAGCAGGTGTTGTCCCGTTCCTGCAAATAAATACTGAAAACGAAGCTCACTGAAACCACTCCTTGTTTTATAAAAACCAGCATAGCGGAGTTAACCGAGGGGTAAAATACTTACTTCGGCCCTGGAGATTTTGCACGAGATGAGGATGGCAATTTCCTGACTACGGTAAGGATAACTTCAGGATAGGTTAACATTGGATAAGCTAGCAGTTACAACGAAGCTAATATTTACTTTAAAAGTGGCCGATCTACCTGCGGAGGGATATGGTACAGTGACTCTGAAGTGACAAAACCCGTTGCCATGGGCAGTGGGCGTTAACGGCTCAGCGGGTGTTAATGGCGCAGCGGGCGTTAACGGCGCAGCGGGCGTCAACGGCGCAGCGGGCGTCAACGGCGCAGCGGGCGTTAACGGCGCATCGGGCGGTTATCGAAAAAAAATCCACCTGCTGACATCATTCAAAGTGAACGGGACGTTCTAGAGGGCCGTAGAATAATGATTAAAAAGTCAGTTTAGTCTGATTAAAAAGTCACTTCATGACCATTAAAAGTCAGTTTATGATCATTAAACACCTGTTTCTTCAAGTTTTAGCCAAAAACTTAGTAGAAATTATTGACATTTATAGATAGAATGAATGGATCAACATTGTATTAAACCTGTTAGATTAGTAGATGGTTTTGGTTAAAGGTGGATGTTTGCATTTGTGTGTTAAAATGTGACATACTTCCATGAGTTGCACAAATACATCTTGTACTGACACAGGAAATGTCAAAAAAATTGAGAGGTGAAAAAATTGTCACATCTATTTGTGAACAATTGTGTTGTTTTTCTGAGGTGCTGGTGTCACCTTTAGTACCTTTAGTATCTTAGAAGCAGAGAAAATTGAGACAGAATTTTAGCAGCAGAAAGGATGCTCTGCTTCTGCCAGACGGTGACACAGTCCACTTACACTATATCAGGGCTCGCAAACTCATTTTTTCCACATTCAGCCTGATTTGATCTCCAATGGGTCAGTAAAATGAAAACAACACAGTAATAAGCTATAAATAATGACAACTGCAAATTTTGTCGTTTTCATGCAGAAGCAAAAAAAAAAATCAAATTCTATTCAAAAAGTCTTTTAAAATACAGAAAAACACAAAAAAGAAATCATAAAATATGCACAACACATGCAAATATATATGCGTGTAATTAACATGTTAATTCAACACCTTCAGCAGTTTCAACTAAACAACTGTTTCATTTTATTGCATTTTTAATCAGATTAATAAGGACGGGACAGGATTGGGTTCACGAGATCGAGATGAGATTTTAAGAAAAATAAATAAAACATTTTATGAATGGAGAACAGACTTTTATTAACAGACTTGCACATGGATTTTATAACTCTGTAAGCGTTAACTTTTAATGAACTTCTTCCTTTACAAATTGAAACTAAAATAAAATGTACCCAGAGTATTTTTTCACACCAGTAGCTGTACTTTTACTTAAGTTCAGAATGTGAGTACCACCTCTGGACCACATTTAGGCGCAGAGGTGGAAAGTAACTCAGTAAAAGTACTTTGTTACTGTACTTAAGTAGATGTTTTTTTTAGGTATCTGTACTTTACTTGAGTATTGATTTTTCTGGCAACTTTTTACTATTACTCCTTACAGTTTTATATAAATATCTATACTTTATTCTCTTTACATTTTCAAAATAGACTCGTTACTTTTTCAAACCAAACAGATGTGACAGTATGAAAAATAAGTCACCAGAGGAAAAATCAGTGGATATATATTATATATTTCAATTATATGACTATTATCTCACAATTTTGACTTTTATCTTGTAATTTTTACCTCTTATTTCACAATTTTAACATTTTCTCTTAAATTACGCTTTTTAAAAATGTCATACTTATATATATATATTTTTAAATCTCATGACTTTTTATCTGGGGAGGACATACCAAAGACTTTGTAAACAAATGGACGGTAATGTGTGTGTGTCCATGTGAACGGTAAATAAATTGTTAATCTTAGATGATCTTGGGAGCTTTCATTCTATGAAATTGAAATTTCTTATAAAGCAGAGATTTTCCAGAGGCACATTCCAAACAGAGGGGTACGAGCAACCACAATACAATGCAAATCCTTTTAAAAATGGCAGCATCTATGACAGAAGTACACAAATGTTGTATTTTTGCCGTAATTAACTGTTTTTAAGTTGTAATAACTGTTGTATTGTTTAAAGTTTGACATTGTCATAATGTGTAATGGTAATTTTCTCCGTAAAACACACATAAAAAACAATCACTATTGGAGTAATTGGTCGATACATAGCACATCTCCAATTTAACGAAGATATTTGTAAAAAATATGGTCATATCCCAGTAGAACGACACAACTACAGCAGCAGACGTGTTTGTTTACTTCAAATTAAAGCGGTGGTTTTTGGTTACGTAACAACTGATGGAGTTAACTGATGACATAGGTGAGTGTCAGTGATGTGCAGGTCCATGTCATTGTTTGTAAGTTAATATGTTGAGAAAATATTTTCATCCTGCTTCATCATTCAGAAGTTATCAATGCTAACATAGCATCTAAACCAGGGGTTGACAACCTGTAACACCCAAAGAGACATTTGAACCCAGTCTCCATGGAAACAAAAACACTGGGAGCCACTCATTAACTTTAAAAATCTCAGCCAATGTGTCCCAAACCTTCCTTTTTTTCTCTCTCTTGCTCCCTCCATACCATAGGATACTGACCACGTTGTACGACACCTTCATGAAATTCAGTTAATAAAGTGTATGTATTAATAATAGAAAATTGTACCTAATATTTAAATTTCAATGATTTACCAGGTTATGTTAATGTTTATCTCAAACAACAAATGACCCGACCGACTACAACCGGTCGGATCATTGAAGTATTTTTCAATGATCGGCAACTGCAGATGACCGCAGGCGCCCTCTCACTTCGGGTCAACCTGCGCATCACTGGTGAGTGTTGAAGGGGTGTGCTAATTCATAGGGGTTGATGTTCAAGCCCTACCTCTTATAGCTCCGTTTGAAGTGGTAAGGGGTAAGGGTGAAATGGGATTCAGCCTTAAATTCTGAAAAATAAAGTATGCGTAAAATATACACCCCGATACTGGAGGGTTAAGGCCCTATAATCCAGCGTCTCACCAATAAACTGAACGGAGCAGCATAAAAGTGACTGATGAAAGACGAACGTTATCTCTGAATGTTTAAGGATTCAACCCCACAGCTTTATTTACTTACGTGGCATTCTTCAAGCACAGCAGTGATATGGTTCTGGCTCTGAGAAAGACTGAGCCGTTTGTCAAAGCACCATTGAGGCCAGTGGAGTATTACCCAGAATCCTCTTAATGAGATGGAAATACCAAATCCTTCCTCCTGTCTCTAAGACCACTGCTCGTACAATAAGGTGAGATTAAAGCCTGGAGCCTTTTGCATTTATTCACTGAACGGCAGGTGTTTTTCTTCCTTTAATCATATTATTTCTACAGACCTCATCACTCGGGGTCTTCAACTACACAGCAAGTTTCTGGAGTGGAAAAATCTGGCAGCTAAACCGAAACTGAGTGAAAGTGTTGAATTAGTGAAGTTGATTATTTAACTCGAACTCAGTGTGTGTTGAGGAATACTAAATCAGAGTGAGGCTGCGTCCCATTACTGCCACTTCCACTGGCTTTTACTCCGAACACCCGCTTTTGCACGTTTGCGTAAAAGTGTAGAGCAGGGATGTCAAAGTCATTTTAGTTCAGGGGCCACATTCTGCTGAATTTGATCTGAAGTGTGTCGAAGCAGTAAAATTATATACATAATAATATATGAATAATGTCAACTGCTCGGTCCACAAATTCAGATATAAAATCCACTTTTTCCATTTGTCACCTTTGTGAATGACAATCTTTGGCACTCTAAAAAACATCGCTTTTCCTTCTCTCGGTTAGAACGATTGGCTCAGCTGTAAACTACACAAAACATAGACGTTTTCCCAATGGAAAACTCACTCAGCTTCACTTCCTGCCCTCATAAATGAGTATATTAGAAATTGTGACTTACTTTATCATAATTTTGACTTTTTAATCTCGTAATTATATAATACTACTACTACTACTATTATTATTATTATTATTATTATTATTAATAATAATAATAATAACAATAATTTTATCTCAAATTAGATATTTTTTTTCAATCTTTGGTACGATTGTTGCAGCCGTAAACTAAACAAAACAGACATTTTCCCAATGGAAAACTCACTCTGCTTCACTTCCTGTCCTCCATCTGAAAATCGCACGCTGATGATATAGCAATGTGACGTCACATGAAATCAACCTATTAAAAACATTTTCAGTGTTCCTCCTAACATTGGATGTGAGTTAATATTTAAATGAACTCAGTTTTAGTCTTACATTTACTCTATATCAGTAGAACTTGAACACCTGAGGAGGAGCATTTTAGGAGGTTCAAGATCAACTAAAAACAATAGTTACTTTTACTCAGCCATGGAGTATATGGGACACACATGTATGTTTGTTTAGGTGTTTTGTTCAGTCACCTGACCAACACTCTTCTTCTACTTCACAGTTTGATGTTGTTCGCCAAGATCTGCGAGAAGACTGTTCTGAAGCGAGTCCTGAAAGAGCTGTGGAAAATCGTGCTGAACAGTATCGAGAGAACCATAGTTTTACCTCCGCTGAATGACCAGAACGTAAGTGGGATATATAACGGACCTCTTTGGCCGAGGGATGCTTTGATCCATACATTTTTACTTCCGATCCGATCCTGATACCCTGTTGAGCTGCATTTTGTAATAAACGTTCAAAATGTAATAACTTTTTCATTTAATTTTGTAATAAACTGCTGCATTTTGTAATACATTTTGCCACATTATGTAATAAATTATAACATTTTGAGAAGATTAATACAAAATGCACTTGCAACTTTTTTATTCTGTAGAAAATGTAATAACATGGTGAATTACGTAATAACAATTCTAAAGCATAGTTTATTTGTTTGTTAATTATATTTTATTTTACTTTAAAGCATTTGTAAAAGCTAGGCCTATTATTAGTATGACTGTATTAGTCTAGTAGCAGTACTTAACAATTACTATCATTATTCTAAGGTTGAATTAACACAGAATATTCTATAAATTCCAGATTTTTTTATTGGAACCAAAACCACATCAACAATAAATGCAACCAACACATGCAGGCTTGTGGACAATTTAAAATAATAATAAATCAATGAATATAAGTTGTACCTTAAACAACCTAAGTGTTTTCTGTTTGTGACCAGATCATTTATCCACTACTATTCATTTAAACTAATATGAAATTGCATCAAAAGGTTAAAAAAACAACAACATTTCTATTTCCAAAATATATCTGTAATTTCAAATTGTCCTAATGTCTATGATGTCTAATTATCAGTCAAGATATAAAACAATTGGAATATTTCCCAAACAGCTCCTTCAGTTTTAATGTCACACCACCAAAGTGGTGTGACAGGTGCAGGTGCAGGTGCAGGTGCAGGTGCTGCAAAATGGAATAATTAATTATATAATGAGGAAACATTTATTACAACATGTGTTGGGGAAGTTTCTTACAAAATAAAATGAAAACGTTATCACATTTTGGACGTTTATTACAAAATGTGGCTGAACAGGGTCTATAAACCTTAAAAGCAGCAAAACAGACAAGTAGCAGACGAACCACAAATAAACCAAACATAGATCATACACAGGGAATACCAAGACTTTAGACAACTGCTCGAAAGATGCAACCAGACTGACATTTATACACAAGACACCAGATGAGACACATTAAGGTGAAATTAACAGGGAGTGACAGAACACCAGTGACAGGAAGTAAAACGAGACAATGCGAACATGAACCATCATGACAAAATAAAAGCCCAGACACTAAAGCCTAATTTATTCCTCTGGAACGAGACAAAATTCGTCTTTCCGTTCTTGACGTTGCTCCCGGAGCTGGTATTTATGCCTACGTCTGTATTATGGATGTTGTGTTTGAGATCCTCTAGGGGGCGGTAACGAGTTGCATTGCCGAGGGTTCAAGAAACATGCGTCTATTGAAGCGGTGATTTTATTGAGGGTCGGACTTCTGATTCAAACTCCAGAACAGAAGGTGTCGTAATGCACCATAAGCTGGATGACAACCACCATTATATAAGAAGAAGAAGAAGAAGTGTGTCTGTCACTCTTTTACTTCATCATACTTCACCTTAGTTAAAAAACAAAAAAAAACAGCCCGACCATCTGAAGAGGCATTCACTCGCTAATCTGCCTGAGCAGCAGCACAGACAACATGCTCTTTTTTTTCCAAACATGATGTGGACAGTGTGGTGTTGGTCTTAGCGGCCGCTGCCTTGAACTTTTTGCACTTAATATAAAAAGTGACAACATGTGACAGACGTGTGGACAGTCCGGTTTTCGAGCCATGGGTCCGCACAAAATGCAGACATGTTCACCTACTGATGTTCAGTTAAATTTAACAGAAAACTCTTTGCTAACGTTAGCCTTTGTTTTGTTGATGTTGATGTTTGTGTCTTGTCAGTGGACATTGATATGTTGCAGTGAACTTTAATACAAGTTGCTCATTTCTGGACAGACGTGTGTCTGTGTGTTGTTGTTTTTTTTTGTTTGTTTTAGCCATGTGTCTGTGTTGTTACTCAGCTGACAATGTGATGACGTCATCACAACATGTCGACTCGACTTCAACTTTATTGACGCTTTAGTCGACTTAAAAAAAAGTGAAGTCGTTAATGCCCTAGTATCTACTATATATTAATTCTAGAGTAATTTTTCATTCTTGTTATAATACAATCACAGTTTATTATCCATTTACTGCTAATGCTGGGCTTTTTATTTATAGAATAAATAATTTATTCACTTTTGGCTGTTTTAAAATCCACTAAATGAAGCTAAATAGATAGAAAGTCATTCTGAAGCGTCTCAACGGGCGCCATGTTGGATTCTGTTACTTCCATCCCAATTCCGTCTATGACCGACTGCCGACCGTGAAACTGCCTCTGTCCGTATCTGTAATTAAGGGAGGGAATTAGGCTTAACAATGGCCGAAAAACAGGAAGAGACACAAAAAACTTACAAAACAAAATGCTCTGAGTCCAGGGACATAACATTTTGACCCATCCCTACATTTGGCTGTTCCTCGTCTGCTTCCTGTCCATGGCGTCCACCTCCCTCATGTCCTCCACCTGTTCCTCACTCTGTCTGTTTGTCCATCTGCTGTTTTCTACCTCCTCACACATACACACACACACATACACACACACACACACACACACACACACATGACTGGACAGAACATTAAACCACAGGTCACGTTTAATCCTTCTGTAAAGGCCAGGATCATCATTATTTTTTATGACAGTTTGTTGTCTTTGTTGTTGTTGGACGTATATTAGTGAAGGACATTTTTATGTAGTGACAGTCGTCATTTTTCAGTAATTTTAAATATTATTTTTTTTGGCTGAAATAATTATTTTTCTTCTTTTTTTGCATTTTTTCTTTATGATATTCATTTTGTTTTCCCAAACAGCAAGGAGCTCAGATGATCTTCAACGCTGCCAAGGATTTGGGACAACTGTCTAAACTAAAGGTAAAACTATTTAATCTGATGTTTTTCAATCCCTCATTTATTTACATTGTTGAGAAAATTCAGCAAGAATCATGTTCATCATCACATTTAAACAGAGCTGGAAGTAAAAGTACTTGATTACTGTATTTAAGTAGATATTTTATGTATCTGTACTTTACTGGAGTATTTATTTTTCTGGAAACATTTTAGTCCCCACATTTGTTCATAAATATCTGTACTTTATACTCTTTACATTTATATAAATATATGTACTTTATACTCTTTACATTTATATAAATATCTGCACTTCATACAAGTATGAACAACATGAAATGTCTAAAGAAAATTCACTTTAATTTTACGAATTCTTTGGTTTATTATATTATGTTAAAATTATATGTTGAAGCAAAACATTGTTAAAATGACATTTATTTCTCCTGGAAAATTTGAGGTTATTTTCTGGTTATTCCAATATAATTGTTTGTATAGTTGGTAAAATAAAATATTTTCCTAATTTAATGGGAGTGTTTTGCACTAAAACAAAGACAAAGGTTTAGAGTTATTATTTACATGCTGTTCTATTATTTTACTGATAATCAAATCAGGCTGAATGTGGCCCTTCATAGAACATGAGTTTAAGAGCCCTGCTTTAAAACCTCTTTTCATAAAGCATTAATACTATTGTGATATAAGGGAGGCACTTGGGAAATAATGTTTAAACTTTTATTTATTTTGTAATCAATTCATAAATCAGGAGAAGTCTGATTAGAATGGACCAAGCACAATTTTCATGATGAAAATTGATTTTTGGCTGCAGGTGTCAGACAGTGAAGATCTTATTTACTTGAACAAGTCGAACTCAGTCACAGTTATGTATATGATGAAGGGAAAAAAAAAATCTTTATTTGCTTTATGAACTATAACGTGTTGGACTCATTTCTCTCCAGGAGCATGTGATTCGAGAGGAGGCCAGGAGTTTAACTCCACGACAGTGTGCAGCCATGGACCTTGTTCTTCCCACCATCAAGGTAAGTGTTCTGTCTTTAAATGGAATGAAAAATGCTGCTTATTTGTGCAGAAATACCTGACAAATGGGAAACACCTTCATGTCAGAGCAAAGCACAGGCAAAAACCAGATATTAGATAAGTACAGTGGTAGCTTTACTTATGAAACTAATTCGTTCCAGAAGTGGTTTCGTACTGTGATTTTTTTCGTTAATAGCTTTTGTTAATAGATCCATTTTACATGTAAAAAGCCTAATTCCTTCCAAGGCCCCAAATACTACCCCTCAAACCCTTTAAAAATTATACAAATTTTTCAATTTTATCTGAAATATGTGTTAAAAGTAAAAGAAAATGTCGATTTAGATGTAATTTATTGGTCTCAGTGGGGAAATTTGTCTTCACTGACTGAACATTAAACATTAAACCTTTGGTGGCTGAGCAGGAAGAAGAACCGGGTTCTTTTCCCAGACCATATGGGCCTTTCTGTGTGGAGTTTGCATGTTTCTCTTCCCGTGTCTGTTTTGTCATATGATATCTATCTATCTATCTATCTATCTATCTATCTATCTATCTATCTATCTATCTATCTATCTATCTATCTATCTATCTATCTATCTATCTATCTATCTGTCTATCTGTCTATCTGTCTGTCTGTCTGTCTGTCTGTCTGTCTGTCTGTCTATCTATCTATCTATCTATCTATCTATCTATCTATCTATCTATCTATCTATCTATCTATCTATCTATCTATCTATCTATCTAAAATGAACCACACATGTGGGTCATTTTATTTTTGTTGACGGACGTTTGTTGATATATCGATCCAAAGACGATTGACTTTGACCACTTCTCTTTTTTTCCCACAAATTCGGATTAAATTTCAGCAGCAGGTCTTTTATTGGTGCTGATGGAATGATGACTGCCTCCTCCTCTACATTCTGTTCATTTAATTCCTCATACATTGTCCAGTGTTGCAGCTCCTTCAGCTCCTCCATTGACAGTTCTTATCGCTGCTCCTCGACCAACTCGTTAATGTCCTCCTCAGTGATGACCTCCGACCTCTTTTTCTTTATCACACAGATGCCTTTGGAAGGGCTCGCTGTGTTTAATGCATCCTTCTGCTTCAATATCGTACCGATGGTAGACGGGTTTCTGCCATATAACTTTGCGATATCACTCAAACATGTAACACTTTCATATATTTTTTTAATCAACTCCTGTTTCACTTCTATTGATAACGCAGCCGCTTCTTCTCTTCATTTGCACCGGGAATCACAAGTTTCAATGAGCACACCTTGAAAAAACTCACCAAACACCAGAAACTCTGCGATGAATGAGGGTCGAAGGGTAACGAAAAGCATAATGAGTAGCTCCCTTATAGCCAATGGGGTGCTACGTATAGTACATACGTGACATACTTACATACATTACATAGTTACGTACAGTAATATACATAGTATTTATGTCTCAGGTGTTTCGGTTTCCTTTCGTAAATAGAATTTTCTTTCGTATTCAGAGACGAAAAATTGAGGCAATTGAGGTTTTTTGTTATTTGGATCATTCGTTAGCTGGCTCTTTCATAAGTAGAGGTACCACTGTATTGTTGAGATCCAAAGCAGAATATAAAATTTATAATTATAAAGACTAGGAGTCATTTACTGAATAAAATGCACCAATTGTAAATCACATATAAAATGGAAAAAAAAATTACCTTTTAAAAAGAAAGAAAGCAGATGCACTGCTTCTTTCAGACAGGTGACACAGAGCCCATACATACAGAAAAGAACACTATATTCTATATAAAAACACACCCTATATTCTATACGATGACTATTGTAAAAGCAGCCACTGTTGCCATGACAACCACAGTTCCAGCCAGTGCATCAGCTGCTCCACTCAAACTCACACACCTCACTTCCTGCTACTGCAACTTTTCCCTCCAACATTTTTGACAGTTTTTGTTCTGAACTGGGCTTTACAGTTTCCAATATTTATGTCATTTAAACAAATAAAATAAAATAAATAAAAATAGCACTCTGAGAGCGCAAACCTCCTCCAAGGTAGATACCCCCCCCCATAAATTTTTGAATTATCTTGCTAACAAACAAACAAACTCTGGCAAAAACATAACCTCCTTGGCAGTAGTAAAAGTGTTTTGGTCCATGTGGAGGTGTGTCAGAGTCTGGACTTTTTCACACACAAAAAAAATACTGGAAAAATCTAAATCTTACCAAGTGTATTTTTCTAATTTCTCACAATATATGTGGAAACAAATTGAGTTTCAATAAAGCTTTCTGTAAAATTATAGGTTAGCCTTTGTCTTCAGTATTTCAGTAGTTTTATGTTCGTCAATATATGATCAAATCATATGTTGCAGTGTATTGGAGCATATATATATATATATATATATATATATATATATATATATATATATATATATATATATACACTACTTTTTTACAATTACTATTTTACTATTTTTCAATATTTTGTCATATTTTTGTTTCATAAACACGAAAACTTGAAGTGATTATGTTTTATTTTAAGAAAAATGAGGAAAAATGCACTTGTTCATATGTAGATGTTTTTTCCAGTGTATAGTTGTTACTGTGGCCTGTTTGTCATTCGTACACACCAAACTAAAGAACATTCCAGCAGCTGCATTCACGTTCCAGTGCTGGATTCCTCTCGTTCTAAACAGGACAGAAGCGTCTCATTAAAATAACTAGATGACGCACACAAGAATGTGTTGCCAACAAAACAAGATTCAGCATGGTGCTTTTAAAAAGCATGAGATCATAGTAAACACATCCAAAGAGATGTAATTAATTTGAAGGAAAGTGGAAAAATGGCCAAAGCCTCGCAGCAACAGAAAGTGTGAAATGCAGTATTGTTAATTTACTGCCACGCAACTGTTTTCTGTTCAGGGATTTGAGACAATTTCAAGACCAAGCCCAGTTGTTCAGAGACAGAGAAAGAGTTATGTGGCGCTGCCAGTGGGGATCAGTGCATTAGAAAGTGCTGAGGAAACTAATTGATTCACTTGTCTCCAAGGAAACCACCTACAGCTTCAGATCAATCATTCTGTAGGAATCATTTTCATCAGTATTCCAATGAGAACACTCCATTAGCACAGATCACTGAAACACACACGCACACACATTATATATATGTGTGTATGTGTATGTATATACATATATATATATATATATATATATATATATATATATATATATATATATATATATATATATATATAAAAAATGTCTTTTTTGTAATAATCATAACTTGTATGTAGCCATTTTTCTTAAAAAATATCTATCTATCTATCTATCTATCTATCTATCTATCTATCTATCTATCTATCTATCTATCTATCTATCTATCTATCTATCTATCTATCTATCTATCTATCTATCTATCTATCTATATATATATATATATATATATCAGTGATGCACGACCTAACCCAAAGTGAGTGGGTTCCTGCGGTCACCCACAGTTGTGGGTCAATTAAAAATATTTTTTAATGATAATCAATAAACATTAAAATAACCTGGTAAATACACTTTATTAACTCAATTTCCATGGTCAGTATCCTATGGTATGGAAGGAGCAAGAGAGAAAATGAGAGAGTGGAAGCTCCGGAAACTCGTCTCGTCATCTGAACCCACTTTAACCTCACTAGGGTCACAGGGGTCACTGGGGGCCTAACCCAGCTACAGTGGATGAGTATGAGTCTCCAGTTTATCTCAGGGCTGAACATATATAGACAAACAATCACTGTCACATTCACACCTATAGGTGATTTAGATTAACCAGTTAGTTAACCTATCAGTGCATGTGTTTGGATGGTGGGAGGAAACTGGAGTACCTGGAGAAAACCCACGCAGACACGAGGAGAACCTGTAAACTCCACACAGAAAGGTTATTATTAAACTGCTGCTAAAATGCACAACATGGGATTAAACGTATGGAGCAGTAAACTAAGCCATCCATTGTACAATAATATGTTTAGTCATTTAAAGGACTTCCTGTGTGCTTTTTTATTTCTGTGCCTCCAACCACAGCTTTGTTTAATGAACTGAAGCTTCACATCACTTGTTATAATCTTGACTTTCTACAGTTTTCTAATCTGGGGCAAACACTGAAACATTCATCCTTCTCCTTTGAGTGTGTGCTGTTTTATTTCTGTTCTCCACATTACTACAGTTCATGTAGGGCACATGTCAGTCAAACTGTATGATTCATAAGTGGCTGCTGATGCAGAAGCTGTTACGTCACTAGAACTACAGATCTGAGTGCATTAAATCGGTCTGTGTGTTACTGTACACACTATCTATCTGCTCCATTTATTTATATTCTATCTCTGCACATTTATTTATATGAAGATATACAGATATATTTTGATATTTTTAATAAACTAGAATGACTTTATTGTCATTTCACAAAAGTACAATGATATTGGAACATGCCATAGTCATCTGGTGTCATCACTAAAAAGTATACATATATTACACATTAGCGCTTTGACCTTTGCCCAAAAATCATATTCGAATTTCATTTGGAAATGAATGTAAATATTGGAATAATATTAGAATTCTATTAATGAGACAGTAATGAACATTATTATCGGCTGACACTTTTAACATTACATAATCCACATGCATCATCTTTTGTCCGTTACCTTATATGTGAAACACTGTTCCTTGGTTTTCCTGGTTGCCTGTACTGATGAAAGCCTCTAAACTGTTAGCCTCATTGACAATCAAAAGGGAACTTTTACAAAATGAGCAGGTACAAAAATGGACACGACTTGTAAAATGGTCACAGATTAGTTTCACCTGCTCACTTTGTGTGGATCTCCAACGTGCCGTCTACCTCGGCTATTGTTCATGAATGTGCAGGACTGACCAGTGACCACTCTGCTGTTGGTTACGTACCAGCTGGACACTAATGTCTACAGGTTTCCAAATAAACCCAAAGATAAACCTTCACGTTCGTGATTCACAAATTTCCTCAGACGTAAAGAAAATTAAAAAAAAAAAAAAACACCATCTGAACTGAAAACGTATACAACCACATTACACAGTAAAATAAATAGTCCTAAAGATACCATATACTGTATAGGTTCCAATATTAAGAGCTGCTTAATAATCGTTCGAACTTGTCTCTTTTTGTCATAACATTTGAATTATATTCAAATGTCAAAATTTGAAGTCAAAGCCCTGGTAAACATACGTATACACACACACACACACAGTAGAGTAATAAGAGTAAGGTACAAAAATATAAGTTAAAATAAATAAATAAATGTAAATAGGAATAAAAAAGAACACAGACTAACTTACAGCATTCACACAACAGTCCTTCAACAGCAGTTCACTCACACTATTTACATTCAAACGTCAATTATATCATTAATTTTATTTTATATTTTCCTCTCGTTTGCACCAAAATACTGACTCAGCAGTTTATTTGTATTCTGCTGCTCTCATTGTGTTTTATGTTTTTATGCCCTAAAAGTGTTAAGTCCACAAAAGTGTGTGTGAACTAAATCAGGTGTTGAGCAACAAATCACTGCTCTGGGTGAAATCAATGAAAGTGAAGTGAAGATATTTGTATTTATTTGTGTGATAATTACGAAGCAACAGCTTGACCGAATCAATCATTGGAGTCAACAAACTAATGCCGACAGCAGAATAAATGCATCATCAATGTCAAATGCACCAGTTGAATTGTGAATTATCATTTTCAACTGGTATTAGGTGTATACGTGTTTCATCTGACAGAGGAATGAAACTTAATCTGAATTAAACAGGAATTAAACGTCATGTAAACAGGGCCAGTGTGTGCGTTTCCTGTAAAATACACACCGTCCCTATAATTTTATTTTATTACCAACTATAACCTGGCTTTGTGGAGGAACTCAGAACAGTTGAACATACATTTATAAAGTGTTTGATAAAAAATCTGAGCTTTTCTTTACTTGTTTTCTAGCAATACTTCCATGCTGGAGGAAATGGGCTGAAGAAGACTTTCCTGGAAAAGAGCCCTGATATGAAGTCCCTCAAATACGCTCTCAGCCTTTACACTCAACCTACAGATGCCTTGATCAAGAAATATATATGCACCCAAACCTCTCAAGGTAAGAGTGAAGCGGTAATGATACGGCCACACCAAACGTGAATTTACACGCCGCGTCAACACACCAGTCTGGACGCTGGACAATTTTGCGGCACGAGCGAGCCCGCTCATTTTTTTCCCCGTTTTTCCTAAATTTCCTATCCATACTCATAAAACTGAGTACAGTGATCTGATCAAACACATTATCTACACAGTAACTCACTTTTAAATGCTTTACTCTAAATACTTTTGAAACTTTTCATATTTTTCCAGATTAAATAAGTATTACTGCGTTCATGGCAACAACAAAGAAAATGCAGTTTTACTTTTCGAAATCAGTGGAAGAGAGAAACTGTTTATATATTATAGTTATATGACTATTATCTCACAATTTAGATTTTTTGTCTCATAATTTTGACTTTTTATTTCACAATTGTAACATTTTATCTCACAATTTTGACTTTTTCTCTTAAAATTCTGCATTTTTTAAAATCTCACTTGTAATTTTTTTCAAATCTCATGACGACATTTTATCTCAGTTGTGACTTTTTTTTCCCGGTTTTTCCTAACTTTCCCACTTTCCCACAAACCTGGGCACAGTGACCCTACCAAACACATTATCTACACAGTATCTCTAAAACTTTTCAGATTTTTACTGGTTAAATAATTATTATGTTCATGGCAAAAAAAGAGGCAGTTTTACTTTTTAATTTTGTACTTTATTACAATTGTGAAATTGTACTTTTTTACTTTTACTTAAGTAAAGGAGTTGAATCAGTACTTCTACTTTTACCAGAGTATTTTTCACACCAGCAGCTGTACTTCTACTTAAGTACAGAATGTTAGTACTTTGAACACCTCTGCTCTTGCGGAAATGGAGAGGTGTGGTCACAGGAGTGAGACATTAAATACATTTCACCAAGTTATTAAAATGTTGTTTTTTTTTAAGTGCCAAAAATGTCAGTGCTGCTTTGCGATAGTTGGACTTTTATTTTGAACAGGATGTATGATCCCAGAAAGAGACTGGACGTGTATGCTCAGTTCTGGAGGCGTTTTCTGTGCACTGGACTTTACGCCAATTGCATTTATCCGCTCACTGTGGAACAACTTTGTCTCTTTCTCCCGAAATAAAAAAAAACTAATAATGTAAAGCAAGTTCTTCTTGTCTTGGTCACGCTACCCCCATAGGGCCTGAAGGCTCTCACTCATTAGAAACACATACAAACTGACAGTTATATGTGTTTATATTAAAAACACTGGTTTTTATGTGATGTGATGGAATTTTAAATTTTTTCAAATAATTTATTACTTTATTTTAATTTGTAATTGTAACTTTTTTTTTTATTTGACCCTGTCTGGTTGACAGACATGATGCTATTTTGTTCCATCTCTTCATTTTTCATGGATGTAAAACCATCATGTTCAGTTCTTTCTGTCTCTTTACCTCCACTCATTCACTTCTACTTTGTGTTGTTGTTCTTATCTCTTTGTGTTGTGTTTTATTCTGTTGTTGTGTTCTTCTGCTTGACTGTCAAAGCACTTTGTAAACTGTGTTTTTAAAAGGTGCAAAATGACTATAGGATGCACTGGATTATAAGGCGCACTGTCAATGAATGGTTTATATCTGAAATAAATTTCAAATATATATATATATATATTTATTTATATGTATAATGCCCATATATATATATATATATATATATATATATATATATATATATATATATATATATATATATATATATATATATTTATTTATATGTATAATGCCCATATATATATATATATATTTATTTATTTATATGTATAATGCCCATATATATATATATATATATATATATATATATATATATATATATATATATATATATATATATATATATATATATATATATAAATCAGTGATGCACGGGCTATATATGGGCATTAACGACATATCATCGACATATTCGTCAATGAAGTCGAAGCCGAGTCAACGTGTCATGATGACATCATCACATTGTCAGCGGAGGAACAACAGACACAAGCCTAAATAAAAAAAATAATTAAAAAATGTAACACAACTTGGATTAAAGTTCACTATAACATAACAATGTCCACTGACAAGACACAAGCATCAACATTTTAACCCCAACAAAACAAAGGCTAACGAGTTTTCTGTTAAATTTAACTGTACAACATCAGTAGGTGAACATATGTCCACATTTATTCTGGACCCACGGCTCTAAAACTGGACTGTCCAGACGTCTGTCACGCATCCTCACTTTTTATATTAAGTGCAAAAAGTTTAAAGGAGCGGCAGACAAGACACACACCACACTGTCCACATCATGTTTGGAAAAAAAGAGCGTGTTGTGTTAATGCGTTTGTCTGTGCTGCTGCTCACACTCAGGTTAGCTAGTGGATGGCCCTTTTTTTATCTGAGGTGAAATATTTCCACACATGCGATGTGTGTCTGTCACTCTCTTTTGTTTTGTCAGACCACCACAACTGTCTTTCCTACAGGAGAGAGAGAGAGGGAGAGAAAGAATAATATGCTACTTGTCGACTTATAGAGAGTCCGAAGGCAAAATTTTTGAATTCCACCCACGAAAAAGGTTTATGTTAAGACTTTAAAAATGCTGATGGAGGATAGAATTAATGAGCTGGTCAGGGGATATATCCATCTCTATGATGTCACGATGCCTGGGCACAGAAGCACTGAAAATGCTTCTCCTCATCCATCTGACCCATCGGAAGCACCAATGAGACCAATTCACCATCAACTTTCCTCCTTGTATTAAGTGAGCGCACAGTCCATCGTCTTGTGTGCCTATATTTACTCTGTTTTTCATGCCTCCACAGTAAATACATCAAAATCACTGCTTCAATGGGGAGGCTAAGTCACACCCTTCTACTTCCTGTCCATGGGTGCTTAGCGGGCAAAAAATTTGAATGGGAGTGAATGGAGCAAGTCAAGCTAAATTCTGATTCCGTTTGACAAGTGCTCTGAAATTCACATGATATAGCGGTTAATCCGAAATATTTGATGTGTCATAGGCAGATGACCTGTTTATGATGGGAAGCAAACGTGACTTTAGGTTTTTTGTGGGTTTAGTAAGAGACTACAATGAGTGGAGTATGTGACGTCACATGTGCGCCAGGCGTGTCGTCCAAATTATTAACAGGTTTTACTCATAAATGAATCAGCCGTTGGTTAACAGAAGCAGTTGAAACACACATCAATAATTATCATTTATTATGAGGTACAACATGTGTGTGATTCAGGGCACATAACAAATCAGATACCATTTTAGCATTTTATTTTCCATTGAATACCATTCAATAATTCTCTGATCTCAGGCCCCATGAGCCTCCCGGAACGCCATGTTTGTTGAACCCTCGACAATGCGACTCGTGACCACCCCCAGAGGATTTCAAACGCATCATCCATAATATGGACGGAGGCATAAATACCAGCTGCAGGAGCAATGTTAGGAAGAGAAAGACAAATTTTGTCCGGTTCCAGAGGTATAAATTAGACTTGATACGGACACATTTACATCAGGGCTCTCATACTAATTTTTTTTTCAGGGCTACATTCAGCCTGACTTAATTTCCAGTGAAATAATAGAATAACATGTGAATAATGACTCCAAACTTCTGTCTTTGACTTCGTGCAAGGTGGAGTGAACTGATGATGTAGTTGAGTGTTAAAGGGGTGTCCCCATTCATAGGGGTTAATTTTCAAGCCCTACCCATTTTAGCTCCGTTTGAATGGATAACTGGTGAAATGAGATTCAGCCAAAGTCTTCTTCCACACAACAAAGTGGGGGGACAATGCGATGAATTCAAGTGCAAGTGCAGCAGCTAATGCCAACACGTCACCTCCTTATCTGTGAGTTTGTTTTGTTCAGTTTTTCTGTTTCATCTGCTGACCTCTGCCTTCTGTTTGCCTTTATCTCTTTTATGTTCATTCATCTTATTGACACTGTGTCCCTCAGACTGAAACATTCCACTGGTTCATATTGTTCATACACACTAAAACTGGCTTATGATAGATTGGAGTTGTCAAACATGTGGCCCAGGGGCCAAATGCGGCCCCGCCAATGGTTCCAATACGGTCAGTGAGATGACGAGCAAAATAACCTATTAAATATTAAATATTAAATGACTACATATTATCTTCTCAGTTTGCCTATAAATGACTTCACATTTTTGTCATTGTTTTACTGCAAAAAAGAATATAAAATCATGAAAATATTTACATTTACAAACCATCTTGTAACAATAAAATGTCAATAACTGGAAATGTCTAAAATAAAATTAGACACAATTTGAACCATTATCTTTGAACCATAAAAAGTCAAAATTGCCTTTTTATGTCATATCTCAATAAACAAACTGTTAGTGTGCCTTATAATCCAGAAAATACGGTATCTATCTATCTATCTATCTATCTATCTATCTATCTATCTATCTATCTATCTATCTATCTATCTATCTATCTATCTATCTATCTATCTATCTATCTATCTATCTATCTATCTATCTATCTATCTATCTATCTATCTATCTATCTATCTGTTTTATATAAGCGTACAAATATTATACATATATCTGTCGACTGTATCTGTCCGTCCGTCCAAATCCAATTTGACTACATTAAACATGAGTGCAGATGAAAATAAGACAAAGTGAAATTCAAATTCCATCTTAGTGAAGTGAGCATAGATGAGGAAACGTGTGGTTGTGATGCAGGTATACCATCAGTATTGTTTGGATAACACAAGGACAACATGTTGCTATGGAAACCATTATCATTGATTGCTGCCCATGAGCCTCACTTTGCTTGATGCAGTCCAACCCATTTACCAGTAAACATTGCCTGGTGTTTCACCAACCAGAACAAACAGATGTTGGAGCGCTGCTGGTGCCAGAGTGTTCCATGAAATCACAAGCTGATCCAATAGTTGATCAATATGTGATAAATATGCAGTGACGCCAACTGCAGCCACTGATGAAGAAACAAGGATTTGGTGATTTAGTGCAATAATGACCCGAGAGGCAGAGGGAGAGTCAGGGGTTTCCCCCAGAAATCTGTCTAACCGAGTCAAGACCAGTGCTAAAGACCACCAAGGTTTTGTAAAAAAAAATTAAAATAAAAAATAATAATAATTAAAAGTGAAAATATATACATTATGTGTTATTCTACAACATTTATATTTATACCAACTGTGAACAAAACTGTACACTATGAAGTACACTTAATTCACCTTTAATGATAAATAAATAAATTGCTTAATATCAATGACAATAATAATATCAATACAGTAAGTGGAATAATTGAGGTTTGATTATGATTTATTTAATAGAAAACATAGAAGTGTAAAGGCTACATGTACACATGTACACTGAAATATTATACAGATGTTTATATATATGTTTACAGACAAACTCTGACATTACATTATTAACATTCAAGTTAACACAGACAGACAGATCTTGAACTTTTACGATATATTAGAATATCGAAACATCTGAATAACCACCTTCTTAAAGCATAAAAACATTTTATCCATAATTGAGTGTTTTTTCGAAATGTAGGTGTTTCCATGACCAGTTTTTTAGAACGACATTTACATTTTGGGAATTTCCAAGGGTAATGCAAACTCAGCTGTCTATAGATGAAGGTTCCAGTAGTTAAGTTTAAATTTTCAAATGTCCATGTTCTACTAGTCGAATCTTCAACAACAAATGGGGGGGGGGGGGTATGTGTGATGAGATAAATATTACTGAAACATTAATTTGGTATTCTTCAGTATTTTTCCTTGGAATTTTTTTTTTTTATTATTTTACATTAGGGACAATGTAAAATTAGGTTTTGTTTTGTGTTGACCATGACTGGGCTGCTCGGATTGGGGGGGTGGGGGGGTGGTGCTATTGCCTGGGCTTGCCTGATTGAAATTCTGCCCCTGTCACAAACTCATCCCAGGGGCCAGACCAGACCCTTTGCAGGCCTCTATTTGGGGCCCAGGCCGCATGTTTGACATTGACTTTCAGACCTCAGTAAATTGTATTTTTTTCATAATCTAATAATGATGAGATATGAGTGTTTTTTTGTCCATAGTTTTTACAGTGAATGGTTTGTTTTTTTGCCTGTAGCTCCAGAGTGGAAGAGTTTGATGATTTTATTGTGCATTATTTATTTATTTGTTGCCTCCCCTCACACCCTCTGCCTGGGTCTTGGTCTTCAAACCACTCACATTTATTCATCTCTGTTGTTTTTCTTCTTGTTTCGCCTGGAGCACAGGAAACCCTGGCTGTGTTTATGACTGTGCTTCCATGAGGGGAAAATAAAATGTACTCACCGACTGTTTTCTTTCTTTTTCTTTCTCATTTTTAACTCATATAAGATGTTTTTGGGATCAGTTTTTTTGGGAAAAGTTTCCTCTAATAAAAGCTGTGTCTTCAGTTTTCTTTTCCAGTTCACACTTTAAAAAAGTTGAACTGTTGTCTTCTTTAAAAAAAAAATTATGGCAAGAAAGTGTCAACTTTGATTAAAATGTACTGATTTTAAGTACTGTATTTTCTGTAATATAAGGGACACTTTAAATACTTTAATTTTCTCCAAAAACCACAGTGTGCCTCAGATATGGATTAATTCTGGTTGTGCTTAGTGACTTGGAATTTTCACTTTTTATCTCATTATTTTGTTTGTTTTATCTCATACGTTTACTTTTTATCTCATAAGTAAAAAAAAAAAAAAAGGATTTTATAATTAATTTTGACTTTTTATCTCTTTTTTTTTATCTCATACGTTTGACTTTTTATGTTATGATTTTGACTTTTTATCTCATAATTGTAACTTTTTATTTCATAATTTGGTCTTTTTATCTCATAATTGTAACTTTTTATTTCATAATTTGGTCTTTTTATCTCATAATTTGTTGCTTAATGTGCCTCATAGTCCAGTGCACCTTATATATGAAAACCTCCAAAAATAAACCATTCAGTTCCAGTGCTCCTTAAAGTGTGGAAAATATGGTTAATTTAAACATAATAATTAAATCCAAAATAACGCAATCATTAGTTGAATTATTTTGGATTTCCTTCAGATTTAGCACATGTTGAGTAAATCCAAATCTGTTTTAGGGGAAAACTGTCTAATATTTACTAATTCAGATATACTACATATCTGTACAAAAACTGGAATTAATTCATACTCCTAAATTATTCCTGTATGATATTGATTTATACAGTGTAATATATATGATTAATTTCTACTCAGTGATTTTCAGCTAATATTATTCAAACAAAAATGAGTAAAATACAGTTGATAAATAATTAAAACGTCATTAACTCAACAATAAACCAAACTGCACAAAGTCTTTTTTTTTTCATGTAGAGTTTAATAGAATTCATTTAGTTAATATTAAGTCCAGTCACACTTCTTACAGTGTTCTTTCTTTTTCATCTTTAACTCATATAAGATGTTTTTGGGATCAGTTTTTTTTAGAAAAGTTTCCTCTAATAAAAGCTATGGCAACAAAGTGACAATTAAAATAATTGAATAGATTTTAAGTATTCCAACTTTGAATATATACTTTGATTAAAAATGAAATTATTTATTGAATTATTTTAGATTTCCTTCAGATTGAATACATGTTGAGTAAATACAACTAAGTTTTAGGTCAAAACCTGTACAATATTTATAATTTATCTGGAAAATACCAATTCAGATATAAAAAATATCTGTACAAATAGTGGAATTATTTCATATTCCTAAATTATTCCTGAATAATATAGATTTATATATTGTTTTCAATACTGATAAAATACAATACATTTCTAGTCAGTAATTTTCAGCTGATATTATTCAAACAAAAAATGCAGTTGATAAATAATTTTAAAATCCAAACTGCACAGTCTTTTTTCATGTAGTTTAATGGAATTAATTAAGCCCAGTTACACTTTTTACAGTGTTCTTTCTTCTTTCTTTAACTAATATAAGATGTTTTAGGGATCTTTTTTTTTAGAAAGGTTTCCTCTAATAAAAGCTGCGTCTTCACTTTTCATTCGGTACATCTTCCTCATCCTCTGTGAGTTTTGTTTTCGCTCTTCTCACTGGTCCTGTTGCTGTTTCGCTGTGTGTCCAGGTCAGTCATCCAACGGATCGGTGGGGGAGGTGTCGATGCAGGTGAATCTCATCTCTCACCCTGGCACCGGAGAGCACAAAGTCAGCGTGAAGGGTGAGTTTTTCCTTTACCCGGACACACGCTCCTTCATTTATATTCAAATATATTCCATCCAGACCATATTCACAGACTCAACACTGACAGCTCATGGTGCTAACGTTTTTTTTCTGCTCGTGTCCACAATCCATGTCAACTGTTTTTCAAAAACAAGGAAATCTAATTTATATGGAGCGATATTTGGGACAAAATTAACAGTATTCACAGGAAAGTATGTGGGATATGCATGTGTCTTTGGTTATAGTTGAGCATGAAATATATATTTACAAACTCTAACATGTGTCCATTTGTGTTGTGTGTTTGATATTAACAATTACAACATCAAAAATGACATTTACGAAATGAAAAGTTACGAGTACACAGTCTTCAGTACCAATATGAATTTGTCAGATAGAAGAAAGTGGTCAAAAATACGTCATCTGTTACGTCACAGACATTATCCATTAAACACAGAAAACAGATGAAGTTCAAACCATCAGCGACAACTTCACTTCTGGAAGTTCTAGAAAATCTGTGACTTTTCTCACAGTGCAGCTCTATCCATGAGAAAAACTAGATTTACTTTATGATTCAAAGCAACCATTTAAGCCACGAAAATGTCATGGAATCGAAAAGAATACCAATCGAAAAGTTACGACATCAAAAATTACATTCACCAACTGAAAAGGTACAAGTACACTGTCTTCAGTACGAATAAGAATTTCTCTGATGGAAGAAAGTGGAGCGGATCTATGTTCTCTAGGTCCTATGTTCCCCTCTCTGTATGGGACCAGGGAACATAGGACCTTTTTTAGCTCATCCGGACAATGTCGCAATGAGCTATTGGACACCAGTTGGTTTAATATTCAGTACAAGATATAGGATACAATGGTTCACATTTTGCATATATCTGTGAATTACACCATATTTACTGTATTTTTTAATGTATTTTTTTAATGATGTGAATTCAATCTCCAACACCTAGTTAATAAGGTGGAAAGGGGATGGGGGGGTTGAGGAGAACTATATGGATAGAAGGTAGGAGATACACAGTAGGAAGGAGCAGAAGAAGAAAGGGGGGGGGGGGCAAACAAACTGATAACGGGATAGATGAGAAGAAGTGGTCAGTGGCCGTCCGTTGTCGTACTAACATCACTCCTCCATGGATTTCAATTCTGATTGATTCATTAGATAGATCAAAGCATTAGGCACAAAACTTATCACTTTTGTTTTTCGAAATTTTAAATTGTAAACAATTTGTTTACAGCTTTTTCCAGTCTGGCACTAAATTCAATTCTGATTTTAGAATCTATTAAATGACTCCCTTTTGTTGATAGAAAGACATCACAGCCGTGAGGTCTAGATGACACTATCTTTTAAAAAAAGCCTCCTATGTTCCCAAGAATTTTTACACCATCTCTACCAGATTCCATGACATTTTCATGGCTTACATGGTTGCTCTCAATCATAAAGTAAATCTAGTTTTTCCCATGGATAGAGCTGCACTGTGAGAAAAGTCACAGATTTTCTAGAACTTCCAGAAGTGATGTTGTTGCTGATGGTTTGAACTTCATCTGTTTTCTGTGTTTAATGGATAATGTCTGTGACGTGATGACGTAACAGATGACGTATTTTTGACCCCTGACAAATTCATATTGGTACTGAAGACTGTGTACTCGTAACTTTTCATTTTGTAAATGTTATTTTTGATCTCTTAAGTTTTAATATCAAACAATCAACACATTATAAGTACAAGTTTGCAAATATTTATTTCATGCTCATCTACAACCACAGACTTGCTTATCCCAAATATGCACAAATGACTTTCCTGTGAATACACTTAATTTTGTCTGAAAAATTACACCATAAAATTCGAACAATATGTATATGTGTGGAAAATGAATATGTAATAATAGTCATGTTTATTTCCAGAATGTGAACAGAACATAACAAACAAATTGACTCAACCAGTGACGTACGATGTCACAGGTTTTGAAATTCCAGCTGTTATGGTGATCCTGATATTCTCTAAAAATACTCTTAATGTCTGCAAAATATACATAAATAATATATTTTAAATCATAACTTCATAAAGAATTAAAAACTTGAGATTAAGTATTGGTAAATTATTGAGATTTATTCTAAAAAATTAAAACTTGCATATATATATATATATATATATATATATATATATATATATATATATATATATATATATATATATATGTGTATAACTTACAGAAAAAGAAACTTTAGGTAAATTAAATATCTGTCTAAAACAACAGAATGTGCAGGGTGTAAAACAATAATATTAATACTATCCATTAACCTCATCTGTTGGTGTTCAGTGCTCTTATATCACTTGGGTAGAAAGTGTCTTTATTCTGTTTTTTATTGACAAGTTTTTGTTGAGGGACTAGAATATATTTACGAGGACTGCACGATATTAGAAATAAACTGACAATCCATTTTTTTTTTTTTACCTTCTGATACAAAGCGTGATATTAAAAAATCTTCAGTAGTAAATAACAGCTGTGTGGTGTCGACACAAACACTCAAACAGATTAGTGGTCGACACTGAACATATGTTTGAATGTCATCCTTCTTGTAGCCGAAATAATACAATAAAATTGATTATTAAAAATCAATACATCAAATGATTTAGATTTTTTTTTGTATCTCATAATTATGCTTTTTTTTAAATCCCTCGTCCATGACCTAATAAAACACGTCATCTACTCAGTAGCTCACTTTTAAAGTTTTTATTTTTGGATATTTATTTTTATTTTTTTGTACATTTTTCTCTTTTTTCCTGGTTATTTCATCCATAGGAGAAAAAAGTAGTTTTACTTTTTACTTCATTCCAATTGAGAGGTTGTACTTTTTTACTTTTACTTCAGTAAAGCAGTTGAATCAGTACTTCTACTTTTACCAGAGTATTTTTTCACAGAAGTAGCTGTACTTCTACTTAAGTACAGAATGTGAGTACTTTGACCACCTCTATCAGAGTCAGTGAGACATGTGACGCAGTTCACACTTACCCAGGCGGAAGAAGAAGTAGTTCCACCTCAGCATGTGTCATATAGACAAGACATTCCACTGTGTTCCAAATAAAACTCTACATGACCTTCAATGACAGGAAGAGCAAAAATATCCACGTTTTGATTTGTGAATGGATTCTAGAGTGTAAAAATATGGATATGTCAGTATCATTAGACTCAACTACATCCATGTAAACAGGCTGGACATTGATTTCTATGTTCTGTCCGGGGTCAGATTCCATCACCTCTTCCACTTCCTCTACAACGCTAGCTACTGTTAGCTTAGCCATGGAGTCACCTTACATTATCAAACAAACATCACAGACACCACAACACAAACGTTAAAATAGCCATGTATAATATTTGTATGCTTATATAAAACAGATAGATAGATAGATAGATAGATAGATAGATAGATAGATAGATAGATAGATAGATAGATAGATAGATAGATAGATAGATAGATAGATAGATAGATAGATAGATAGATAGATAGATAGATAGATAGATAGATAGATAGATATCATATGACAAAACAATGTCATGAACAAACAAACTTATGATGGCCCCCGCCCATAAACCAACAGGAAATCCACCATCTTGGATTGAAATTTCAAACATGTTGATTCATGGATTTTCACTGTCATTGGAATTGAACGAACTCCTCCTAGGCCTTTGGGTCAAATGAGCTCTAAATCAGTTAACACCATCTAGACAAGTGGGACATCAAAATTTATTTAAAAAAATTTTTTTTTTTAAAGTTCCATCATTTTTGTGCTACACTGTCACAAAGTTTGCAAAGTTTTTGGGAAAAATTATCACTACATGAATTGTTTCAGCTCAGACATACAAACACTGATTTGACTGAAATTTGACACAGACGTCTGTCTCCCAGGTCTACACCTGTTTGTCATACAATTTTTTTATTTCATAATATAGTGCCCCCTACAGATTTGCTAAATACACTGTTAGTAAAATGGCAGTAGATCGAACATACGAACACGGATTTGGCTGAAATTTGACTCATGCGTCTATCTCTTGGTCCTACGCCAGTTTATTAATAGAAATTGCGATTTAGCTCTATAGCGCCGCTACAAAATCACCTAAAAACACCAATCTGGCTGAAATTTTACTCAGATGTCATAAGGGGTGGTGGTAGCACGGGACAGCAAAGGCCTATGAGGCTGCTTGCAGTTTTAATTCCCTTTGTAGCCACTTATTTTTCATACTGTTTAGTTTGAAAAAGTAATGAGTCTATTCTGAGAAAGTAAGGAGTATTAAGGACAGATATTTATGCAAAAATGTAGGGAGTACAAGTAAAAAGTTGCCAGAAAAATAAATAGTTAAGTAAAGTACAGATACCTTGTACTTCGTTACTTTCCACCTCTGCTCACCTGTTCATGTTTTTTTCTTCTTCTAAACATTAACTTTTGTAAAACAGCACCATGGTGTGTTTTCCTCCTGCAGTAGCTGCACTATAGCTGACAGGAACAGTCCGCTGTGGTTCCAAATACACCTTGTTTACTATGGGATGTCATGTTGAGATTTCAATCTATCTGCAGACTCTGGAACTGCTTTTATAGAAACAGTGACTCAGTTCAGTCTCCATTTGACTTTTATTGGCTGATGTTGTTTAGTGTTACCTTCAGCAACAACAACAACAAAAAAAAAACAGAAAACCATGGAGAAACTAAAACTTTAAATGTGCTGGATTTGATATGTTTGTATTATTTTGTATAAACTACTGTATTTTCCGGACTATAAGTCACACTGGAGTATAAGTCGCATTATTGTGGGGAAATTTATTTTATAAAATCCAACACCAAGAACAGACATTTCACCTTGAAAGGCAATTTAAAATAAAAAATAGAATAGAGAAGAACAGGCTGAAAACTGTAGGTGTACGGTATGCTAAGATATATGCTAACGTAACACATTTAGCTAATGTTACATGACGCATAAACAACTCAGTTTTATTCCAGAAGGATTTGACTTGTAGACCAATTTTATTGGATGGTGTCCAGAAATGGACAAAATAATGAAGGAAAATGACCAAAATAGTCCACAAAATGGAACAAAATTAGCAGCAAATGTGTAGAATAAGAAAATACTTCAACAAAAATGACCAAAATATTCAATAAAATTAACAAAATATTCAGGAAAATGAAAAGTTAAATTCTACGTTTTGAGCCCAGACTTATCTTGGAAACTTGATCCAACCAGCATTTAAGATTTGAGTTTTCTTTGTCACTAATGTGGGAACATTTCATTAGTTTGATTCCAGAAGCATTTGACTGTAGACCAGTGTAATTGGACAGTGCTAAAGATGACCAGAAATTAACAAAATAATCAAGAAAATTAACAAAATAATCCACAAAATGGATCAAAAACAAGTAAAATAATCAATAAAACAAACAAAAATTAGTAAAATGTAAATGTCCCATTTTGAGCTCCACCTTCTCTTGGAAACTTTATTGTGAAATCATTTGACTTGTAGACCAGTGTATCCAGAGACGTTCTCTGTTCCAGGTCCAGATGACTGGGACAGTTTCTTCAGTGCAGTTGTTGTAGACGCTCTGACAGCATCTCTGACAGTTTGGCAGTTTCTAAATTGAACCACTTGTCTGTAGGAATATAATAAACCCATGTAATGAATCTGAAAATGGAACGGCACTAATATGCTGAATCACCAGTTACTTTTTGCTTCCACCTTTTCTCCTCTTTCCTGTCATTCCTTCTCATCTGCACATGCTCAGTGTTGTTTCTTGTTGCCTGTGTTTTGCAGTGGTGGGTGTGAACAACCTCCTGTGGCAGACCAACGCCATGTTCCGGCCGTTTGTGGAGGTCAACGCCGTAGGACCGCACCTGGCCGACAAGAAACGCAAATTTAGCACCAAGACCAAGAATAACAACTGGTCACCAAAGTACAATGAAACATTCCAGTAGTGAGTAATCCAACCTCCTTATACCTTATAGAACAAAGGTGTCAAACATGTGGCTGGGGTGTCAAACTCATTTTAGTTCAGGGGCCACATTCAGCTAAATTTGATCTGAAATGGGCCAAACCAGTAAAATAATAAGATAATAATACATACATAATGCCAACTCCAAATATTTCTCTATATTTTAGAGTGAAAAAAGTCAAATTAAATAATGAAAATGTCTACACTCACAAATGCAAAAGGTCAAAGGTCAAGGTCGCATTTAGCAGAAAGGTCAAAATCACATTATTTGCTCTAATTGAAGAACAGGTTGTCATAGAAATTTGAGATTGGCACAAAATAGGAGCGAGATTAGACATTCTCTGAATACTTGTTTATTTTACATTTAATATTCGTTTAATATTTCATTTCATTTATTATATATATATATATATATACTACTACTTGGGTCAGAGCAGTAAAAAAGACATTAGTATTTGGATTTTATTAAATCTGTTGTCTCATCATTTTTTTTTGCTTAACAGAAAATTAATCCAACAGGTTTTTTTTTTCTGCTGCTTTAACAAAAGCAATTTCCTTGAAAAATAATTCATAAAGTATCATAATATATAATAGGGGTGAGATTAGGCATTCTCTGAATACTTGTTTTTTTTTGTTACTGTGAAATGTTTATTTTTAACTTAAAACCCTGAATATTTCCAAATATTTGGGGCCGATATTTCCAAATCAGCCCCAAATATCGGCTTAAGGAAATCAGCAGGTCATATGGGCCATAGGCCAAGGGTGATGGAAAAAAATCTGCATCATCCATTTAAATACCTGTATCCGTGGATCCTTACGCCTGTTACAGAGGGAATGTTGTATAATCCAACGTTTTATGACCCTTTGTACAACTTAGAACTCTGTGTGAACCCTGTACTTTCCAAAAACAGCTGTATAGATGACATAATGCCCTGCAGGACCTCTGCTGTTTCCGCTGAAACAGTTTAAGGAAATAAAAGTGTCTGTTTTAGTTTGTTACTTGTCCCCCTTTGGACGTTGTAATTCTGTGAACTGAGCCATAAAAGTAGAGATAAAGTGGTTTTGGACTGAACTGTAGTCAGCGCAGGCCTACGGCTGTCTGATCACTCCTCATTCTAAAAAGTCTGACTGGGCTTAATTAATATTAACTAAATAAAATCTATCAAACTCTACATGAGAAAAAGAGTTTGTGCAGTTTGGTACAGTGTTATGTTGAGTTAATGACAATTGAATTATCGATCAATTGCATTTGACTCATTTTTGTTTGAATAATATCAGCTGAAAATCACTGAGTAGAAATTAATTAGATTTTATCAGTGAAATTAACAATGGACAAAATAATCAGAAGTGGAAAGTAACTTAGTAAAAGTACTTCATTACTGTACTTAAGTAGATTTTTTAGGTATCTGTACTTTACTTGAGTATTTATTTTCTGGCAACTTTTTACTTTTTCTATTAAAATTATGCATTTTTTAAAATCTCATTTGTAATTTTTTTCAAATCTCATAATGACGTTTCATCTCAATTGTGACTTTTTTTCCCCGTTTTTTTTTTTATTTCCTGCCAGTACCCACAAAACTGGGCACAGTGACCCCCAGTAACACACTTTTAAAGGCTTTATTTTAAATACTTTTGAAACTTTTCAGATTTTTCCTGGTTAAATCATTATTATTACATTCATGGAAAAAAAAAGCAGTTTTACTTTTTAATTTTGTACTTTATTAGAATTGTGAAATTATATTTTTTTTACTTTTATTTCAGTAAAGGAGTTGAATCAGTACTTCTAATTTTACCAGAGTATTTTTTCACTCCAGTAGCTGCACTTCTACTTAAGTACAGAATGTGAGTAATTTGACCACCTCTGAAATCAATACAGATATTTATATCTGAATTAGTATTTTCCAAATAACTAGTAAATATTGGATGGTTTTACCCCTAAACTTGATTTGGATTTACTCAACATGTGCTAAATTTGAAGTAAATTCTAAATAATTCAACTAATAATTTCATTATTTTGGATTTACTTAATAAACCAAAGTTTTAACCAAAGTTGAAATACTTATTAAATTATTTTAATTGTCACTTTGTTGCCATCATTTATTAAAGTAGGCAATGGTCAAACTTTTCGGACAGTGCAGGCTTTGTGCAGAAACAGTTCAGTTATTGTGGATAATTAGAATATTCTGGCTCTGAGTTTTGGCTGGTTTAAATAGAAACATTAATTTCACTCACCTAACATGAGCCAATTGTGTCATCACCGTCACACATAGAAAAAGAAAGTGTTTTACCAGGGAAATGTCACCCACCCAGACTCTTGAACTGACACATTATATTCAGCTGCGAACAAAGCGTATGTCAGCGGTCGTGAAGAAGTGGCTTCACACTCCAGAACATTCTTCAGGCAGAGGATTCAGGCATTCATCAACACAACACTAAGAAAATGATATCATAGTCAGTGTATGCTTTTAACTTCACTGATGACTCACTTAACACTATACTGATATATATATATATATATATATATATATATATATATATATATATATACTGTAACTATAATGCATATCATATACACTATATCTATATATACTCTAACAATAATCAATATAATATATACTATATCTATATATGCTATGTATAATGCACAAACAATAAAACATACTCATACAGCAGACAATAATAATAATAATAATAATAATAATAATAATAATAATAATAATAATAATAATAATAATACCTATGGCCCCTCCCATCACCAAACATTCATACACCAGTGTGACACTGGAGGCAGGAGGGTGAAGTGTCTTTGCCTAAGGACAAAACAGACAGACTAGAACAGAGTGGGATTGGAACCACCAACCCTTTTGTTGTTGACGACCCGCTCTACCACCTGAGCCATAGTGTGGATGTAAATGGTCTCAGTGGGGGTGGACTGAACATTGAAATTTTTCAGTCTGACATATGATATGAACATGTTTGTGATCTTGATTTTGATCTTTTTTCCCCACAGTGTTCTGAGTAATGAACATGGCCCGGAAGCCTACGAGCTGCACGTCTCAGTGAAGGACTACTGCTTCGCCCGTGAGGACCGCATCATCGGCATGACGGTCATCCAACTGCGAGAGCTGGCGGACAAGGGCAGCTGCGCCGCCTGCTACCCTCTGGTAAAGAGCATCGCCATGGACGAAACCGGCCTCACCATCATGAGGATACTCTCCCAAAGGACCAACGACGAAGTGGCAAAAGAGTTTGTGCGTCTCAAGACAGACACGCGCTCAGCAGAAGAAGTGTCGTAATTTGGAGCGAAAAAAAAAAAAATGCAGTATTAGATATTTAAAAAAAGTTGTGATGTCTTAAGTGAGAAGATAAAAGGTAGGCGCAGAAAGAGGAGGAGCAGTAGCAGCAGTTGTTCTTTCAGGAAAGGCTGGAAACAGCAGGAGGATGAGTATGTCCAAAGAGAAGTGGGCGGAGTCAAAGCAGCCAGAGAGTCGTGTTTGTTTGTTTTTGTGCATGTGCGTAAAACATCTGTTGGAATGTTCATTTTAAACTACAGTATGTACAAGTGTTTACTTACCGTATGCTTACTATTAAGTACTATATTCTACAAATTATGTTAACGAGACATGGAATACCTTTTGTACAACATTTAGTCTTTTTGAACAGAGATTTGTTCCAATAAAGTGCCAAACCAGTGGAGAAAAAAAAAGAACAAAACCAACGTATATATGAATTATGGTGAACTTAGTATGTTTGAAAATTTGCTCGATTATTATTTTGTCCGGTGTAAGTCATTTTCTGACAGTGTGGCGTTTTGATTGTTGCAGAGTCGTTCATTTTTGCGCCCTTGTTTCGCTTCACGTTCTTCCACACAGCACTGTGGTGCATGTCCTGTCTCTCCCATGAATCCACAGTGACCACAGAGCAGGTCTTGTGTCCCCTCGCCTTCAAACTCTTTGTATTTGAAGTCGTCCTGAAAATAGACCATGTTTTTTTAAATGGCGATGACTGCTATGTAAACCTTCATAGGTGTTTGTAATTTTATAACCATGACAACAATGACGACAGCCTCCAGTGCTAACAGTCTTAGCAGAAAGGACGGAAATGTTTATTTTTTTCCTTTTTCTTTCTTCTATCTCTCTCTTTCTCTCTCTATCTCTTTTTTCTTTTTCTTTTTTTTAAACTTTTTCCTTGGTTGTTTTCGGGCCATCAGCTTCCAGCCTTTCTGAATGACCACTGTGAACATGAGCTTTGGAAGGCAAGCTTACATGACATTGCTGACAGTTTGATATTATTGTTTCGTATTTTTCCGATAACTTTGTTCCTGATAAACTGCCAAAGTTATATAAAATATTTGTACAAAAAGCAATCCATTACATGTATGAAGATATATATGTACATGTGATCTATTTCTTTTACAATGCTTAATATTTGATTGTTGATAGGGTGGTACTAAGACTTTATTTTTTTTATTTCCTGTGAAGCTGTTAACGAATCTGAAAGTTGCACATGTTACTTTACACATTAGTTATATCAGCTTCTATCATTTTTTTTATTCTTTTTTCTTCATAAAGGAAAGAGTCTAACATTTGGTAAATATGCAACATTCCTATGTATTGCACTGATGGCGAATTGTATGTCATGTAAATATATTTAGTGAGATATTGTACAAAAGTCTACTTTTCTTTAATGTGCATAAAGTATGTGCAAATGTGTTAAACATCTGGGTTGTTCTGAACAATTTTCCAGCAAATTGAGTTTCTTTTGTATTTCCAAGTGACTAAAAGTACCTCAGAACGAACCTGCCCACAACCATTCATGTTGATTTTTTACAACTAAGAACTTGTATCACACAACCGTTTGGATTCTGAGCCAAAAGGTGGAAATTAGATGGAAGTTAATAGTCTTTAAATGACAGGATGACGCTTTATCTTTCCATGACCTTTGATTTTTCAACTTAAATAATGACATGCACAAATTGACATCCATCAAACAAATCGAAGAGAAGTAAGAGCCATGACGCAGTTGGTATACCGAGTTGGCGGTTCGATTCCCGATCTGTCCTAGTCGGCCCGTCGTGTCCTTGGGCAAGACACTTCACCCTCTTTGCTTCCAGTGTCACTCACACTGGTGTATGAATTTTTGGTGGTGGTCAGAGGTGCAAAATGGCTGCCACACTTCTGTCAGTCTGCCCCAGGGCAACTGTGGCTACATATGTAGTTTACCACCACCAGAGGGAGCATGTGAGAGTGAATGAATAATGGGTCACTGTAAATTGGTCACTTTGAGTGGCCAAAAAAGCAGTATATAAATCCAATCCATCCAAGAAAGAAATTTTTACACTACAAGTTTAGCCTAGCCGCACTAGACTCTCCTAGCGGCTATCGTAGTAGCCTAGCTTTGCTCAATGTAACTTTTGGCTAGATTTCCCTGAAACTGGCTGACCAATCATGGTGAAGTATAGAGTCAGAGGGCGGGCCTAACAAAGTGACGCTGCAACAATTCGGAGAGAAACAAGTGGAAACAACCATAAAAGAAGAATAATGAGTGACAATTTCCTTTTATCAAAGATGAGTGAAGAATATGAGAAAATGTCAGCAATCTTTAACTTCTTTTTACAGAAGCGACATAATCCACCATTTTGTTTCGTCATTCCTAACTTTTTCCAGACTCCTCTGTGAACCTTCCCACACTCTAACTGAATGTTTCCCAACCTTTTTGAGCATATTTTATATTAGAAACATCACAAGGCACACTACCGAAAATACACAAAAAGTATATTTATTGAAATATAATGCAAATCTAGTCTTGATTTAGATATTCAGTGCAAAACCTGAGTCTGTTTAATTAAACACAAAGCTGGCACTCTTGCAGAAATTTCAGAAAGAAATTTCAATCACGTACAGTACCAATAAGGTGGAGTTACATCTTTTTTCACGGCACACCTGATGATTTCTCATGACACGATGATTGGGAAACACTGCTCTAACTACGTCATTCTAAAGAAATAAATAGTTTGACATTTGTGACCCTTTTACCTCCAGTTTGATTGCTGGTTCAAAGGTCAAACTGACTTGGAACAGTATCTATGTGATAGAAACATGAACAGGCTGATCAGTAATGATCACTAATATATCAGACGAAAACATTTTCATATCATATTTTGATTAAACTCAATCCTACCAGAAGAAATTTCATACATAAAATCTACTGATTTTAAGAGTTGATTTTATCTTTCACCGTGTCCTTTGAGATTTGATTTCAAATGTTAGGTGCTCTACAAATAAAATGTATTATTATTATTTTTATTATTATTATTATTATTATTAGTAGTAGTAGTAGTAGTATTAGTAGTATTATTATACTGAAAAAAGTACTTTTAACTACTTTTCCTAGATGTTCAAACTTTAAAACAGGTCAATTTAACTCATAACAGATTGATTAAATATTAGATTTTATTCTCTAACAGATCTCTGTAACATTGGTGCTTTAATCCTAGGTTTACAATTAAAGTTAAGGTTAAATCTGGGCTAGACTAAATGATGCCCCATAACCCTGAGACTTAGAATGAATCTCATTATGCCTCTTACCCCTTTCCCTCCATTTTTCACATCCACATGTAGGGGTAGGGGCATCTCAATTCACGCTAAGGCAGAGGGGAAGGGCTTCATAGCCCTTCAAATGGAGATTTTCCAGAGGCAGACTCCAAACGCAAGGATACGAGAAATTTCCCAGAATACAATGCGAATCCTTTTAAAAATGGCAGCATCTACGAAACAAGCACACAAATATACGTTGTGATAACTGTTGTATTGTATAAAGTTTGACATTGTCACAATGTGTAATGGTCATTTTCTCCATAAAACATAAATGTGGAAAATTCGGTCAATGCGTAGCACTTCTCCGATTCAACGCAGATATTAGTAAAAATCCCAGGAGAACAACACAAGTACAACAGCAGACATGTTTGTTTACTTCTGGTTACAGCTGTGGTTTTTAGTTACGTAACAACTGATGGAGTGAACTGATGGTGTAGGTGAGTGTGAGTGATGTGCAGGTCGATGTATAAACGACCCGCAACCAACCGTTTTTTTAACTAGCCTGCCCACAACTCGGACCGCAAGAAATATATTTGAAAAGGACAGACCTGACCCGCTTCTCGACCCGCATTTTTAAAAAGTAGTCAGTACCTTACTCACATACCTGCATTTATTTCTGTGTTAAAATCCGATGTCATCCTTTAACACCTAAAGACACATATGAACCCAGTTTCCATGGAAACAAAAACACTGGGAGCCGCTCATGATCTTTAAAAATCTCAGCCAATGTGTCCCAAACCTTACTTTTTTAATTTGTATGTTTCCAGAGCTTCCACACTCCCAACTTGATTTTCTCTCTTGCTCCCTCCATACTGTAGGATACTGACGACATTGTACATCACCTTCATAGAAATTCAGTTAATAAAGTGTATGTTTTAAAAATAGAACATTCAACCTAATATTTAAATTACAATCATTTACCAGGTTATTTTAATGTTTCTCTCAAACGACCCGACCGACCGCAACCTGAATATCATTAAAAATATTTTTCAATGACCCACAACTGTGGATGACCACGGTTGACCGCAGGCACCTGCACACTGTGGGTCAGGCTGTGCGTCACTGGTGAGTGTTGAAGAGGTGTTCGAATTCATAGGGGTTGCTTTTCAAGCTCTACCCCTTATAGCTTCGTTTGAAGGGGTAGGGGTAAAAAAAAAATAGAAAATGGGATTGTTAGAATAAATGATGCTTCCCTCTGCTCTGCTGGGGTACTGCAGGTGGGATTTCTACATAAACTCATTAGGTTCATGGCCAGGTCTTGTTGTTGTAAAAAAATGTGTCATGTTAATATGATTTGACATGAACATGATTTAAAAATGTTTAAAGGTGTCCTTCCGCTGAAAACCACTTTTCCATGCTCCTTTTGGAATCAGATGGGTCACCCTGAGTTATCAACACATGTTGCGTTTGCTGCGTGGTGTGTCCCCTCCACTGGATGAATTTACCATCATTCAAAAAATAACAGAGGAACCAGACACTCACAAAAATCTGTCCACAAGGACATTAGCATCACCCATGTGGTGTTAAGCCACTCCCCCATTGCAGCGAATCTGAAGTAGCATTAGCATCTACAAGAGAAGATGGCGCCAAAGTAGCTGCTGCACAAACTGGAAAAAATTGACGGATCAAACTGGTTCATGTGCTCTCTGTGGAAATAAAGACTTGTTTTTTTCCTGCATGTTTTCAAAACAAGTGACGGCACAAAACCTAGGTGGATGTTACTCTGGGATAGTAAACACACATAGAGCGAAAGGTTTTATGAGCCAATCAAAGATGCCTCATTACCACATCATGGATATGTATGAGGAAGTACCAGTAAACCGTTAAAGAACTCCAAAAACAGTTCAGTTCAGTTTATTTTGATCACACAAAATGATCAATAGATCAATCATAATGGTCAACACAAAAAAGTCTTTGTTACATTTGAAAAGGAGTGGGAAGAAGTAAATCTTACAAACTTCCACCCAAATTTTTATAAACTAATAATCCAGAAGCTTCTGCATTCTATGAGTTAAATACTTTTTTAAATCTATTTATCCTTTACACAAAACATCTACATTCACATTGATTTATAAATCGCCTCACACAATCCAATTTGTATAATTAACTAATATATTTATATTCACTTTATATTTACTACAAATACAGTATTTAATATGATATTTTCTAATCATGATAGTTTATATTAATTTATCATAATAAAATCTTATTTTATGCATCCTTCTACATTCTAACTGTATATTCACTTATTCAAATAACGTTCTGTATTTTGTTATAATAGTTTCATTTACCCTTTTAAATGCAGAAATTGAAAATTCACTGAACATCATGCAAGTGAAAGACATAACAGTGAAGCACAAGTAATGAGAACACAGTGAACATGGTAGAACCAGAAAGCCTCACAACAGCTGGAAATGTTTTTTTTAATAGAACCAACACACAATGCATTCAGTAACAATGGCGAACACAGTAATATTAATGAAATAATGATGGAATGACACCTTTAACCACTCAACATGAATGACTATAACAGAAGCTCCATTTTCTACGTATGCGCACCTGGTGCTTTAGTGTCCCCACACACAGCAGTTATTTTAATATTTGAGAATGTGGCCTAAAGCTCCACCTGAAAATGCAAATGATGAGGATAATATGAGAGAACAGCGCAGTGGCAGGACTAATAAAGACGGCAAATGAAACCGTAAAATATAGGAGAAAGTGTTTCGATCAATTTGAAATGAGACACAAATGTTATCTTCAAAGAACCACCGTAAAATTCAAAGTGGCAATAACCATTACTCGTATTTGACTGGAAAGAACAAAAAAAATCCTCTTCTAGCCGTGGGGCGTCACTTGATCAAAAGCCTACAAAGACGATCTAATTACCTGGAACCGGGATACGAGGGCCTGACAAAGTAAGTCCATCTGTCAGTGTCAACCTTTTGTCTTTTCTTTACTGCTGTAGTCCAGCTGGAAACAAGACAAGGGCAGAAGGAAACCACAGATATGACTGTCCAGAGACCAGCCATAAAGAAAGCTAAAGGTAGGACTGACAGAGATGTAGTAGATCTAAAGCATCACATGTCTGCAGATCAGTGTGTTCACTCTCCAACAGGGAAGTCAATAGAAATTATGCAGTATTATTTACACACTCAGTACATTTACAGGCACTTAGAAATTCTAATTATTATCTTATGCCAATTAAGGACTTAACTGGAGTTTCACAGAAGTCCAACTTTACATATCAGCAAGAGAAATTTTAATTATTGTTCCACTCCCTGACACAAGGGTTTCATGTTAGCATGCTTCTGGTTGACGCCATAGAAGAAGAATAACTGAAAATATTTGAAGCAGACGTAGTAGAAGGAGGACAACAACATCCAGAGAAGCTATGGACCACAACCATGAAGATATGGACCACAACCATGAAGATATGGACCACAACCATGAAGATATGGACACAACCATGAAAATAAGGATCACAACCGTGAAGATATGGACCACAACCATGAAGATATGGACCACAACCATGAAGATATGGACACAACCATGAAAATAAGGATCACAACCGTGAAGATATGGACCACAAGCATGAAGATATGGACCATAATCATCATTGAGGTTGATGGTCCTCAAATTCAATCTCTCAGAAAATTTAATCCACCGCAGACAGTGTTGCAGAGAAGACCAGAAAAGAGGACTCTGATTGGTCCATTCTACGTCCACACTAAATGCACTTCCACTTCCCTTCAGTCTTGTTTTGTCAACACGGACGACATTGTTGAAGATGACTCGTGTGAATATGGATTCGGCCAGGTGCATAAGGAAGTGGAGGAACAGCACGTCATGCACTATTATGAATAGTGCACGCCATGTACTCCCCGCACTGGCACAAATTCCAAATATCTGTGACAAATGAACTGCGACACTTTGCTGTAAGAACATGCAGAGGTCTTTAGTTTGAAGGTGCTGATGTTGTCACACAGCTGGCAGTGCATTCCAAGACTGTGTTCCTCTAATGGACGCCACCATTTGGCTGAATTTGGTTCTATAGACTATACTGTTATAGCATTTGTAATCATGATATAGTAGTTGGTAAATGTAATAGTTGGGTCAATCCACCAAATCGGTACATATTTCATCCCAGAGAAATAAATGGCCATAAAATCATTACAATAACAAAGATATGCCTAATTTTGAAGAACAACATTAACATAATTTTTGTCACCAACCGGATCTTAAAAATGAGATCACTGATTATTATTTTCCCATTTTTAATTAGCATTTTTGTTGATAAGGTGTTTGGCCTGTCCCCCACAGTAAAAGTAAGTTTTCAACGGGTCTTTGTAATTGTTATTCTACGGCCCTCTAGAACGTCCAGTTCACTTTGAATGACGTCAGCGGGCGGATTTTTTTCGATAACCGCCCGCTGCGCCGTTAACGCCCGCTACCCATAGCAACGGGTTTTATCACTTCAGATTCACTGTACCATATCACTCCGCAGGTAGTTCGGCCACTTTTAAAGTAGATATTAGCTTCGTTGTAACTGCTAGCTTATCCAATGTTAACCTATGCTGATGTTATCCGGACCATAGTCAGGAAATCAGGGGAAATTGCCGTCCTCATCTCGTACAGAATCTCCAGTTTTTAAGCCCTCGGTTAACTCCTCTATGCTGGTTTTTATAAAACAAGGAGTGGTTTCAGTGAGCTTCGTTTTCAGTATTTATTTGCAGGAATGGGACAACACCTGCTCCGGTCACCGACCTGACTGTGTACATCCGTCTTTCTCTTTTCTCCACCTAAAACTCTCTGCACCCCCCTTCTGTCTGCTCCGCCTATTTCACAACACTAGTCTGTTAGAGTAGTGACAGTAATAAACTGTAATAACCCGTAGAATAAGCGGGATAATACATGGAACACGAGTTACTATCAAAAAATATTTTTCTGATAGTAACTCGTGTTTCATGTATTATCCCTTGCTAAATTATTGGAAAAGTTACATAATTTTCACATTTTTATGTTGTTCTAGGAGTAATTTAGTAGTTCAGCAATATTTTCAACATGCATTCATATAATCTTTATAAAATTAAATAGTTTTATCAGTGTCCCCTGATTTCATGTCAACCCTGTTACTGGCATTAAAAAAACTGTAAAATAATGGTTCATTGCATCAGTTACATCATTTCCAGGATGTGACATCACTTACAGGAAAAGGATTTTCATCAGATGAAACAAAAGTAAGTTTTAGTCTTGATTAGTCTAGAATTTTGTTCTTTAATAGGACTGATGGGGGTGGTTAAATCATAGAGCATCATTACTGTTACCACTATTAACCCCTTTATTGAAAAGATATGATTTATGCATTGATATTTACATAATTTACAAGTAATATTCTTCTGATCTGTATGATGTCTGCTCTTCTGACCTTAGCTTAGCTGATTAGGAGCAAATTAGCTTGAAATTGTTAATCCAGTTACTGTCATTCCTGTTACTTTCCTATAATCATTCTTCAGGAACAGGGGTGACATTAACTAGGTTTCAGAATGCATCCCATCATCGCTGTTACTTTTGTTCCCCCCTTTAGCTGTATGTCAGTCCCGTTGTTACCATGAATTTCATAAAAATATAAAGAATTACAATTTCAACCCTAACCAGTTATTAGTTATTAACATTTGATAACAGTTTGAAAAATGGCTTTTATCTAATACCATTCTCATAAAAACAATAATATATTTATACTAGCACATGGTTGACTTTAACAATCTAGATGTACATGGTCATATGATAGTTTAAAAATAAAATATAATAAATTATGTAAAAACAACACAGTGAAAAAAGGGACAGATTTACTACCCATTCATGTGTAAACTGTTACACATAATTACTAATAACTAAATGGAACATGAACCATTTTGTCCATAACAGGGTTGACAAATTAATCATATGGAAAATGATACATAACATAAATAAAATAGATAGCATGAGATGGACCCATGTTATTTCTTGTTACTTTAAGATGTATTGTTACAGCTGGTATTTTAAAAAATGCAAACAAAATTACTTTAAATTTAAATTTCCAAAGCTGAAAACGTACCGATTCTGTGGAATCACCCAGTTATAATATTACATAATAATGTAATAATGCCATTATATTTCTGGACATTAGAGGCATTTAGAGACGTTTCAGCCTCTTTGACGAGTAATTAGAGACCGTGGTTGAAAAAATGGGAAAGATGAAACATTAGAGCAGAATGTACAGAACACATTCCCAGAAGAACAACCTGACTCCTCCTACAGTTGAGCTGCCAAGATACACAATTACATCAACTCTGACTTCCACAACCTTGACCTCTTATTTGCATATTGTAAACTCCTCCTGGAGTTTCTGTCTCATCTGCAGCATATTTCAAAGGACAAACTCAAGCTAGAGCCAATAATGATCTCTGAGGCACGCCTAGAATAATTTATGCTAAGTTGACAGCAATGTTACCACCAGGCTCAGTCATGGACGTTTGTATGTGCATGAACACACCCTGTCTGGATACTGCAGTACCCAGACGGGGTACTGCAGGAGCATCTTATTGGCCACATTTACATCAGGGGTCTCAAATTTGCAGCCCGGGGACCAAATGCAGCCCGCCAAAGGTTCCAATGCGGCCAATGGGATGAAGCCTACCCTAGATCCTGACATTCTAGCCAATTATAGGCCTACATCTAATTTGCCCTTCCTGTCAAAGGTTTTAGAACGAGTAATAGTTAAACAGCTGTGCCAATACCTGCAGGATAATAGTTTATTTGAAGAGTTTCAGTCTGGCTTTAGTGCCCATCATAGCACTGAAAAAGCGTTAGTTAAAGTTACTAATGACTTATTATTAGCCGCTGACATTGGATTGATATCGGTCCTGGTGCTATTAGACACATTGACACCATTGACCACAGTATTTTAGTGCAGAGATTAGAATGTGATATAGGTATTAGAGGAGCAGCCCTCTGCTGGTTTAAATCATATTTATCTAATCGCTACCAATTTGTTAACATTAATCAACAATCATCGCAGTCCTCCAGAGTTAATTATGGCGTGCCCCAAGGGTCAGTCCTTGGGCCTATTTTGTTTACATTATATATGCTCCCTTTAGGTAACATCATTAGAAATCATGGCATTAATTTTCATTGTTATGTGGATGACACACAGCTATATTTATCGATTAAACCTGATCAGACTAGGCAAATAGATAAACTAAGTACTTGTGTCCCAGACATAAAGACTTGGATGAGTGCCAATTATCTTTTATTGAACCCTGAAAAAACTGAAGTTGTTATAATTGGTCCTAAAAATGTGAGAGACTCCCTAACTGACCAGATAGTTACTCTGGACAACTTAAGTGTAACACCCAGTGCCACAGTTAAAAATTTAGGAGTTTTATTTGATCCAGATCTTTCATTCAAAATTAACCAAATACGCAGAACAGCCTTCTTTCACCTGCGCAACATAGCCAAAATTAGGAATATTCTGTCTAAAACTACTGCAGAAAAATTCATTCATGCATTTGTTACATCACGATTAGGTTGTATCTCCTTACTTGTAGCGTGTCCTAAATATTCCCTTAAAAGCTTTCAACTGGTTCAAAATGCAGCAGTAAGATTATTAACAGGATCAAATAGAAGAGAACACATCACCCCTGTGCTCCAAACCCTTCACTGGCTACCAGTTGAGTTTAGAATTAAATTTAAAATCCTCCTCCTTACATATAAAACCATTAATGGTATGGGCCCCTAAAAGATGATCTGGTTCCGTACCAGCCCAATAGAACCCTTCGTTCTCAGAATGCAGGTTTATTGAAAGTTCCTAGGGTTTCTGTTAAAGACGCTAACATAGTCTCTACATTTAAAATTAGGTTGAAAACATTCCTGTATGAGAAAGCCTATGGTCAGGTTAGTTAAAAATTATGTGACTCATACATCATGTATACATGATGTATGAGTCACAGTTCAGTCTAGGCTGCCCTAGGAGTTAGATTGCTGGGGGAAGTACAGACATTGGGTTCTTTCTTCTCTTTCTCTCCCTCTTTCTCTTACACCTGTTTTTGTCATTTTTATAACATATCTTTCATACCAAGTCTGTTCATGGTTAGTCGCCTGGCGTCCCCTTCCCCCCCTCCCCCGTTGGGGGGAGTGGTGGCTCTCCTAACAGTGTCTGAGTGGGAGCCATGGATGACAGGATCTGCAGTGACTTGTCTGTGCTGACCTGTGACCCCGGACCCCTGCCCTTGCCTGTCTGGTGTCTGGACCAGCCCCCCCTCCTTCATTTATAAATGGACGTTCATCTATAGCCTGTCCGTCCATGGGAGAGGATCTCTTCTTCAGTGTGGTTCTCCTCGAGATTTCTTGAAGAAGGAGGGTCTAAGGACAGGGGATGCTTGGGACTTTTCATATATCACTGTAGTTGATTGTGTTTTTGTAAAGCCTTGTGAGATGACTTTGTTGTGATTTGGGGCTTTATAAATAAAATTGAATTGAATAAGAAGAACAGAAACCAGTGGTGGACCATCCAACACTCTGAACTAGAGGAACCTTAGAGAGAGGATTACTAAGCAGCAGTTCCACCCAATCAACAAACTAATGACGAGAGCGGAATATATGTGTCATCAACACCAAATATGTGCGTTATGGCAACTAGACCAAAAATGTGCAGGACAGGAATAATGTTAAAGAGGAATTAACTGTTTCCATGTCAGAGGAATTAATGAATTCAGAATTAAAACTAGTATTCAGAGAATGCATAATGTCACCCCTATTTTGTGTCAATCTCAAGTTTCTATGACAACCCATTCTTGAATTAGAGCCAATAATGTGTTTTTGACCTTTCTCCTAAATGCAACCTTGACCTTTGACCTTTTGCAATATTGTTAATTTCGTTATATGTATATATGCATCAGTGTGTGTAATATTATGATAATATATCCAGTATTGATTAAGTTATAGCGTGATATGTCTATGCTTAACACACACAGTGTTACACAAGTTAATTTTGTCACCTTTGACCTCCAGAGATCTGAAAAACTATTGGTCGTAGGTGATAACAACAATTATGAGAATTATATAAATCTTCATTCCGCATCGTTTGGTACCAATCTGAAAGTTCTGTGACCCTTGAGTTATAACTGATAATTGTGGCCTTGACCTTTGACCTTGAGTCAAATGGATCGTTGCATCTAATGCATATGATCTGTATGTATATGCCCATGTAATTTCATGGTGACATCTCAAGTATTCATTGAGGTATAGCATGATATGTCTCTGCGGACACACACACACACAGTTGATTACAATGTCACTCAAGATTAATCAGAATAAACCAGTGACTTTCAGTTTAAATGTGAATGATCATTTTCAACTGGAATTAGGTGCTTACATGGTTCATCTGAAAGAGAAATGAAACTTTATTCTGCATTAAACAGGAATAAAAACTTTCTTGTAAACAGTTGTAGTGGCGTTTTGTCACTGATTGTAGCGTGATTAAAAAGTCCATTGTGAGTTTGAGGGGCAGATAAATGAAGCAGAAGAACAGGATGATGAATCATTCTAAAGTTCTGGGGCAAGTCCACCTGTGTGAGAATGTAAAGCAGCAGCTGTTCTGTACATGTGGAATAGGCGTGACGCTCTCACCCTTCTCTTTTCTGTGTCCTTCAAAGCAGATTGCTGTTTTTTTTTCTCTCAGGCGAAGATTGATGGAGCTCACCTCAGGGGAGGGATTAGACATTGACAATGAGCTGAAGATCCAAATGAAGCTCTCCAACCTTTAGGCACATGTGAGAAGTTAATACACAAACTGAAGACTTGATTAGAAAATACATTATATTAAAGCTTTTTTTTTACAAATATGAAGCAATTTAATGCAAGACAGTAGAGCTTCATCATTCACATCTGAATATAATAGTTTAATGCGATACCTGTAAAACACACTGTAAAAACAACTATATATATATATATATATATATATATATATATATATATATATATATATATATATATATATATATATATACATATATATTTCCCCTGTTGTTTTTACAGGGGAAAATGGTAGCTGTGGTTGACATTGATACTGGAAAAAATACATTAAATTATCCACTTATATAACATATAGACATTTTCAGGGCGGCACGGTGGTGTAGTGGTTAGCACTCGTGCCCCACAACAAGAAGGACACTGGTTCGTATCCCAGACCTTTCTGTGTGGAGTTTGCATTTCCTCCCCGTGTCCGCGTGGGTTTTCTCCAGGTACTCCGGTTTCCTCCCACCATCCACACACATGCACTGATAGGTTAATTAATCTAAATCACCCATAGGTGTGAATGTGAGAGTGATTATTTGTCTATATATGTTCAGCCCTGAGATGAACTGGAGACTCATACAGGGTGTACCCCGCCTTCACCCATTGTAGCTGGATTAGGCCCCCAGTGACCCCCGCGACCCTAGTGAGGATAAAGCGGGTTCAGATGACGAAACAAGACTTAACATTTTCAACATATAGTTTTAATATTTAAACATGTAGATGAACGTAATTCAAAGGTCAGAGGTCAAGTTCAGTTAACCAAAAATGTGTTTCCACAATGATAAGAGATAGAGCAAAGCATTGTAGCTTCAGGGGGAGGGGCTGTGCCTGAGAGGGCGGGGCTTGTTATGCATGAGGGGGTGGGGCTTGTTGTGGCTGAAGGGGCGGGGCTTGTTGTGCCTGGCACCACTTGTTAAATTCCTGAATCGTTAAATATTTACTTCTTTATTCCTTTACTTTTTAAATCAGCTGTTATTTGAACATTGTGTTTTTTTCCCCAATTTAAATAGTGAAATGTATTTTCTCTGAACAGAAATCCATCATTTCAACATTTAAATCTGCTTTTTTTTTACACACTCTTCCTGTAAAAACTACAGCTATGTTTGATTTAATCATTAACACAAAAATCTTCTCTAATAAACAACCGTAGGTTTTTTTATGTTGCAGTTTTACCCATTTTTGTAGTTAATTCTACAGTCATTTTTTACAGTGCATATAACAGAACATTATATAATATCTAGGAGGTACACCTTGCCCCAGCAGGGGTTTAGTCTTGTCATTGACATTATGTTTCCTGTATGAAAAGACAAAACTCCTGCTGTGAAAAAAGCCCTGCTGCTTCAGTTTGTTTTAAATGCAGATGGATTTGCCTTTAGAATCAGCCTGTAAAATATGTCCAAGGAAAACCCACGAGTTGTTCAAGTCCTGGTTTTAACGATCAGTGGATCTTTACGTCATAGGATTTTCTTTCCAGAAACAAAACAAAAAGTAGTCAATTGAGTTTGACTTATTTTTCTGTAGACTTTCTAAAGACTTAATTGTTATTTGGTCTACAGGGTGTCCCCATATAGCGCAGGAGAAAAAAATACATTAATTAAAAAAATTAAATAAAAAAATTATGTATTACTATGTATATATATATATATATATATATATATATATATATATATATATATTATACAAATTATACATACATATACATACATATACATATATATATATATATATATATATATATATATATATATATATATATATATATATATATATATATATATATATATATATATATATATATCCTCCTGACACCCAAGAGAGTGACATGTTTCGCTTTTTTTTACATTAAATAATTATCTTGATAGTAAACTGCACAATGCAACAGTTTTTTATCTCACTCAACATTGGTTGGACGAAATTAATGTAATCACCTGTGTGTGTGTGTGTGTTTGGGTGTGTCCACAGAAACCTATCATGCTATAATTCTACGGCGCTCTAGAATGTTGCCACAGCTCCCATTCACTTTGAATGGACATTCCCAGCCTTCTGCAGGTGGATTTTTTAAATAACCGCCTGCTGCCAATGGCAACGAGTTTTGTCACTTCACATACACGGTACCATATCACTCCACAGGTAGTTTGGACACTTTGAAAATAAATATTCGTGCAGTTTAATGACAAAAAATAGAGCTAGCAGATCAGAGGCAGCAGAGGCTAGACAGCAGCACAACAAAGTAGCCTATACAGTGCCAGTGGAGTGTTGCTTAGGAACAACAATAACGTTCCAACTGGACTACTTTTTCCTCGACAGAAGCCATCGTCTATATGAATAAATTCTTAATCATTTTGGTAAACATTTGTCTGTCTTTTCTCAAAATAAGCTGTAATAACCAGTAGAATAAGCGGGATAATGTATTGCCCACGCATGACTATTGAAAAATATTTCCCTTGAGAGCGGAACAATACCGCCCAGTATGCTGTTCAGCCCTGTCAGGAAATATTTTTCTGATAGTCACCCGTGGGCAATACATTATCCCTTATTAACTCAACTAGTATTCAGAGAATGCCTAATCTCCTTTTGTGTCAATCTTAAGTTTTCATTAAGTTATACATGATATGTCTCTGCGGACACACAAGCACACACACACATACAAACAAACACACACATACAAACAAACACACACACAGACACACACACACACAATAATCTCTCCTAACCAATGTTGGGCGAGGTTAACAAATACTGGAGATATCACCATGAAATTACATGGGCATATACATAAAACTAATGTGCATCAGATGCAATGATTCATTTAACTAAAAGGTCAAAATCACATTACCGGTTATAACTCAAGAACGAAGGGTTACAGAACTCTCAGATTGGTACCAAACGATGTGGAATGTAGATTTATACAATTCTCATAATTAGTGTTATCACCTATGACCAATACTTTTTGAGATCTCTGGAGGTCAAAGGTGACATGTGGCAAAATTAACTTGTGTAACACTGTTTGTGTGTGTCAAACATAGACATATCACGTGATAATTTAATCAATACTGGATATATGATCATATGATGCATATATACATATAATGAAATTATCAATATTGCAAAAGGTCAAAGGTCAAGGGCGCATTTAGCAGAAAGATCAAAATCACATTACTGGCTCTAATTCAAGAACAGGTTGTCATAGAAACTTGAGATTAGTACAAAATAAGGGCGAGATTAGACATTCTCTGAAAAGTTGTAGTAACACTGGGGATTTTACCGTGTACTTTATTTTATATACAAAGCAAAGCTCACACCAATTGTTATATCCATTTGGTCACATAGTATATTTTTATGTGTTTATTTATGTTTTTTTAACTTGGGTTTACAATTAAAAGAGGAGTCAACAAAGGAGAAAACTAACAATGCTGGTGGATTGGACTAAAAAACAAGTTTCTGGTCGAAAACTTGAGTCAATATTCCATCCTCATAATGTTAGTGCTTCGTCTGCAAGATGTTCACTGCAGATGCTTTAATCATATAAATCAAAATGTGGGCAGAGCATTTACAGGTCGTCCTATCACCTTATGAACTGACCCGCTCAGGTCGGATCCAATTTTCTGTCTGAATCTGAACATGTGAGTTCCTCTTCACTGGACGACCTTAGATTCCTCCACCCTTCCTCTTTCTAATAACAAGAAATTCACCTCACATTTGCTCAACTATTACTTCTTTTCTTGTGTCTTGACCCAGAAATAATCAGGAAAAGATAAAAGGTACTGAATGTACTGACCTCTCCAATTCCCTTTGTATTAGTGGGGGTGGAACTGTTAGTGTAGTAGGTTTTTATGTGTTTTATCCCTCACTACAACCTTCAATTTAACCTTTATTTTTCTGTCCAACTGTATTTGTTTCTAGGTCTTCAGTTTGTTTTGTCTATTTCCAAACAAAGTCAATCCCATAATGCAGGGGTGTCAAACTGTGGTCCTCGAGGGTCGATGTCCTGCACGTTCTAGATGACACCTGGAGACCATTCCATCAGTATCAGTCTGCTGCAGAGATGATGATGAAGAGCTGATTAATAACCCTGATGTTTTCTGAATGGATGGTTTAGTGGAAATATTCAGAAAAATTCAACCGTTCTCCTTTCCAGCATTTTTACTGAGTTTTGTTCATGGAACAGGTGTCAAAAGGAAACCGATTTAGAAAAAGGAAAAATGAAAACTGCTGGGACCAAATTTCAATACTAGTTTTCTTTTTTTAAGTACATTTTTTTGGCAAATTTTCCCATGTTATTCATAATTTTGTAAATATTTATTAGTTTGTGTTCATTTTTTTGTTCATTGTTTATTTCTCTACATTTTGCTTTTTATTTTATTACTTTTTCTTCAATTTTATTTCACTTGTGTCTTACTTTCTTCATGTTACTTATTATTTTGTCAGTTTATTATTCATTTTTGTTCATTGTATTGATAGCTTTGGCCATTTTTGTTCATTTTGTTGTTTATTTTAATCATTTTTACTGTGGAACTGTACTGATTCAACTGAATTATGTGGAAGAGGGAAATATCTAAAACATGTAGGCCCTCCAGGACTGGAGTTTGACATCAATACTTTAATGTGTTTAAGGAAGAAAAAAACTGCAACTGAAAAGAGAAGATTACAGTGCTAATGATTAAATAATATGTAGCTGTAGTATTTTTTACAAATGTAATGTGAACAAAAGCAGATTCATGCATGGTGTTTAATTTGTGTCAATAAGTTCAAAGAAGATTTTTAAAAAGTGCATCAAAATACCGAATTAAAAAAAACAAACAAAAAAATTTATTGAAATGAAAAATGTCAGACTGCAATGAAAAAAATGCACATATTTAAAATATTTGCCTTCACATCTTTCTCAGTTTTGGTTGTTGCCTTTTTCCTTCATTATAATCTCAGCCTTTTCGTTTATGGTTTTGACACAAGTGTGGCTGGTGGGGGGCGGGACTTCCTCTGGTGGATTACGATTGGTTTATTTATCTTTGACAGACAGCTACGTAAGTGTATGAAGCGGCTTTGGCCACAGCAGCTACTCTACTTCTGATTGGGTACGCTTACTTTCCTGTCCGTCATACATAAACAAACCAATAGTAATCCACCAGAGGAAGTCCCGCCCACACCACCCAAGATTATGTCAAAACCACAATCAAAAATCAGACATGGGAAGTAACTCAGTAAAAGTACTTAATTACTGCAATTGAGTAGATTTTTTTTAGGTATCTGCACTTTACTTTAGTATTTATTTTTCTGGCAACTTTTTACTTTTACTCCCTACATTTTTATATTAAAAAATCTGTATTTTATACTCTTTACATTTATATAAACATTTGTACATTATACTTTGCATTCTCAGAATAGAGTAATTGCTTTTCAAACTACAGAGATGTGACAATATGAAAAATAAGTCACTTCAGAGGAAAAATCTGTGAATGAGAGAAACTGTGGCTTTATATATTATCTCACACTTTTTACATTTTATCTCATAATTGTGACTTTCACTCTTAAAATTATGCAGTATTTGTTCAAATCACATATTTCTTCTTTTTATTTGAGAGTTTCAACCATGATCCGCCCAAATTTAATTAAATATTCTTTTTCATCACGTCATCCACCCGATCCACAGTTGATCCACAGGTGATCCACAGATGATCCACAGGTGATCCACAGTTGATCCACAGATGATCCACAGTTGATCCACAGGTGATCCACAGGTGATCCACAGTTGATCCACAGATGATCCACAGATGATCCACAGTTGATCCACAGTGCCCGTGGGTGCGTGGTTCAACCTTGCATCTCTAGTTTCCAGTACAACAAACCCCGCCCCCTCGCACAGATTTGACCTAATCTCTCTTATAATTGAGAAAACACATTTTTTTGGTGACTGTGACCTTTGACCTACATCCACCAAACTTTAATGGGATCTATTCTGGACCACCTCACACCTTTACTGAATATTTTATGGAAATTGTTCCTGTAGCTTTTGCATAAAGGGACTGACAAACAAAGAAACAGACAAACAAATAAACTGAAACAAAAAGAATACCGCTCCCCTGTTCAGGGGGCGGGGTAAAAAAAAATATACAGCTGTAATCTGTATTCACAAGAGTAATGTGACTTTGGTGTCGTCTTACAGAGAAAATGTTTTTGTATTTCTGAGACACAGTTTGTGTTAAAGGACAAAAAGACAGTGATGATGCATTGTGTGATCCATCCCCTGGAGACCTGCACCATCTCCTTATACACATGAATGTATATTTAAGTCTATGGAGGACAGGGAACTGCACATTAAGAATCTGTTTATCATTCATTCACCCGTTTTTCAAAATAAAACTGAACATAAGACAGCAAAACAACAAGTAATTTCTTCATTATTTGTTTCAAAACCAAAATGAAAAAAAAAACAACAGAGGACATATTCCAGGTATGTCCTTTTTGTTTAAAGGAGTCATTCCATGGTTATTTTATTAATATTGTCGTGTTTTCTATAGTCATTGAATTCATTGTGTGTTGATTCTATTTAAAAAAAACATCCATATCATTTTGTTTCCAGCTGTTTTTGGAGGGTAGAAAAATGACTGGAGGTGTAACAGCAGCAACAACTTCCTCATACATGTCCATGACGCGGTGAAAAGGTGTCTGTGATTGGCTTAGAATGTGTGAAGGAACACTCCCTCCTCCCCTCTGGCTCTGTGTGTGTTTACCATCCCAGAGTAACAACCAATGCACAATGCATTCAATTACAATGAAGAACACAGACATATTAATGAATGACTCCTTTAAATAAATACCCCCTTTTTATTATCATTATTTTGCACCTTGTGCTCTGGCATTGATAGGGGCTTACTGACATTAAGAGTGCACAGGGTCCAGAATTTCGGTTGCAGACAAGAATACAGAGTGACCCTCCAAATGTTTTTTTTTTATTATTTTACAACCACTTGAAACACATTTACTGAACTTGTGTGATCTTCATTTCACTAATATTGGGAGTTGTTGGACCAAGTGACTGAATCTCTGTGGAATGAGTTCCATCATTTTCAAGGGTGAATATTTATGTAATCAATATGACTGTTCAACGATCTTCATTATTGACCAACCTGTGTATTGAAATGTGCAGAGGAGGTTCTTAAAGCACAGCAGATTATTGACAAAATGCAGCTCTTTGCATGGAGCCCAATTACATTCACTTTAAAACCTTCTGTTTAATTTGATTTGATTAAAATGTTCAGGTTGTTCAATTGATCGTGTAAACAGCATAGTATGATGTACTTTATCAGAGAACAGCAGTTATCTGATTGTAAGAAACCCGATCAATACACCTAGATTTCTCGCCAATACTCTGATGTCTCGTGGTATAGCCATTAATCTGATTTATTTCTTTTTACACATGTGTGTGGTGGGAGATAACAGGAAGTTTGACTACACTGTTGATCTGTACATATGGAGAACAAATCCATTAATGGAGTGGAGAATGTCAACCAATTTTCAGTTATCATCTTTCTGGAGTGAATGTAAACATGTCAGATCCAATTATTGCAATTATGGACATTGACACACATTTTCAAAATTAAAATCTGATTATTTACACCACTTTAAAAAGAAAATGATCAATAGCCCACGGAATAACAACAGTAATGACCATATTAACAAGCAGCGCCAGGCACAGCAAACCCCGCCCCCTCAGACACAGCAAACTCCACCCCCTCAGGCACATCAAACCCCGCCCCCTCAGGCACAGCAAACCCCGCCCCCTCAGGCACAGCAAACTCCACCCCCTCAGGCACAGCAAACCCCACCCCCTCAGGCACAGCAAACAAATTCACCTGTGTCTTTTGCTGACCAACTTTATTCCCTCCAGGAATTCGGACATTTTTGTCATTGTTGCGGCCTCAGCAAGTCTGCTTGTGATTGAGGCTATTATTACAGTGCATTTGTAGGAGTTAAACAAGGGCTATAATTTACTGAATTAACAGGTGGAACAACTGATTCACCTTCAACTGAACATTGCACCAATCTTAATGACTGTAGGCTAATTTACCATCGGACTCATCTGCTGTTCATCTTTATCACTTCACTTTTAGACCCTTTTCATTTTTGGTTTGTTTGCTGTTAGCTGTAGTTTAGTAGGAGGAGTCACATTGGCCAGTTTCCTGCTTTTCATTCATTCAAGTCTGAAAGTAGACAGTGACTAATTAAGTTAGTTTTTTCTTTTACCTCAGACATATGTATAGGTATTTCTCACCTGACATGTTTCAGCGTCTTACTCCCGCCTTTGAAATAACACACCGAAACATGTCAGGTGAGAAATACCTACACATATGTCTGAGGTAAAAGAAAATACTAACTTAATTTAACAGTAAGACATAAGGAACATTCTACAGTTAGTAGACAGTGACATTTGAATGTGGGATAAGTGGCTGGTGGCTCACTTCACGGTCGTAATAATATATCTTTCTGGGTGTTGATTGGTGTCGCCTGCGTTAGCATGACACAAACCACTACAGTGGTAGACTGTCTGCCCCACCTGAAACTAATTTCACCAGCAGTAACAACACAACTGACACCATACTCACAGATTCCAGTACACACTTGCAAAACAGCCCCAACTAATTAGTGTTTCTTTCTGCTCCTTTCAACTCATTCGACTTCTACAAAACATTAGTAGCAAACAATTTCATATTTTCTACAGGCTCCGCACTAGTTTATCATGATCTCAATAAATATTGAGATTACATTAGGTGGCCATGGCTTAGTTGGTAGAGTGTCCAGTAACTGAAGGGTTGGTGGTTCCAGCTATGTCCTAGTCGGTCCATTGTGTCCCTGGTCAAGACACTTTACCCTCCTACCTCCAGTGTCACTCACACTGATGTATGAATGTTTGATGTTGGTCAGAGGGTCCGTAGGCGCAAAATGACAGCCACGCTTCTGTCAGTCTGCCCCAGGGCAGCTGTGGCTACATATGTAGTTTACCACCACCAGGGGGTGCATGTGAGAGCGAATGGGTCATTAATGTGAAGCGCTTTGAGTGGCCAAAAAAGCACTATATAAATTATTATTATTATTATTATTATTATTATTATTATTATTATTATTATTATTATTATTATTATTATTATTATTATTATTATTATTATTATTATATTTTTAAACAGTTTTCTGTCTCTGAATCCTGCATTTGGCTTTGTTCAGTCACACATTGTATCATAGAATAGAAGTGTTTGTCAGCTTTAATTAGAATGATAGGTTTTTGGATATCATCATTCCACTTGTGCGTTTATTGCCCCACAGACACTTTAGCAGTTTGGTGGAAACTGATGAAGGTCCTCTCTCTGACCATCTGCCTCAGGGCTTTCCTCTCTGCTCAGAAACAGGGGCAGACTGTAGTGACCTAATGTTGTAAGTGAGATGGCTGTGTTCACACTGGGCAGAACATCCCTGCTCGTTTATTGACGTAGATCAAGAGGGAGATATCGCCACCAGGAGGTCGTACATCTTCAACTGTCGCTGCTGATATTTGCAAGTCTGACAACGTGACCAAATCCCAAATGTCATGCTACTCAAACACACTAGCATAATTACACACTTAACTCCAGACACAAATATACACAAAAAATACAGTCACTTTTTTTTATATGTCACTGAGCAAATGTGTGGATCAGAAAGACTGTGAAAGGTGATGCTTCTCATGTGATTATGATTATTCACAAGACTGACAGTACAATGGCTGCTGGGATCCAAAAATATGTTCCAGTCTATGAACTAATGTCACTCTAGTGGTGAATTTAAAAGCCAACATATGTAAACTAGTAGAGCTGAATCTCATTTACATGTAACATGTCTGACAGCTGCACATAAAATACTGACTTTTATATGGCATTCTAAATATTATTCAGTTCTGTACAGTTTATTTCAAATATGCAACAAACAAAACCATCCCACTCTGTCCCAACAAGTGAAACAAACAAGACAAAAGAAAAAAAGAACATATACACCAGGTGTCTCAAACAATTCAATTCAATTAAATTTTATTTATAAAGCCCTAAATCACAACAAAGTCGTCTCAGAGGGCTTTACAAAAGCATAATCAACTACAGAAATACATGAAAAAGTCCCAGGCATCCCCTGTCCTTAGACCCTCCTTCTCGGCAAGAAAAAACTTCAAAACCCAGTGGGAAAAAGAAGAAATCTTGAGGAGAACCACATTGAAGGAGAGATCCACTCCCATGGACGGACAGGCTATAGATGAACGTCCATGTATAAATGCAGGAAGGGGGGCTGGTCCAGACAGGCAGGGGCGGTGGTCCGGGGTCACAGGTCAGTACAGGCGAGATACTGCAGATCCTGTCGTCCATGGCTCCCGTGCAGACACGGTCAGGAGAGCCACCACTCCCCCCCGGGGGGGGAGGGGGGAAAGGGGACACCAGGTGACTAGTCATGAACAGACTTGGTATGAAAGATAGGTGGTAAAACTTACAGAAACAAGTGTTAGGGAGAGAAAGAGAAGAAAGAACTCGGTGTCTGTACTTCCCCCCAGAAGAGATCCTCTCCCATGGACGGACAGGCTATAGATGAACGTCCATTTATAAATGAAGGAGGGGGGGCTGGTCCAGACACCAGACAGGCAAGGGCAGGGGTCCGGGGTCACAGGTCACCACAGACAAGTCACTGCAGATCCTGTCATCCATGGCTCCCACTCAGACACTGTTAGGAGAGCCACCACTCCCCCCAACGGGGGAGGGGGGGAGGGGACGCCAGGCGACTAACCATGAACAGACTTGGTATGAAAGATAGGTTATAAAAATGACAAAAACAGGTGTGAGAGAAAGAGGGAGAGAAAGAGAAGAAAGAACCCAATGTCTGTACTTCCCCCAGCAATCTAACTCCTAGGGCAGTCTAAACTGAACTGTGACTCATACATCATGTATACATGATATATGAGTCACATAATTTTGAACTAACCTGACCATAGGCTTTCTCATACAGGAATGTTTTCAGCCTAATTTTAAAGGTAGAGACTGTGTCGGCGTCTTTAATATTAAAGGGAAGCTGATTCCATAAGACAGGGGCCTGATAACTAAAGGCTCTAGCTCCTACTGTACTTTTAGAAACCCTAGGAACTTTCAATAAACCTGCATTCTGAGAACGAAGGGTTCTATTGGGTTGGTACGGAACCAGATCATCTTTAAGATAAGAGGGACCCATACCATTAATGGTTTTATATGTAAGGAGGAGGATTTTAAATTTAATTCTAGACTCAACTGGTAGCCAGTGAAGGGTTAGGAGCACAGGCGTGATGTGTTCTCTTCTATTTGATCCTGTTAATAATCTTGCTGCTGCATTTTGAACCAGTTGCAAGCTTTTTAGGGAATATTTAGGACACGCTACAAGTAAGGAGTTACAACAATCTAATCGTGATGTATCAAATGCATGAATTAATTTTTCTGCAGTAGTTTTAGACAGAATATTCCTAATTTTGGCCAATGTTGCGCAGGTGAAAGAAGGCTGTTCTGCAAGTTTGGTTAATGTGCATTTTGAATGAAAGATCTGGATCAAATAAAACTCCTACATTTTTAACTGTGGCACTGGGTGTTACACTTAAGTTGTCCAGAGTAACTATCTGGTCAGGTAGGGAGTCTCTCGCATTTTTAGGACCAATTATAACGACATCAGTTTTTTCAGGGTTCAATAAAAGATAATTGGCACTCATCCAAATTTTTATGTCTTGTACACAAGTACTTAGTTTATCTATTTGTCTGGTGTGATCAGGTTTAATCGATAAATATAGCTGTGTGTCATCCGCATAACAATGAAAATTAATGCCATGATTTCTAATGATGTTACCTAAAGGGAGCATATATAGTGTAAACAGAATAGGCCCAAGGACTGACCCTTGAGGAACGCCATAATTAACTCTGGAGGACTGCGATGATTGTTGGTTGATGTGAACAAATTGGTAGCGATTAGATAAATATGATTTAAACCAGCAGAGGGCTGCTCCTCTAATACCTATATCATATTCTAATCTGTGCACTAAGATACTGTGGTCGATGGTGTCAAAGGCTGCACTAAGGTCTAATAACACCAGGACCGATATTAATCCGATGTCAGCAGCTAATAATAACTCATTAGTAACTTTAACTAACGCCGTTTCAGTGCTATGATGGGCACGAAAGCCAGACTGAAACTGTTCAAATAAACTATTATCCTGCAGGAATTGGCACAGCTGTTTAACTATTACTCGTTCTAAAACCTTTGACAGGAAGGGCAAATTGGATATAGGCCTATAATTGGCGAAAATGACAGGATCTAGGGTAGGCTTTTTCAGACCCAGGGCCAAATACAGCCCACCAAAGGCCCCTGGGATGAATTTACAAAGGTCAATAAATCCACAGTCGAGGCTGTAGAACTGATTTTAGTTCAGGTTCCACATACAGACCAATATTATCTACAGTCAAATAAGATAAAAACCTACAAAAAATAATGAATCCATATTTTCTTTTGGGTTCAATGTGAAAAACATTTTACATTATACCTGATAGTATTTCTTTAGTGATTAGGAGTTCATATGATTCATATATGATGAAGTCACAGAATTGATGGGGGGGGGGGGGGGGGGGGGGGGGGGGGTGTGTTGGAAGCAGAATCTATTGGATTATTGGTTTGTAAAAGAGTGGTGGGAGTTTATACGTTTTACTTCTTTCCCACACCTTTTTGAGTACAAGAAAAAAATGTTGACCACGTTGATTGATGTATTGATGATTTTGTATTGATGATTTTGTGTTCTTGAAATAAATTTAACTGAACTGAACTAAAACTAAAACTCCCAGCCTGATTTCAGGGACTGAAACCCTAACCCTAACCCTGGGAAGAAATCATGTTTGAATTATTACGCAGGTGGGGTTCCTACCTATCGAGTAAAAACATGTCCACCTTAGCATCGGCTTTGAGCCCATTTTCCTTTTAGGTTTAGCAGGTTTAGCATGGTGCTAGCTTAGCCTTGACGCAAAAAAAAAACCCTGAGGGGTATGCAGTGGTAAAAACAAAACAACAAAACAACAGAAAAAAGACCCTGACCCATCTATGTATAAAATGTCAGGAAATAAATGTTTTTTTTTTGTGATTTTCATATTGTCCTCATAGAGTATGTAAATCCAGCCTGTAGTGGATACAGAATTTAACCTCTAACCATATGAGCTGCATTGCAGAAGACAGAGGCAGTGTTTAGCTCAGCGCCAGGCTATAGGCTGATCTGAGAACAGTCCAACTGAGGCCCAAAGGTGTCATTACACAAACAGATGGCCTTGTTGGAAGACTCTCCTTCTCTCACTTCTACAACCTGCAGCGCATTCACTGAAAGCATTGTTGCTCTTAGATTATTGTCCACAGGGTTCTGGCTTCTGCTGTGTTCCCAGGATGCACTGAGCTTCGTCGCTGAAGCTCAACAGCCTTGGACATTTGTATGAAATATAAGCATTTTCAACTTGTATTGTGTCATTCCGCCTACATACAAAGAAAAGACATGCATCTGCATTATGGAAGATTATCCCATATGTATCCATACACCCACATGATAGAGCAGTGCTTCTGAAATGTGGGTACGTGTACCCCTGGGGGTACATGAAGGTACTACAGGGGGTATGTGAAGCTTTTTATAATTCTTTTAAAAAATAAGTACCGTATTTTCCCCCAATTATAAGACGCATTAAGTGAAGTCAAAATCATGAAATAAAAAGTCTAAATTATTAATCAAAGTCACATTTTTGAGATAAAAATTTATATAAGTTTGGATTTAAAAAATAAGACAGATTTTACAGCACTGTACCTCTTTTTTCTTACAAAAAATGTTTTGTCCATGTCAGGGGGTACTAGACTAAAAATATGTTTCTTCCTTTTTGTGTTTAAAGGAGTAATAGAAAAAACGGATAACAGCCGTTTTTCGTTTAATCCAATTTTGACCTGAAGCAAACCTGAAGTGAACCATAAATGAATCTTAACATCTGAAACAAAGATGGCCACCGGACTTGAAGGTCATTATAGTATGATATAGAGATGTGACTTTTTACTATTCCAAATTCGCTAGAAACTATTCAAATATTATTAAAAAATTTAATGTACCCCCCCCCCCCCACGCTGATGTGGACCTCCACCCCCAAACACACATGCGGTAACAGAAAGGGTAAAAGAGGTAACTAAATGTTTAGTGAATAAATAAGAATACCACAAATCAAACAACAACAACATGTTGATCCTCCCTGGTTGATTAATCTCATCTTCTGCATAAAACAATTAAGGCTTTTACTTTGGAAATCTCAATAACTGCAGCCAACGCTATATTTAATATAACTGTCGAGGCAGAACTGGATGAAACAGCTGATTTCAGCTACAATGTCGAACGGATTTAACAACAATAGTCACATGAATATACGCCAGGTTTTTATGAAAAAAAAAATTAACATGTCCACGTGTGTGCGTATTCACAATTAATCCGACTGCTGAGAACATACGCTTCTTGTGGGCACACAGAGGTACATACACACTCTGCTTTGTTTCTGTTTTTGCAACATTTTTCCCTTGCATTTATTTTATATGTTTGTGTTTTTGGTTGTTCATCCTGTAGGCCACCGTACCATGCAAGTTAAGACAACACTTCACTTCTGTCCAAGTGAAACGCAATACAAGTAATGCGGCATTCGAAATTAGTGTGTCACGAATACTCGAATACTCTAAAATCATGTCCCATCCCTAGTATGATATGACAACAACTTTCTCCGTGGTCATATCTTCAGCTCTTAGAGTGACCCTCTTAGTTTCCCCAAATAGGACGTAGGTTTACATCTCTGTCACTACGGGTCAAAGGTCATTTCCAGTTTACTCAACTTGCTTCAGGTCAAAATTGGAAAAAAACTGAAAATGCCTGTTATCTGTTTCTTTTTTTTTTTTCCCATAATTCATTGAAACACAAAAAGTAAAACTGAAAAGCCGCATCATTATCTGTTTTTTTCATTTTGGTTTAGGAAACAAATAATGAAGTAACAAATTGTTCCGTTGTTTTATTTTTGCTTTTATTTTGAAAAAACAAATGAACAAATGATGCACAGATTACAGTCCCACTTTTTATCTTGTACAACTCAAACTCCCATCCCTGCTCCACATACATACATGGTCAATCGGTTTCCATGCGGTAGTAAAAGGACACACACCTACTGGGAATAAAACAGAACACATTAATTTTTGCTGAAATCAAACTGAGTGCCAGTGGTAGTAAGAGACAAGGAGTCCAGTACGCTGTGGGAGTTTTTTCTCCCAGCAGATAAAGATGGAGTGAGATAGATGTGTGCTGTGCTAGCTTTGTCCTTTGTTTTCTCTTTGAAATCATGTCGGTGATTTACGAGGGAGGAATACAAATAATGCCTGTGTTGTGTTTTGCTGTGTACTGGTGGCCCAGTGCAGACACAGGCAGAAAAACAGTATTTCAGCTCAGCTATGACCCATTCTTCAGGTGAAAACAATGTGTAGGAAATGAAAAGGAAGACTGACAATTAGGACAGATTTATGGACAACTGTATTTTCCAGACTATAAGGTGCAGTTAAAAGACTTTAATTTTCTCCAGAAACCACAGAGCGCTGTATATATGGATTAATTCTGGTTGTGCTTAGTGACTTGGAAATTTGACTTTTTATCTCATAATTTTCACTTTTTATCTTATAATTTTTACTTTTTATCTTGTAATATTTACTTTTTACCTCATAATTTTGGCGTTTTATCTCATACTTTTGAGGTTTTATCTTGTGATTTTGACTTCCTTAATGCACCTTATAATCCAGTGCACCTTATATATGAAGAAACTTAAAAATTAACCATTCATTGACATCATTTACAGTGCATCTTATAGTCCAGTACACCTTATAGTGGGGAAAATATGGTAGTAATAAAAAAAAAAGAAAACATACATTTTCAAGTAAAACAGGGTATTTTTGAAATGATAAAACATTATTTTTTTACAGTAAATCATAGGATCAAGCACATGTTTAGAGCATAAAATTAACTGTGTCAATACATATTTTTTTCTGTAACTGAAGAAAATGTTTTACCGTAAATTCATGGTTGTGTTTCGGCAACCACAGCTGCTGGAATTTTACCATAAAAGTAAAATTTTTAAATGTTTTTTTTTTTTTTTAACAGTGCAGGCTTGTAAACATAATGATTGGTCAAATCAAAATGATCTACTGGATACTGAGGATCGTGGTGAGCAGATTTTAGAAGCAAGCAATTCCTTTTAATCAAAAGCTGCAAAATGAAATTGTGTTCATTGGACTGGAAACTCGCTCCAGATGACTGTATAAGGCCAGGATATGAATTATGTTCCCCCCTCCCTTGCCATCATGTGTGTTTGCTATAAACCTGTCCACCAGCAGAAGCTATTACACCACTGTTGCTTCCAACTCTACACTAACGGCACCGTGGTTCACTTCAACATCCCATCTATCAGGGTCAAAACAGCACGGCTGATGTCCTGCAGGCTGGTGCAGAGGTCACCGGAACAATCCCTCGCCATATCTAATGACCGTGAGCGCTCGCCTTTCGCCACAACGCTTACGTGCTACTTGGAACTCAACAAGTAAAGCGTTCACCTCTGTGCGTTAATGCTTGCTCTTATCTCCCCGCCAGGGCCGTAGACCTGCTTTCCTTCTGTTTAATGGCAGTAGGACAAGCTACTGCCCACCCCCCACCCCCGCTCCTTTTTCTCACAGAGCTGTAATTACACTGAGCCGGAGTGCAGAGGGAGAGAGGGCACCCATAGGACACACGCAAAACACATATTTAAACACACACTGTATATAGAGTTTGTTCATGGGGACACGACACACAGTACATTCACATACAGGTCAGTGTGTTCGTCACACTGTGTACAGTACACACACACACACACACACACACACAAAGACACACATGCACGCACACGCACACACACACACACATACACACTCTGGTTTACATGTCACATTAGGACTAAGTTTGTAATCATCAGTTGTGGGTAAAGTAGCCATAGGGTAGTGAGTGTAAAGTAAAAAAAAAGGTTTTATTTAAAAAAAAAAAAAAAATATATATATATATATATATACATGTTCTCCTCGTGTCTGCGTGGGTTTTCTCCAGGTACTCCAGTTTCCAAGCACATGCACTGATATGTTCATTGTTAATCTAAATTGTCCATAGGTGTGAATGTGAGAGTGATTGTTTGTCTATATATGTTCAGCCCTGAGATGAACTGGAGACTCATACAGGGTGTACCCCGCCTTCACCCATTGTGGCTGGATTTGGCTCTCAGTGATCCCAGTGAGGGTAAAGAGGGTTCAGATGATGAGACAAGTATTTATATGTTATTATATATTTTATATTTATTACCTCCACCAAGGCGGTTATGTTTTTGCCAGCGTTGGTTGGTTGGTTTATTTGTTTGTGTACAAGATAAGTTAAAAAATTATGGACAGATTTTGATGACATTTTCCACACTGAATGAAACCCGCCCAAGAATGAATAAGTAAATAAATAAAATTTGGTGGTGGTCTGGTCTAAGTAAAAAATGAGAGAGAGAAAGCGAAAGAGAGACAAACAGAGACAGAGAGAGACAGAGACAGAAAGAGAGAGAGAGGTTTTGATTTGCCATAATGATGTTATGAATTTAACTTGTGGACTTTTCTCATCAAATTTTACGTGAAATCAAAAAAATAATTAACCAGCAGTATCAATAGGCCTTGCACCCGACGTGCTCAACAGCAAAGGCTTTATTAGGTCAATTCATTACAGATACCAATTCACTAATCTCTCTTTTTTAATCTATTGACATCACTAAAAAGACAGATTTCTTCCAGTGACTTCATTCTAAACTGGTTCTTACAGTTACCACACCTTTAAATTGGAGCCTTTTACTGATTCCACTCATGACTGGCTCCATTTTTAACAATAAAAGATCAATCTGTTTTAATTGAACAGGTTCCACCCTGCTGATTCATTCCCAAACCCAGTGGTGATTACGCTGGAAAATTAAAACCAAAGCCAACTTCTAAACAGTTGAATCTATAAAACAATTTCACCAGCCATACCGTCGATATTTCAATTTAAATCAGAGAAATGGCTGTGACGGGGAATGGGAATTTTGGTTTTAATAATGTAGGAATAGTGCAGCGGTGCTCAGAGTATAAAAGGGTCATATAATGCTTACCCAACAGGAAATGTTAGAGTGGATGGTTAATGATGGTGCAGCTGATGGTTTGTTTGTTTCAGCTGTTGAAAGTGATGGAACATTAGAACGTCATTAGAGATATTGGTTGTATTCAGAGGAGCTGCTACTGCTGTGCAATAAGCAAATGTTGTAGAATGTAGAAAAGGGTTAGCCTAAAGGATGGCACCTATTACGGCTCTGAAAAATGCACCCGTTTAAGGAGCTGTTGTCAGTCCAACTATTGATAATCTCCTGTAGTTAATGAGAATTAATTAACTGAATTATCGATAGAACATGTCTACACTAATGCATTGTGTTGTTTCTCTACTGTTGTGTTATAGAGACACAAAGAGAAGTACCGTAGAAGACACTAGGGCATGATCAGCTGCATTAATGTATGTAATGTAATGTAATAACGGTGCATTTTGTAATAAACGTCCTAAATGCATTTTGTAACACATTTTGCCTCATTATGTAATAAGTTATTTCATTTTGCTGCAGCAGGTGCTTTGGTGGTGTGACATTAAAATGCAAGGAGCTGTTTGGGAAACATTCCAAGTGGTTTATGTCTTGGCTGATAATATTATGACATATTAGACATGGACAATTTGAAATTACGGATACATTTTGGAAATATAAATGTTATTGTTTGTTTAACCTTTTGAGGCAACTTCATATTTGTTTAAATAAATGTTAGTGGATAAATGATCTGGTCACAGCAGCTTCTGTAAACAAGCAGAAGACACTTAAGTTGTTTAAGGTAGAACTTATATTCATTGGTTCATTATTATTTTAAATTGTCCACAAGCCTGCATGTGTTCATTGTATTTATTGTTGTTGATGTTTATAACTATTACTGATGTGGTTTTGGTTCTAATAAAAACAAATCTGGAATTTACAGAATATTCTCTGTTAATTCAACCTTTGAATAACGTACTGACAGTAATTGTTAAGTACTTTGGAGTATAAATAGGCCTTAACAGGACTGGGTTAGGGTCCAGGGTTACAGGTCTGAGGTAACACTAGGCCAAATGTTTCACACAGATTCTACAGACAGTGTGATGTCAAACACAAGATCTGCCCACTGCATTTACACAATTATGTTTTTTCAACATGATAACATCTTCTAATTTGTTTGATATGCATTTTCAGTGAACAAACTGTATTTTTTCCCTCCCTAATAGTTACAAACTACAGTTAAATTCATTAAAAACTCGGTATGTAGACATCTACCGTTAGCTGTTCATGTATGTCGAGTGTGTTGCGCTGTGAAGTGTTTGTTTGTTGGCAGCAATGGAATCCATTTCTAAGCAGAAAATTGGACTTCAGTCTCTGCAGAGAAATCAATGTAGCAGCTGTTATAATGGATGAAGCAACTGAGAGCAGGAAGGAGCTCAAATTAAAGCTGTTTTACTATTCACTCCCAGAACACAAATGTCTGAGTAAATGCTAGATGTTCTCCTTTAATAATGTAAATGTTGTGTTTTTGTTTCATTTGCTTTTCTTCATTTGTTTAATTTTCTACATATGTTAACTGTTAATTTTCATTAGGTGGGTTTACATGGGAGTTTTTATCCCTGTTTAATTCAGAATAAAAGTTAATTCCACTATAAGATAGATGACCACGTAAACACCTAATTCCTGTTGAAAACATTAATTCTGAATGAAACTTAATTCTGAATAAAGTCAGTGGTTTATTCCGCAGTTTATTCCGAAAAAGTTATTCCTGTCCCATGTAAACAGTTAATTCCACGTTAACATAATTCCTGTTGTTCTGCGCATGCTCCTGGTCTTGGTGTGATTACGTAAGTCATTAACGTTAGCATTTGTCAAGATGGACCAGACATGCGGGTCATTTTCATAGCATTGTGTTTGTTTTAATTGTCACTTTCATCTTCGACAATGTTTGTTGGCGGACATTTGGTGAAATATCGATCCAAAGACCATTGCCTTTGATGACTTTTCATAATTTTCCTAAAATGTGCAAGGCATATGTTATCATATTGGGCGATAGCACGAATCATGATTTTTTTTTTCTCCATGAATTAAGTAAATTGATTAAATGTGTCCGGCATGTGATTTATTGGTGCTGATGGAATGATGACTGCGTCTTCCTTTTTTAAAAATTATTTCCTGTTTCTCTTATGATAACGCAGCCCGCTTCTTCTTTTCATTTGCACCAGGAATCACTTTCTTTGGGCTCATGATGAATAATGAATATGTACTGTAATAAAGTTTCAATGAGCACACTGGGAAAAACTCACCAAATAACAGTAATTCTGTCCTTTACGCCTATTAGAACTCTGTGATGAATGAGGGTCAAAGGTCACCAAAAGCATCATGGGTAGTGCATATTTACATACAATACATACAGTACTATATTTATTTATTTCGTTTTGTAAATTGAATTTTCTTTCATATTCAGAGATGAAAAATTGTCGGAAAGGTTTTTCGTTACTTGGATGATTCATTAGCTGGGTCTTTCATGAATTCAGGTGCCACTGTATTTGATTGGAGCATCGGAAGAATTAAATATAGCATGTAGTATCCAGTCTTCCATGTTGGTAGTTGCAACAAATGCAAAATAGGAAGTGGACGCAATTGTTTTCTTCCGGTAGAGGGCAAGACGTCACATGGGCATTCTGTCCAATCAGAGCCCTGCTCTTAAAGCTGAATTAACTAGGGTGGAATAACCCTTTTTTCCATTTTATTTGGAATTAACATGTCCATGTAAACATGAAGGAAATGGCTTTAATTCTGAATGACTTTATTGGGAATAAATAATTCTGAATTAAAAAACCAATTTTTTTTACATGGTCATCTTAAAGTGGAATTAACTTTTATTCAGAATTAAACAGGAATAAAAACTCCCATGTGAACCCACCTAATACTGAATTTCCTTTGTTTCCATTGCATTGTTTTGTTTTCCAGAGCAGAGGTGCGATTGTTCTGTTCACTGAGCAGGACGGAGCACCAGGGCTGATGGTGATTCATTGTCTTTTAGTATTTGGTCATTTGTCTTGTAAATGAAGAACCTCCTAATGAAGAGCTGAGAATATCTTTAGTAATCTCCTGCTAAACCATGGAGACCAGTTGTAGTCCTGGTACATCCCATTAAACACAGACTAGATGCTAAAGAAAATGACTTGACTGAGCCTGGGAAGATCAGAGTCCACCCTGCATTGATTTAACTCAGTCCCAAGAGTGTGTGCACAGAAGAGTGAGTCTGGTTCTGGGTGAGAAGCACTCAGATAAGATGATAGTGACTGTGGAGTAAAAAAAGGCCAAGCTCAGCCTTTGATTAAAAACTTAAGAGAAACTGAAAGTGTTTGTGTGGTATTGAATAGTGTCCATGTTCAGAAGTCATCCCATAGACCAGGGCTCTCAAACTCATTTTCTTTCAGTGGTCCCATTTGATCTCCATTGGGACCGACCAGTAAAATGAAAATATAATAATGTACAAATAATGACAACTCCACATTTTTCTCTTTGTTTCAGTATAATTTCCACACTTTAAGGCACACTGGACTACAAGACGCATTAAGTGAAGTCAAAATCATGAGATAAAAAAATCTAAATTATGAGTTGCTGAGGAACTCTAATCACAATTTAAAAAAATATTGCAATTAAAAAATAAACAGTTAATTGTGAATATATATTGGCCAGATCACCAATACCGATCACCAAAAAACTTGATCTGCCAATTGCCGATCATGGAAGGAATTTTACATTTCCATACCTTTCATTTGGCAGAGGGTGCATCGTTTATAGAAATAAAACTATCTATTAATTAACTAGATTTTAAAAGTACAGAAACAATTAAGATGAGATGCACCTGTTCTATAGCGTGTTTGCAAGTTTGAAAATAGTCACTACTAATTTATGTCATATATCAGCTTATGTCTTATATCAGCTGTTTGACCGGCATGTTTTTCCGATCGCCGATCAGGCTATTTTTAGGCAATATCGGCCGATCGATCAGCAGTAATATCTATCTATCTATCTATCTATCTATCTATCTATCTATCTATCTATCTATCTATCTATCTATCTATCTATCTATCTATCTATCTATCTATCTATCTATCTATCTATCTATCTATCTATCTATCTATCTATCTATCTATCTATCTATCTATCTATCTATCTAATTTTATTTTCTCTTTAACTTTTAACCTGCTCCACAATGACTTTTTACTTTAATTGTTCATTTGTTTGATGACAAAGCGTTCTATTCTATTCTGTCTTATTTTAAGTGTGATGAGATATTTGGGCTCAAAATGAGAAAAATACTAGTTTTATTTAGATTTGTGCAGTGCATGTTTTTCTTCTTTTTGTTAGTTTGTTCCAGTGGGTAACTTAACTTAATTGCGTTCAGACATTAGGTCAAAGCTGTCAGCTGTTTGGTGGATGACCACCAAAACATGCTTTAATTTCAGGGTGTTAACACATCCCACTTGGAAAGAAAACCAGAGGGTGATTCCTTTCAGTCTTTTCAGAGAAATAGTCTCAGTTTCTTCAACAACCTGTTATTGAATGAACATGTCTAGTTTCATAACAGTCACATGACTTCTGTGATGATCTTTAACACTATCCACATTCTAGCAAATTACACTGACACCTCATAAGATCTGAAATTAACATAATGATTATGTTAATGATGTGAAAAATGGAAAAAGCGGTTTTAGACAAGTGACAGCTGGAGATGTTGTGACAGGCAGCGGCCATTTATAAACATCCTATATGGAAATGATGGTAAAGTCCCAGTGGATAAGAAACATTAAACGTCTCTTGCTACTACAGTACAATTGTTTTCTAAAATAAAGGGCACAGGGCACAATCAACGTGACACAATTTTAGCTCATTATTAGTTATATCATTTGTTTATTAATGGTCGAAAAATGCATCTTTCTTTAATTATTATATTATTTTTATCACTACCTGATGTATACTAGAAACTTAATTTGCTCTAAACATGTACAAAACAATAATATTTCCTATAATCTGCATTTAAAAATAGAATATCTGCAAGATCAGATCAAAGTCACAAAATGTCAGGTTATTCATTTGTTCGTTCGTTTATCTTCTTCTACTTTATCCGGGTCGCGGGGGCAGCAGCCTCAGCAAAGCAGCCGAGACCTCCCTCAGCCAGCTCCTCCAGGGAAATCCTGAGGCGTTCACAGGCCAGCCCAGAGAACGCCCAGAACATGCTTATAAATCCCTCCATCCAGCACGTTCTGGGTCAGCCTTGAGGTTTCTTCCCAGATGGACATGCCCAGAACACCTCCCCAGGGAGGCACCCTCACTAGATGCCCAAGCCACCTCAGCTAGCTCCTCCGGACATGGAGGAGCAGCTGCTCTACTCCAAGTCGCTGCCGGATGTCGTAGCTTCTTACCCTATCGTTCTTACCCTGACCCCAGCGACCCGACGAAGGAAACTTATTTCGGCTGCTTGTACCCATGATCTCATTCTTTCAGTCATGACCCAAAGATCATGACCATAGGTGAGGGATGGAAAGATAGATTGACCAGTAAATCAAGAGCTTCGCCTTCTGGCTTAACTCCTTCTTCAGATCGGTTTAGCACCCACATTATTCTGGATGCCACCCGAATCTGCCTGTCAACCTCCCACTCCATCCTCCCGTCACTAGTGAATAAGATCCAAAGGTACCCCTTAAGCCCGGTCAGCCCACGGGTGGGCCGAGAAAATTGTATAATTTTTCATTAATTATTAACTTATAATAAATCTGGACAATGGAAATTTGTTTCAACTTTTGCTCAAAGTTAAGACCCTAATGTTCATAAAAGTACATATAAAGTGTATTTTAGTGATAAAAGTCACCTTTAAATATGATCTTTAATGTGTGTGTGGTGAAATATAAGTTATTTTTAATCGCCGATACGCGCAATTAATTCATCTATATCTTGTTCTGGCGAGCGATAAGGCAGCCATGTTTGTAGGCATTTGAAAGAGGAGATTCTCCTGAATCCATTGACACCTCACATTCCATGAACTACATTTCCTACTGGACAGGAAATGCATGCGTAAAAGGTGAAAGGTTGGCATCGTTGCGCATGTCGGGCGCATGCACGGGACCGAGCCTGGGGCAGACATGCTACAGCAGAGTAGAGCAGAGTGTTACACATCAGTGTGCCGGTTATAGTTATATTTACCGACTTTACTCTTAGCTCTAAGTCATTTTAGAGAGTTTTAGTAAGTAACAGTGAGTGACAGTGTATTTTCCTGAATGTTACTGACTGTGGTAACCTTTGTGAAGTGTTAGCTGTTAGCCGCGTGCTAACATGTAAACAACAGAGAAGCAGCTGAATGTTCAACATCTGACTGAGATCTGACTGTGGATATGAACTCAAAACAGGATGAACATCTACCCAGTAAGTTGTTGTATCTTACTAATATCTGTTTTACAAAGTAATAGTAATAATAATAACAATAATACTACATTTTATACTATACCCATGCAAACACTGTTGACTATAGTAGTATTTTTTCAGTCTCATTTCTCATTGTATTGTTATCATGAGAAGGAAAAAGCCTCAAATCATGATTGTCTTCATTTTTCCTAGGTAGGAGGATGACAGCCTTATTTGACACAAATAAAACTGCTTTTTGGAGAAACACATGGACCAGTTCAGTCTGCTGCCAGCCCCCCCAACCTAATGATAAACCAGCCCCCACCTGATGATAACACATGGACATTTTTGGACTTTATTGCAATTGTTTGTGTTTTGAATGTTTGTATTAGTTATTTTGTTTAGTAAATTTGCACAAATTTTGATATTTATATTTATTCTAATTGAATTTATCATATATTTTTGCACATATGTTCAACTTTATATTAGATTTTTACTGAAGTGTATTATTATTATTGATATATTATTATATTGTTTGGAGTAAGTTCTTAATAAAACTACTCCATTTGGAGACAAAATAATCCATGTTTATATGGTTTTATTCATTTTAGTTGTTCACAAAGTTAGAAGTTGATGAAACACAGGGTAAATTTCATTTCTAAAAGCTCCAGTAGACAGTAATAGACTTCTGTAATGGATATGAGTTGTATTTTACAGACAGATTTTAATGGAAAATCAAAATAATGTATTTGGAACAGTTTGGCACAACAGTGTGCCAAACTGTTCCAAATGCACTGTCCGCCTGGTGTTATCTTGACTTAAACCTTTCTGGAGGCTTTGTCCTTTGCTCTAATTCTATCAACTTTTGTACCTGTGTTGGAAAGGAGTTACTGAAGGTGATCAATAGTGTCTATATTTATGGAATCATTGTTAGCAGGGTGTTTTCTTTTGTCAAAAAAATAATAAATTCAGGCGAGACCAAAAAATTCTATTTTATCTTTTAGTTTATTCCAGTTTATTCAGTCATAGTAGTAGCTACACTATTTTAGACAATGGGAATAGATTCTGTGAAGCCTGTAGATGTCCATAGATACAAAGAACATCCATATAAACCTTAGGATTGTGGAGCAATTCTTCATTTACTTTGGGTATGTTTTTTTAGGCGTTTTTCTCTGAAAATAGGCTCAGGGTGGAAGAGGTTAAACTCCTCCACCTGTTGATTTATTCAGACAAACTATTTTTGCAGAAATGACAGAGCCAGTGTTTATGAAGGCAAAATCTCTCACGCCCACCATGAAGATACGGACCACAACCATGAAGGTACGGACCATAACCATGAAGGTACCAGCCGCAACCATGAAGATACGGACCACAACCATGAAGGTATGGGCTGCAACCATGAAGGTACAGGCCACAACCATGAAGATACGGACCACAACCATGCAACAGCTCAGTATATTTTATACGAGCTGTTCAGTGATTGATTACTTGTGTTGTGCATGTTGTCATGGTGACTCTGGTCGCTTCCTGAAGGGGGCAAGTCCAGGACAGTCTTGATCGAGCTAAAATTGGGTGGCATTTACACAAACATAGAAATTAAATTAGAATCACATTATCTGACTTGGTAACTCTGGCTTCTAAAACTCCAGTTCGATTCGATTCCACTCCCAATTAAGGTGTTTACAATAAGTAAGGCAATAAATCTAATTTCTTTAAGTGCATGTAGATGTAGTGAGTATAATTCTGCTGACAGACAGATGCTTGAAGTGACAAATGGAAAGGATCATATATATATATATATATATATATATATATATATATATATATATATATATAACCTCCTTCGTGGCTATAATAATCCTGGGAGATCATAACTTATGAAGTAACTTGAGATGATTTTTGTTCTGCATTTGGGGAATATGTGAAAATAAAGTATTGACTGGAAATGCAATGTCATATGCAGTAAGTCTTTGGTTGGACTACACGATGAGTATAAATGGACAAACAGCTCAGAGTAAATATTTATCTGCTGCATTATAAGAGCTTTTCTAGTGCATTACTCATCGTGCATTCAATGAGAACCTGAGTCTGACTGATGTTTCCTCCCAGTGCTGTGCAATGTACGAGTGTTTTGTGATACCATATATTTGCTCTTGTTTGGTGTGTATGTCAGAGGTGAAACCAATACATCTGCAATGAAGAGCAGCTGGGCCAGTGATTTATGTCCAGGCTCCAGGCGTCCAAGTAGACATCGACTAACCATGAAATATATGTCACACCTTTAAACTTTATATTTAAACCTCCATCTGAATTAAATGCTTTCAGTCTTTTCTCAGATTGTAAATCACATACTTATGGTGCCAATTATCCATAGAAATTCACTTGGAAATATGGAGGACAAAAAGTGCTAAAATGAAATATATAAATACTCATCATCTGAACCTGCTTTATCCTCACTAGGGTCCTGGGGGTCACTGGGGCCTAATCCAGCTACAATGGGTGAAGGTGGGGTACACCCTGTATGAGTCTCCAGTTCATCTCAGGCCTGAACATATATAGACAAACAATCACTGTCACACCTATAGACAATTTAGATTAACCTATCAGTGCATGTGTTTGGATGGTGGGGGGAAACTGGAGTACGCAGAGAAAACCCATGCAAACACAGGGAGACCATGTAAACTCCACACAGAAAGGTCCTTCTTAAGTGAGGCACGAGTGCTAACCACTAAATAAATACATACATAAATAAATAAATAATTACTTACATTTTGTCAATTGTCATTATCATTACTATTAATCATGCAATAAGATGGAGGAAAAAAATGCACATTACATGCCCCCCCCCCCCCCCCACACACACACACACACCCACAACCACAAACAGACACACATCACCACTATGACAACTAATTGTGAATTACTGTATAATATTGTATGTAATTGTTTTGCTCACTTGGTGTTGCTTCAATCAAAAAAAAACAATAATAACAATTAATTAAATGTGTCATGAATTAAAATTGGAATTAAATGTATAAATGTTAGGGTAAGGATTATTATGTGTCATTAATTCATTAAAATACCACTTCATTTGAGGTAAATCACACACACACACACACACACACATATATATATATATCTCTGTTAGCCTCTTTGCCCTCGCCATGAACATGGTGGCAAAGGCGGCCGAGACAGAATGCAGAGGCCCCCTGTCCAAGTCTGGCATACGACAGCCCCCCATCAGAGCCTTCATGGACGACCTCACAGTCACTACAACATCAGTGGCAGGGGGGAGGTGGTTGCTACAGGGCCTGGAAAAGCTGATCTCTTGGGCAAGGATGAGCTTCAAACCTTCCAAATCCAGGGCTTTGGTAATTAAGAAGGGGAAGGTGACCGACAGGTTTCGCTTCCTGCTGGATGGCACAGTAATCCCCTCCATAACAGAGAGACCAGTCAAGAGCCTGGGTAAGGTCTTTGACTGTAGCCTCAGGGATTCTGCTGCTATCAAGACTACCATCTCAGAGCTTGACACCTGGCTGTCGGCGGTTGACAAGTCCGGCTTACCAGGGAGATTTAAGGCGTGGATTTACCAGCATGGCATCTTACCCCGGATACTCTGGCCCTTGCTGGTGTATGAGGTGACCTTGTCTACAGTCGAAGCCCTGGAGAGGAAGGTCAGTGGCTACCTCCGAAGGTGGCTGGGGTTGCCTCGCAGCCTCTGCAGTGCAGCACTGTATGGGAATACCACCAAGCTGCAGCTCCCATTCAGCAGCCTTGACGAGGAGTTCAGAGTCTCTCGGACGAGAGAGGCAATGATGTACCGGGACTCCAAGGACTCCAGAGTAGCAGCAGCAGGCATTAAGGTGCGGACAGGCCGGAAGTGGAAGGCCCAGGAAGGATTGGAGGTGGCTGAGTCTCGGCTTAGACACAGGGCCCTGGTGGGTACTGTGGCAATGGGGCGAGCTGGGTTGGGAGCCATTCCGCAGCCTTGCTACAGGAAGGCACGGGGCAAGGACAAACGACAGCTAGTCCTAAAGGAGGTTCGGGCAGGAATGGAGGAGGAGCGTACCGGCAGGATGGTAGGCATGCAGCAGCAGGGTGCATGGACGAGGTGGGAAGGGGCACTGGACAGGAAGGTGACCTGGGCTGAGATTTGGCAGGCAGAACCCCACCGCATTAGATTCCTAATCCAGGCGGTGTATGACGTCCTACCGAGCCCAGCTAATCTCCACCGCTGGGGTGTGGCCGAATCTCCATCCTGTGCTCTGTGTTCTGGGAGAGGGTCACTCGAGCACATCCTCAGCAGCTGCCCGAAAGCACTGGGGGAGGGTCGCTATCGCTGGCGGCACGACCAGGTGCTGAAGGCAGTTGCTGAAGCCCTCTTCAGAGCAGTAGCCCTCCAGAACACCAGGAAGGCAACCAAAGGCAGACGGAGAATTATCTTCGTCAGGGCGGGGGAACAGCCGCAGCCACTTCCCAGGTCAGCTGCTGGCCTCCTCACCTCAGCATCAGACTGGGAACTGAGGGTTGACTTGGGCAGGCAACTAAAGTTCCCAGACTTCATCACCACAACAGCTTTAAGGCCGGACATTGTGCTGTCGTCAGTCTCTTTGAGGCAAGCTCTCCTGATAGAGCTAACAGTTCCCTGGGAGGACCGCATTGAGGAGGCGAATGAGCGGAAGCGGGCAAAGTACCAGGAGCTGGTGGAGCAATGCCAGAGGAGGGGCTGGAAAGCACGCTGCGAACCCATAGAGGTGGGGTGTCGAGGATTTGCAGGCCGCTCGCTGTGCAAAGTGCTCTCTCTGCTTGGCATCACAGGGGTTGCGAAGAGGAGAGCCATCAAGAACATCATGGAGGCAGCAGAAAGAGCCTCCAGGTGGCTCTGGATCAGGAGGAACAAAGAGTGGGCTAGCGCTTCTGGGACACAAGTCAGGGCCTGATCACCCCTGGCTGGGTCACCTGAGGGAGGGCGTATGATGTTGAAAGACCCGAAACGCCCAATGATCTCAGGAACATCACTGAAGATGTGTCCCAGAGCATCCTAGGATGTATCTTTCAAACATATATATATATATATATATATATATATATATATATATATATATGATTTCACCAATTAATTAATTATTTCATGCTCCTTGTTTTGCAGTGGATCTTGCGTTCATTTTTTCTGTCAACTTCACCCATCAAAGTCAGTGGGCGGGGCTAATGTGAATCTAGTTAAATCCAGTCTATTGGGAGTGTTGGAGCCAGAGTCTAGATTTTTATCAGTTGCCAATAAAGGTTAGTTTCCTAAAGTATAGAGGTTAAAGGTCACCCAGTGTATGAGAATATGTTCATAAGCTCTGCATCAATCCTTTATCTGGACTCGATCTGCTGTTAAGACCCGCCCACTGACTTTGATGGATGAGGTTGATCCACTTCAACACAAGGACCATGAAATAATTAATTCATTAGTCAAATTATAATAATAATCATAATAATAATATACATTGTATCTCAAATAAATGTATCTAAACTTTATATAAAACATAACTAAATAGAACTATAACTATGTATTTACAGTAGTTGTCTTTCATATGATCTCACATCTTTTGTTACTCAGATGACATTTTGAACATTTAAAAGCAAAACAAGACTTTAGTATTTGGCTTAGCATTCTGGTTCATTCAAGTGAACATGACCATGAAATATTTAATGAAATATTAATATATGTTTTTATCTCAAATTAATTTGTATTTTAATGAATTACTGACACATTTAATTACACATGTATGTATTTAATTCCAAATTTCAGATTCAGATTCAGGTTTATTTGTCAAATGAGCATATACATACAAGACATACAGCACAGATGAAATTTCGTCCTCTCACTTCCAGTTAACATGGCAAATACTAAAATACGAACAAAAAATAAAAAATAAAAAAAAATAAAAAAAAATAAATAAAAAAATAAAAAATAAATAAATAAAATAAATAAAAGAGGCAACAGTCATGGGCACATGATATTTACAGTGTGTGATCAAAGTGTGGTAGTGCAATAGTGCAATGTAGTGCTATGTGCAAATGTGGGGGACCCCCATCAGTGGCGGGAGACTGAGGGGGGAAAGAGAGGCAGGGAAGGGAGAGAGTTTAGTCTCCTGATGGCCTGGTGGTGGAAACTGTCTTTCAGCCTGCTGGTTCTGGCTTTGAGACTCCGCAGTCTCCTCCCCGATGGCAGCAGGCTGAAGAGGCTGTGGGATGGGTGGGTGGGGTCACCTATGATCCTGGTGGCTTTGCGAGTGAGGCGGGAGGCATAAATGTTAGCAAGAGGAGTGAGGGGGGCACCAATGATCTTTTCAGCTGCTCTCACTATGCCCTGCAGAGTCTTACGGCAGGACGCAGTGCAGGCGCCATACCACACAGTGATGCAGCTTGTCAGGATGCTCTCAATGGTGCCCACGTGGAAAGTCTGCATGATGGGGGCCGGGACTCTCAGTCTTCTTAGCTTCCGGAGGAAGTACAGGCGTTGTTGGGCTTTTTTGGCCAGTGATGCGGTATTACAGCTCCAGGACAGGTCTTCAGAAATGTGCACACCCAGGAACTTGGTGCTGCTCACCCTCTCCCCTGCAGCACCGTCGATGGTCAGAGGAGCATGCTGGGTGTGCGCCTTCCTGAAGTCGACGACCATCTCCTTCGTCTTCTCCACATTCAGGCGGAGATTGTTGTCCTTGCACCACCTGGCCAGCCTGCGTACCTCGCTCCTGTAGAGCGTCTCATCGTCCCTGTTGATGAGACCCACCACAGTCGTGTCGTCCGCAAATTTAATAAAGAGGTTGGAGCTGGATGTTGGAGTGCAGTCATGTGTCAGCAGAGTGAAGAGGAGGGGGCTCAGCACACATCCTTGGGGGGCCCCTGTGTTCATCACGATGGTGCTGGATGTGTTGCCGCCGACTCTGACTACCTGTGGTCTCCCTGTCAGGAAGTCCAGCAGCCAGTTGCACACAGAGGTGCCGAGTCCCAACCGGTCCAGTTTGTGTATGAGCTGCTGGGGGATTATTGTGTTGAATGCTGAGCTGAAGTCAATGAACAGCATTCTGACGTGAGAGTCTTTGGTCTCCAGGTGGGTGAGGGCTGAGTGAAGGGCAGTGGAGATGGCGTCGTCGGTGGAGTGGTTTGACGGATATGCAAATTGGAAGGGGTCCAGGGTGGGGGGGGGCTAACTTGATATGCTGCATGACTAGCCGCTCGAAGCACTTCATAAGGATGGGAGTGAGTGCGACCGGTAATTAATTAATGATATAATTAACAGATTTTGATTAAACTTTCAGGAATGATAGATAATGGGTCAAGGAAGAACCAATTAGATTTTGAGCAATGAAGGTCAAAGGTCAATGTCACACTAAAGGTCAACAGCTAAAACACATCAGTGGTAATATCTCAGGATTCAGACAAGATAGAATGTGGTGTTTTTTTTTCATTCACATGGTCTCACCTTCAGACATCAGATGGGTCAACACCTATGGCTCCATCATATTTTGACATCATATGACGCCATATCAAGCCTTGGCAGACGTCTGCTGTCTCCAACTGCCTTGTTTATTGATGTGTGTTGGGAAAAATTACAATAATACCAGAGCCATGAGTGTAATGTAATGTTTTCTATAATTTAATGTATAATTCTTGGGTTTTGAGTCTGTGACAAAGTGGAACAGAAGGTCAGGAGTCACAGGTCCTTAGACAAAAGACAACGAGTAGATACTTTCCATTTGACGACGTCCAACTCTTCAGAGACAGCAATGGAAAAATTCCAAGAAAAAAGGGATCAACAAAGGAACAAAAGGGATGATGATAAAACTGCTTGTCAAAGGACAGCAGCTCAGTGGTGTGGCTGCTACCACGACACTCAAGACTCAGACCAATTACATTAGACAAAAAACTTTATCTTAAACTATTTGTTAACTTTAAAATAATCTTAAACTGTAATACTGATTTGAACTAATTGTAAACCATATTATGATATTAAAGCCGTCATTCCATAGTTATATCATTTATATTGCTGTGTTCTTCATTGTTATTGAATACATTGTGTGTTGGTTCTATTTAAAAAAGCTATCCCAATTGCTTTGTTTGAAGCTGTTTTTTCACGGTAGAAAAATTACTTGAGGTCAAACAACAGACTTTACCGGTCCATGACCCCTCCCCTCTCGCTCTCTATGTGTGTTTACCAGAGTAACATCCAGCTGCTTGTTCTGAAAACGTGCAGGCTAAAAGCAAGGCTTTATTTCCACAGAGAGCACACGAACCAGTTTGATCTGCCAATATTTTCCAGTTTGTGCAGCAGCTACTGTGGCACCGACTTCTCTTGTAGATGCTAATGCTAATGCTACTTCAGATTCGTTGCAGTGGAGGACGGGTTTAACCCCACGTGGGTGACGCTAAAGTCCATCTGATGTCTGATGTACCGGCTTCTTCTAGGTTCCTCTTGTTGTTTTCTGTGAATGCAGTATGAAGCCAGTGGAGGTGACAAACCACTTTTAAAGGCAGCATGTGTTGGTAACTCTGGGTGACCCATCAGATTCCAGAAGGAGCGAGGAAAAGTGGTTTTAAAATAAATCAAGACAATGGAAAGACTCAAAGAAAACATATTTCTTATCAAGTTAACTTCAGCCATAAAATGTATGTTTAGTATTTTTTTTTTCCTTTGACAGATGTATTTGTTTATTTAATGTTGGCACATTTACTCTTCCATATGGATATTGGAACCATGTCTGAAATCTACCAAATTTTCCAAGAAAGACTGAAAGAAAAAGCCCTGGCAGAGTATGACATGACTCTGATCACAATATTCCAGATTTAGAGCTTGTGTCTTTTTCCATTCTAAGCAGGAATGGGCATCTAGAGGATGCCTGACATTGCCTCCCTGGAAGATTAGTTGATAACAAGGTGCAGAGTATTTCTCCAGGGTTCTGGGCAGGAGCCAAACCTTGGCTTTACAATATAAACAGAAATGAGGGTCAAGCCCGAGCCGTTCTTGCATCAAGCCTCAGTGAGATTGCAGATGGAAGTTAAAGAATAGAAAACCACTGCCAAGAAGCAAGATTCAAACCAGTAACACCCAGCCTCCGTCTTTACTTTTATTTATTTATTTTATTCTTTTTGCATTGCAGATGGTCTAGGTTAGACCCAGCAGAAAACACACAATTAATTGCCCGTGTTATAAAAGCCAAACAGCTAAATTCAAAGTATTTTCTGAAGACTGGTATGTAGAAGGTTTCCTAAGACCTCTGGAATAAAAAATCTATCAGAATGTTGCACCATGAGACACAAAAGGGAATGCATCTGAGATATGTAATTAACCTCTTGCCTCTTGTTTTCAGTATCTTTCTGCACAATATAGCAGCTGTTCCTGTTAGGTAGGTGGAATGGAAGAATTCCAAGGTAGCTTTTATTTTTATTTTTAGTTCTCTCTATATGCCTTATGGCTCCATTTGACTGCATGATTATAGTCTGTATTTGGAAGTACTTTCCTTTATTACTCCTTTATTATGAAGTAAACATGTCAATACGTCTCCTTTAATATCATGGTAACTTGGTGTTAAGACCTTTAAGATTAAATTACCAGTAAAATGATAATAGTGGCCAAAGATCTAAATTAGCTGATGATTTTCATAGCAGAGTGTGTGGAGTGTAAAATTCATGAGGTTGAGCCACACGTGGACCCTGTAGATGAATGATTAACCTTTAGTCAAGAACAGTAGATCATCATTCATTTTGACAGTTTTTTGCACCAGCAGTGTAAACCATATTATATACTCTGCACACTGTAGATCACACTAAAGAACCATTTTGACAGCAGCACTTTACATCTCATACATCAAACAGGAAAGCCATGGTTGTCCATGTATATATATATATGTATGTATATATGTGTATAATCTGTGTATCATTCGTTCATTTGTTTTTCAAAATAAAACCAAAATAAGACAACGAAACAACAAGTCGTTTCTTCATTATTTCTTTCCAAAACCAAAATGAAAAAAAAAAAAGTGGATAACTATGTGTTTTTTCAGTTTTCCTTTTTGTGTTTAAATGAATAATGGAAAAAACAGATAATGGGCATTTTCTATTTTATCCAATTATGTTGAAGTTGAGTAAACCGCAAAGTTGACTAAACCGCAAATAACCTTTGACCTGCAGTGACAAAGATGGACATCTACATCCTATTTGGGGAAACTAAGAGGGTCACCCTAAGACCTGAAGATATGACCACAGAGAAAATTGTTGTTATGTCATACCATCATGATCTTCAGTCCAGTGGACATGTTTCTATGGGTTGTTAAGATTCATTTTGGGTTTACTCAATTTGCTTCAGGGCAAAATTGGATAAAAAGGGAAAGGACTGTTATCCTTTTTTTCTATTATTCATTGAAACACAAAAAACGAAAACTGAAAAATATGCATCACTCTCCATTTTTTTCTATTTTGGTTTTGGAAACAAATAATGAAAAAACAAGTTGTTTTTTTCGTTGTCTTATTTTCAGTTTTATTTTGAAACAAACGATTGAATAATACACAGATTATGTGTATGTATATATATATATATATATATATATATATATATATATATATATATATATATATATATATATATATATATACTTTAATATATACTGTTCTATAAATCATAATCACATTTCATTTTCGTTTCTGCTTTTCACTGCACTTCTGTAAATTGTTGCTTTACACTATTCAGTTATTCTGTATTTACACTTTAATATGTCATTACACCGCATTTACCCTGTTTTGCTTCTTCACAGTTTGTCTGTTTTACTTATATGTTAAATGATGCTGAAGCAATTTCCCAATTGTGGGATCAATAAAGTGCTTCAGCGCATTCTCAATCCCAGCGCGTCAAACTCTGACTGGCTGACCAAACGTCTTTTACTGACTGTGTCCCTCAGCATGTAATTGAACCACAGTGTCTTTCTAACCCATCCACTACAATATGGGACGCTCAGAGCCCTAACTCTAACCCTGAGCAAAAACGTGTTTTAAACCCCAGTCTCTCATATTGCTGTGGAGGGGTTAGAAACCCGCTGCATCTGAATTAGGGTCTATTTATATTCTGAAGTCAAGTCGTCTGCGACGTGTCGCAGGTACATCGCAGACTCTTTAGCCCGTGTCTCAGAAAGTTGCGTGCACTTCACAGAATATGTAACAGTGTCGCAGAGAAGACCAGAAAAGAGGCCTCTGATTGGTCCATTCTACATCTGCACTACATGCACTTCTACTTCCCTACTTTTCCGTGTTGTTTTGTGAACACAAATGTCATTTTTGAAGACGAATCGTGTGAATATGGATTCAGCCGAGGGCATGGGGGAACTGTGAGACAAGTTTGTTCGACAACGAAAAGGTCTGACGTCAGGAGTGGGGATCCAGGTGGGAAATCCTAGAGAGTTTGTGAGAATGACCCTTATGTTGTGGTGGTGAAGAGTGCTCATCATGTACTCACTGCACTGGCATAACTTACAAATATCTGCCGCAAGATCATGCAGAGGCCTTTTTGATGCAGAGGGACACCTTGTGCGTCCGAAACCAACATTTGGTCAGCGGGTCAGACTTTGACGCACTGGGAGTGAGACAGTGTTGAGTACTCCTGTTCTATTAACTGTCTCTCTCTCTCTCTCTCTCTCTCTCTCTCTCTCTCTCTCTCTCTCTCTCTCTCTCTCTCTCTCTCTCTCTCTCTCTTTGTATTTATTTATTTTATTTTACTACACTAGACATGTTTCCCATTACCCTGATGACTGATGTAATAATACCTACAGGTTGCTAAGTAACTAGCCTTGTCTTTCTATTATGTGCAGCTATCACTATGACCATTCCACTCTTTGGCCCTACGTGTGAATGATATCGGTATAATAATAATAATAATCAGAAGACAGATAACACTGCAATTCCATCACACATTTTACAGACATGTGGCCCTAACAGAACCTCTGGGGCATCCACAGTAAATAAGCTCAGCAATAAAGCAGTCATGCATAAATTGCTCCGACCTGGGGCAATTTTATCCACTGCTCTGTGGGAAATCATTGGGTCACTGATGGTTCAGAGTCACTTCGGAAGAACTCAAATGTAAAAGTAAAGTCAAAGTAAAGTAGTGCAGAAGGTAGGTAGGATGAAGGCAGTGTGTAGACTGGCTGTAGATGTGTGTGTGTGTGTGGGGGGGGGGGGGGGGGGGGGGGGGACTGGCTGTCTGTTTGAGTTATGTTACAGACAGACAGATAAACTCTGGCAAAAACGTAACTCCACTGTTCTTTGACAAAGTAACCAGTCAAAAAAGATCATCTGAAATGAATAGGGTCATATTTACATGGCTATAACTCCCAAAATATAGATGGGAACATTATGCAGTAAACAGGAAAAATGCTGGGATTTATTCAGAGATTTCATGTGTGGTCTCATTATTCCAATATGTTGTATCAGTTTCACACCAGAATGTGAAAAAAAATATAGTTGTATAGTCGTAATAGTCATAGTAATAATAATAATGGGATAAGGTTAGGATATATACATATATATAAAGCTTGTGTTGGATGTCATGACAAGTGGGTGTGGCTTGTGCTTCCTCCAGGTGCATTTCCTCCGCACCAGTGTGTCGTGACTGGCTCTGGATCAGCCAGGAAGGGTCTCGCAGCTCCAACAACAAGCTTTACAGCACCCTCCACCCAGACTTCGCTAATTCCCGGGGCCAAAGACTCGCTACGACTTCTCTCTCTTAGATGTGAAGGGAGCTATGGGAGCCCTTTTACGCGACACCAACTGCGTCGTGTCACCAGGGCGGGGACCGGCCCACGTACAACAGGTGCCAGGGATCAGCTGCGATGTCCGCAACCTACTCATCTTGAAACACAGGAGTCTGTACTGACAGCTGATCTGTGAGTACATGACTGATTAGTCTCCTCATGTCTGTTCCTTATATGCCATTTTATGTTACCTTTGTCCAGTCTATCATTCTCTGTTTCTTTTTCTATTTTCTGTTTACTATTCTTACCTGCCTTAGGACAACAGATGTAAATTAGCTTTCTTGCTAACTCTGGCATATTTACATTGATGCTTTCTGCTGACATGTTGATGAATATGCACTGTCCTAATTCAAATAAATAAATAAATAAAAATAAATATCGCACACGTGAGTCAGAGGGTCTCTCAGAAACCCCATGGTGCAATTAAAGGAGTGGCCAGCATGCACCAGCTGAGAAGAGATTCCTGCCCCACAGGAGCCTGGGCGCGCACAAAAATATCAGTGGACTTCAACAGACCCTAATAGTGATGTACAAAACCAGAGGGGTGGGTGGGTGGGGGTTGGGGGGCGTGATATCGCACCTACACAGTAAATTTTGCAGTGTTAAATCAACACTTAGAGAGGTTATTTAACTTCTTCTAGAGTGTATTTGGTCCCATTGTCTCCAAATTAACACTGCAAATTCTACAGTGTAGTATATATATATATATATATATATATATATATATATATATGTGTGTGGGTTAACAGAGAATGTGTTGTAATAAAAATCACATAGCCGTACCAAGTCTTAATTTAGACAGAGTGACCAGAGGGATTAGATTATGTGATTCCCTGTAGAAATGTATGATGAACTCAATAAATGGGGAATTTTTCTGACTCAAATCCACAGTTATGTTTGATCCACAAACAATTATCCACAACAACAGAACTTCTGTAGAAAGCAGCGTTGTTGGGCTCTGCAAGAATCTTATATAAAGTGCTTGATATTATATATCACTGCTCTGAATAGTGTTTATAATAATAATAATAATAATAATAATAATAGTACAGTAAATTTGTGAATAACAGGTCGTTATGCCAGAGTATTTGTGTGTTGACTTTTCAGTTCTCTTCTCTGGGTTGTTTTATTTCCATAACCATTAGAAATAAAATGCAAGTTAATTATTCTATCTGTGCCAAAGGTACTGATAAAGATGTGTATTCATATACAATCCAACATGTATAATGTGATTTATTTAATGTAATTTGTATAAAATGGTTTAGTATTGTAGTTTGTAAGTGTCTTCTTGGTCTTCTGCTGGCAGGCTTCGCTGAGCTCTCAGCCTTTTACCAGGAGAATCTGCCAGTAACTTGTCAGTGAATCTTGATAACGGCCGAGTGCTGTGGAAATGCAGCGAGCGGCTCTTCCACATACTTGGAATAATGAAAAGTGGGTCACCCAGCCCACTGAGATTCAGCTTGTACCATTCACTGATGTGGAAATAAGTCTACTGCACTGGGCCCAGCTAGCTAAAGACTGCACTAGCAAACGCTGCGAAGTCAGCCTCAGGTTTGTACGACGCAAAATCTGACAAAGAATGAGTCAGTGTCACCTCGTCATTGTTTCTGATTCAGGAATATTTCTATTATTGTTGTCATTTTAATGCATTTACTGCAATGATGATGTGATCAAATATATCTGCTGGTATATAATAAAATGAGCCCTTTAATGATTGAAAAGAAAGAGTGTACACGTTATAAAACAGTATTCTGTTTTTAAAATAAACATGAAACTATTAGAATATATATACAATTTGACTGACATAAATATCATGCACTGACAAAACATTTTTTTTAAAAAGTTGGTAAATTTAACAATGAAAAGGTAGAAATCATGACAGTGTAAATGTGTAAACTAAAAAATGGTTTGATATTGTTTATATGAAACTGAATCACTGTGAAAAAAGTTTATCATGAAAAACTGTATATATTTTTTTTTACTTATTTTCTCATGAAACAATACATTTCTTTACTCTTGCATATTTGTTAAACAAAAAAATGTCATAATATGTATTACAATAAATACTGTAATTTCTACATGTATGTCATGAAAATAAAAACATTTTACAGTTTAATGTACATTTTGTTGTACTGATAATATGATGCAGATACTTTTTTCACATAAGTATCTGTACTTCTACTTAACTACAGAATGTGAGTACTTTTAACACTTCTACACATAACCCACTAAATAATAGAACAACTGTGGAATAAAATGACTACTGTAGGATACATCACATGGTTAAATAAACATACAAGTATAGGAGGGAACTACACTGAAAGAAGTAAAACATTGAATCAACTTAAGACTTCTTCAATAGGTCACACATAAAAAGAATCTAGTTGAGTGAATCAAATTAAATTAAATTAAAATAACCCTTACCCTATGCAATTGAATTTGGTTCATGCAACTAAAATTTTTATGTGACCGTAAAAAAGTCTAAATTATGATATAAAATGTAAAAATGTAAGATTTTTGAAGTTGATTGAATGTTTTCCTTTTTAAGTGTATATATGTATATATGTGATTTAGCTGACAAAGTTATCATTGGTAATGGATTCATTTGTGTGCGAGAATGTGAATCTCATTGTTAATGTGATTATTTAGCCTTGAATTAATAAGAACTCGTTGCGCCACATTCCCATAAATACGCCTCTGTTACTCTTTGTCCAAGAAATGGTTTTATGAGTTTCCATTATCATTATTAACAGTCTTTCCTCTTTCAAAAATTACATTAACCAAGTTAAATGTGTTACATGGAGACAAATATAAATTACAGTCCAAATATGGCAATATTTTCTGGTGTTGTGAGAGTTCTAGAGAAGGGGTCTCAAACATGCGGCCCACCAAATGTTGTAATGCAGTAGAAGAACTGACCACTGGAGCAGAGGTGGTCAAAGTACTCACGTTCTGTACTTAAGTACAAGTACAGCTAGTGGTGTGGAAAAATACTCTGGTAAAGTAAAAGTACTGGTTCAACTGTTTTACTGAAGTGAAAGTAAAAAAGTACAACTTGTGAACTGTAACAAAGTATAAAGTAAAACTGCATTTTTTTTGTGCTATAGATGAAATAATATTTATTTAAGCAGAAAAAACTGAAAAAGGTCAAAAATATCTAAAAATAAAGCCTTAAAAATGTGTTCTGGTGTGTAGATGATGTGTTTTATTGGGTCATGGTATTCAGTATAGTGGGTATGGACAGGACATTTAGGAAACATTCTAAAGGTATAAATAGGAGACACATTTAAAAAAGCATAAGGATGATATTAAAAAGTCTAAATCATGAGATAAAAAGTCAAAATTATGAAAAAAAGTCAAAATTATGAAATAAAAACTGATTTAAGTTTGGATTAAAAAACAAACATTGATACAACACTGTACCTCTTTTTCCTTATAAAATGTTTTGTCCATGTCAAGGGGTACTGGACTAAAAATATGTTTCTAAGGGGGAACATCAATGAAAAAAGTTTGACAACTACTGCTTTAATACTTAGTAATAGTAATATTCTGTGCTCAACACCTTCATTATATCATTGCATTGTTTCATTGATAGTTTTTCTAGAGCTGCAGGTAAACTGATCCAGCCCATAATAACTGTCCTGGTTTTGCATGTGAGCCCATAGCATGACTGTCCAGCCTGGTTTAGAGTTTTACATGGGTGTAAAATTGCGTACAGACGCTATGGAGGTGTCCATACCAGTATTTGGATGTTTCTAAAATGTCCATAGCAATTTAAAATGTTCCCCTCCTAAGGTTTGCCTCTCAAAGTCTTTGGTGGAGACAGCCTCGCTATCTGTGTTTGGCTCAACTTCCTGTTTGTATAAAAACCTGTTCAGACCACGACGTCTCAATTTCAATAGTTTTTCTGTAGAACAACATAAACGTCGACCTGCAGTAATAACTTCCATTCTTCCTTTTCCCATGTTTCTCATTTTGGAGGGAATGTGGAATGTGTTGGCATCTGACACGGATTCTACTGAAACAGATTAATCATTTTCAAATTCTTATTAGAGCAGGGCTTGGTACCGACCGAAATGGGTATTGAAACATTCCGTGTCTTTCAGTTCCACAGTAATGTAGTCTATCCAGAGGTTCATCACGTCACAGTTAACTTCTGGCTTCATGTGGTGGCAGTTAAACCCACGGGAACATTAATGACCGTTCCATATGCGAGTGGTGAACAAGTGAGTTGTAAAATCCGACAATGCTTTACTAACTCACTCGAATCCATTGTAAAATGTCTGAATACATCTTTACCTCAGGACCCTCCATAAAACTAGTCCCGTCCGAATATGGCTTTAGATGGAATGATATGAATAATAACAAAGGACTATGTTTTATTAAAGCAATAAACACTTGACAACATAAAATTATTATTATTATTATTATTATTATTACAAAATACAAAAATAGGAAACACATGTAACATATAGATATATGAACATTGTATAAATGTAGTGGTGAAATAAGGCAACACACACATGCTGTATTTTGAGTAAGGTAGGTCATAACGTACAGTAAGTTACAGCAAATTCTACCACCGTCCATTGGTTTTATGATGATGTGCATGTACTGCACATGTTCATGATGCATCTCAGTGTCCCAACAACAAGCTACAAAAAATCTAAATAATACAAAAATTCCGTGTATACAGTGTATGCTAGGGCATTAACGACTTCAGTTTTTTTCAAGTCGACTTATCTGTCAATAAAGTCGGAGTCGAGTTGACAGGTCGTGATGTCGGGTCGTGATGATGTCATCACATTGTCAGCTGAGGAAGAAAAAGAGACACACGGCTCAAAAAAAAGAAAAAAAAAAGAAAAAAAACACAGACGTCTGTCCAGCAATGAGAAACTTGTATTAAAGTTCACTGCAACGTACTAATGTCCACAAGCATCAACATTTTAACACAAACAAAACAAAGGCTAACGTTAGCAAAGACTGTCACGGGTCCTCATTTTATATAATAAGTACAAGCCACACACCACTGTCACCATCATGTTTGCAGAAAAGGAGCATGTTGTCTGTGCTGCTGCTTATATTAGGTTAGCTAGCAGATGCTGCTTATATCACACAGACTAGCTAGCGAATGCCTCTTCAGATGGCTGTGCCGTTTTTTTTCATCTAAGGTGAAGCAAAAGAAAGTGATAGATACATATGAGATGTGTGTCAAGTCGTCGACGTGTCTGTTAATGCTACATTGTGATGTGGTGCATGGCATGGGTCGGGGGGGGGGGTCAAATTATGTCCCCAACATCATTTTTACACCCTTGGAGTGTTTGAATAGTTTTTAGGTATGTGATGTTGGCAGTTGTGTTTTTCTATGACACTTGTGGTCTTAATGGATGCAGAACCTGCAGCTTTGACACCAGGTCACAGTTGGACAGAATGTAAAAGCAGCAGCAGCAGCACTTTACACTGAGCACTGGAGCCAACACAAAGGATTTAATCCCAACAGTACAGCCAAAGCTGAAGGTTGACTTGGTTGGCTCACAACTAAAGCAGGCTCAACATACAGTGTTATGGTCTGTCTGTAAAGCCCAGCTGTGGAGCCTGCTGTCATGTTTAAGGTACACACCTTTAACCTTACATGGACCGGGCAGGGGTTACAAATTTCAGTTGTTAACCCCCTATGGGACTACGTCATTTATAAATAATACTTAAAAAATAGCTTTAAAACTAACACAAGCCTCTAACCAATCATATTGTGTCATAAATGTGTCACCTAAAATCCTGATGTCATGTGACGTAACAAGGAAGTACAGGAGACAAGAGCACATGTTGGGTCTTTTTAAACTATAAAACACCCAAAAAAATATTACTAAATAGCCTAAACTCTTTTTTGAAACTATTTTATTAATTTCATATGAAGAAACCCATCGTTAAAAAAAAAAAAATCCTACATCACTCAGAAAATAATGAGACTTAATTGAACCACCTCTGATAGTCTGTGTTTTTATTCCTATTTCTAACTTGCAACCTTTTCCTTTTTTAAATTTTTTATCTTATTACTTTCTGCGTGTACACACACACACACACACACACACACACATATATATATATATATATATATATATACATACATATACCTTTTTTTTTTAAATGACACCTGATGACGACGACATGCTTCAATTTCAATGTACATTTGCATAATAACAATAGAGACATTTAATTCTATTGCCTTTCTGGCTTTGACCCTGTTTGTTCTATGGTTTTTGTATTCTGGTTCTGTCTGGTTTTTGCACATCCCTGTTTTGACCTTTAACCTCTTTTTGACTTTGTTTCTGCCTGTTCCTCATCTGTGCTACATCGGACTTCGGATCATCTGGCTTTGGACCTCTTTCTTCACCCGGGTAACGTGTTTTAGATTTTCCTTTGGACGGACACGTATAACCTATTTTCACCTGACCTCTGACCTCATTGTGCTTCAGCTAACGTCCATTACGGGAAGTCATCCATTCATAACGGACCACAGAGGAGAGAGAGAAATGCATGTTCCACGCACATTATTAATAAACTCTGTTAAATTGATTTCTGTCTCTGAGTTCTGCATTTGGGTCCAGTTCTTTACATATATTGTATCACCACGTATATTTACTGTCTTTTTTCTTTATAAAAGGAGTTTTGTATGCTGATAACAGGAAAGTGTTAATGTTTACAAACACAAATGTATCTAACTCAGAAGTGCATGATGTTTGGGTGGGGTGGAGCCCCATGGGCGGTGCCATACATGGCTCTGGGCGGGGCTTATTACCTAGTGACGTAGCTAGGTTTTGCCTGCTCTGAATCACTCATACGTGTGTGTCTTCATGGTGGGTTGACCAGTGCATATAGAACTGGTTGTGAACTACCATACTGTAAAAAGAGCTGAAGGAGCGCTGTTGAGCCACATTTTGTAATAAATGTCCAAAATGTAATAACTTTCTTAGTTCATTTTGTAATAAACTGCCACAACGCATTGAAAATGTCCATCAAACAAATCAAAAATCTTGAATTTACAGTGCGTGTATGTATGTATGTATGTATATATATATATATATATATATATATATATATATATGTATACAACCCTTGAATAGTGCACTGATGATAATTTCTAAGTACTGCTACCAGACTAAGACAGTGATACTAATAATAGGCTTAGCTGTTTCCCAAAATGTGAAAGTAAAATTAAATACAAATAACAAACAAGTAAACTATGCTTTAGAATTGTTGTTCCATAATGAACCATGTTACTACATTTTCAAGAAGATAAAAAAAAGTAGTGTGTTTTGTAATAATCTTCTCAGGATGTAATAACTTGTTAGTTAAAATGTATTACAAAATGCAGTGGGGTAGTTTATTCCAAAATGTGGCTTTATCAAAATGAAAAACTAATGACAACAAGCCCTTTCAGTACTGCTCACCTCTGGTTTTTATCCATTTATAAATGTCAGTAATATGCATCATAAGCTTCTGTTGGTCAACTGGGAAAAACATGGATGAGAAAAAGCACGACATGTGCACAGACAAATCCTTCAAGATTCAAACAGCTGTTAACTTCTGGTTATTTTATGTTTAATTCACATCTTTTTCTTTTTCAAATTTTTATTACAGGTTTTAGATATTATGGTATATTACCTACTGTAAGTGTTTGACGTCAGAACTGCATGTGTTTTTGTAAAAGCTGTAGAAACAGGAATATAAAAGGATGAACAGGACAAACCTTTACTGCCTGTGACCTTTAGAGCTGCGAGCTCATCTGCTTTATGTTCATTGTGGTGCCACAAAAATGTCTGTATCATATTCAAGGAGAGCGAAAATGATCCAATTACATATGGACAAAAAATATGAATAAAAAAGACCTGTCCATTGTAAATTATATTCCATTCATTATGAATAAATTAAAATATAATTTTTCAAAATTATTTGAAAAAAACTGTTGTATTTCAGTTTCCAATCAAGATATGTGTTGAATGTAAAAAAAACAACACCACCAAAAAACCAAGCTAAACCTTTCACTTTCTCGGGTGTCAGGAGGTTAATGTGATGTTTGAAGCTAAAAGTGCTTTGGTGATTAATAAAACTCCTTCCTGCACAGTGTGTATAATGATTATGTTGTTTTTTTTGTTGTCCTCATATTTCCTTGCAGAGGCCCAGTATGCTGTTTATGGAATGGTTCTACTGTGGTTCTAACGCATCATCTGCATATTTGTTCATGTATGATAAGAACTCTACTGTCCAAACTGCTCCAAATACATGGTCATAAAGTTTAGAGTTTTATTTAGAGTTTATTTTTATTTTTAAAAGGGACAGTGTACATATAAACATTAACCTTGTGGTGAAGGACAGGTGCCTGTACCAGGTCGTAGCATTTCCTGCTAATTTCCACATGTATTCTCTTTGTCAGACTGATGTAAAAACATCATATAAAATAACATAGATGTTCAGGGTCATTCTAGGCTAGATTAATATGATGATGGATCAATCCATAGCAATACATTAATTTTCACAGATCTTACTTTAGATAAGATATTATATATAATATATATATAAATATATACACACACACCGTGAAATTTTTGTAAATAGTCATATTTTACATGTAAAATGCCTAATTCATTCCAAGCCACCAAATACTACCCCTCAATCCCTTTAAAATTTATAGAAATTCTGCATGAAATATGCATTAAAAGAAAAGATTTTAGCCCGTCCAGGCTAACACCAGCTGTTGTTAGTGTAGATACAAACACCACCACATTGGGTTTGACCTGAGAACATGGATTCTGTCAGAGCTGTAGATTCTGTTTTTATTACAGTTTCAAGGTAAAAGATAAATGAATTCTAGGAAAGACGTTCCAGACTGACTTTCACACAGTAATAATTCTTCAAAGAAAAATAACATAATAATGACTTTAACATCAAGTCAGTGTTATTTTTTTTCCACTATATATGTATTTCCTGATATTTTTCTGAACTTTGATATTTCCTCCCCTTGTATTTCTGAGTTATTTTTAGTTATTTATATTTAGTGACAGAAGGACCGACATCACAGCAGGAATGACTTTGAGTTAAGGTCGTTACACTAGACGTATAGACGAGACGAGCTGAATATTGTTAGCACATCCAGGCTGATGTCGGTGTCCAGGACAGAAGAGAGAGAATGAGGATGCAGCAGTCTGGTGGATCATGTTTGGTGTTTAAATCCAGCTTGAGGTAGTCCAGTTTTTTTCCAGTGAGCGTACATTGGGCAGCTGCAGTAGAAACTTAGCTGTAAATCCACCACGACAGCTGCCTCTCCTTCCTTCCTTCTACTTCCTCTGAGACTCTGCTGTAGAACGGTCCGTGTCTCCGGGCTTGCGGAGTCCAAGTTCTTAACAGTTTTCCTTAAACTGATGATAGTCTGTCGGTCATATACCTTTCTTGCACCGTTCGGCTGAACTTTTGATACTAAAAGCGCTGGACAAATGACCGTTAAAGTGTCTGTTACAGGGAGACACGGCAGCAGGTCCATGATGACTGAGGGTCAAAGGGTAACGAAAAGCATCATGGGTAACTCCCTCATAGCCAATGGATGCTACGTACGTGACATATTTATGTAAATTACGTAGTTGGGTATAGGAATTTGTCTGGGGGTAGTTTAAGTTTCTTTCGTAAATAGAATTTTATTTCGTATTCAGAGACGAAACATTAAGGTAAAGGTTTTTCATAATTTGGAATTTTCGTTAGCAGAGGGATTCATATATATATATATATATATATATATATATATATATATATATATATATATATATATATATATATATATATATTAATAAATGTATTTATTTTAGATCCAATTTTCTCATAATTAATGGTTGAATATATTTGACATGGGGAGGGGCCACTACTAACAGCTCTCTGCCTTTTCCAATGACCTTTTTTACATCCACCTTATAGGCTGTTGTTAAAGCGTATTGTATCATACACAAGGTTTAATATAATTCACATGATATGCAGACCAAATAAAATAAATGACTTTGTCCTCCACATTCACACTGCCCCCCCCCTCCCCATTGGCCTATCTTCCTCCTCATCCTCCTTTATGTGAATTCTCCTCAGGCTGTCTCTGTATAGTTTGGGAAGTATTTGATTGGCAGGTTATAACCCACAGTAGGTCTGACATTGAGAACCCATCTTATCTGCAGATTCTGTTTTTATTACAGTTTCAAAGTAAAAGATAAATGAGTTCTAGGAAAGACGTTCCAGACTGACTTTCACACAGTAATAATTCTTCAAAGAAAAATAACATAATAATGACTTTAACATCAAGTCAGTGTTATTTTTTTCCCATCCATATATGTATTTCTTGATATTTTTCTGAACTTTGATATCCCCCCCCCCTTGTATTTCTGAGTTATTTTTAGTTATTTATATTTAGTGACAGAAGGACCGACATCACAGCAGGAATGACTTTGAGTTAAGGTCGTTACACCAGACGTGTACCGGTGATGTAATGACCACATGTTGAACACCTTCACCCTCTAAACCATCACATGCTTTTATGTGAAGCCATAAAACAACACATAATCAAAAATAAGAGAATGCAGCCAATCTGATGCTTTTAGTCAAAGAGGGTTTAACCCTAACCCTAACCTGATGGACACTGACGTTAAATGACATGGCTGATTAAACTGATGTGGTATGACTAACATTAGTTTAGTTTAGTTTATTTCAGTTGTATATTCACTTCAAAGCAGCAAAAAAGAGAACAATACAGAATTTGAATGAAAAGGTTTTGGGGGAAAAAGGCTCAAAACACCTTGAAACACATTGAAATACTCCTGGAACCATTTAGATGGACATAAATAATGATTTAAAGTACTTTTAAACCAGATTTGAAGATTGTATATATATATATATATATATATATATATATATATATATATATATATATATATATATATATATATATATATATAATCTTCAAATTAAATCATTAATGGGTTAAATGTGTTCAATATTTTATACTTTAATCAGATGAATCATAAACAAAATGACTTTATTGCTGATTAGTTGATGTTTTTAATATATATGATGGTGTCTTATTCCACATATTTGCTGGTTTATGTACAATAGTAAATAGTAAATATTCCACTAGAAAGAACCAGTAAAATGAATGGATCATAATGTGCAGACAGTGTTTTGAAATAGATCTGGTAGATCTGACACTAATATTCCTTTGGGATAAAAACCTTTTCTCTTCTTCATTCTAACAATTTCAGTGTCGCCCACTGACTTTAATGGGTGAGGTTGACAGATAAAATACATTCATGATCCACTGCAGCACAATGACCATGAATTGGTATTTTAATGAATTAACTATACATTTAATAACATTTATCTATTTAATGAAGATAATTAATGACATTTTAATTAATTATTTAATGATATACTTATTTGTTTAAATTTGGCACTTTTAGGCTGAATCCTATGTTACCCCTTACCCCATCAAGGGGTATGGCTTGAAAATCAACCCCTATGAATTGGGACACCCCTTCAACACTCACCTATGTCATCAGTTCGCTCCACCAGTTGCTCCACCTAATCACCGCTGTCAGCTGTCAATGCACAGTTTGATCTTTACCTCGCCACGTTCTGTGGACACTGTTGACACATTTAAAAAACAGCTACAGACCATGTGTTTAGACTCAACTTTGTTTGAGTTGTTATTTTTACTGTTGTAGATCTGTGTCTGTTTGTTTTTATGTCGTTTTCAATTTTTTCTGTATGGGTACCCTTTTGTCTCCTGTGCTCTCTCTAAAATATGTTGCAATCTTCGGGTCACAACAGATGCCGCCATTTTTAAAGGGATTCACATTGTATTCTGCGAAACTTCTCGTAGCCCTCCGTTTGGAGTTTGCCTCTGGAAAATCTCTGTTTGAAGGGGTATAAAGTCCTTCCCCTTCCCCCTACCCCTCTGCCTTAATGTGAATTGAGACAGCCCTACCCCTACATGTGGACGTGCAAAACGGAGGTGAAGGGGTAAGAGGTGACATGGGATTCAGCCTCAGTCCTCTATAGTATTTCCAGAAAAACAAATTATAGTGATAATAATACCCGTCAATAATGCCCGTCATTTCCATCCAACTTTCTTCTCTCTATTGGGGATCAATGGGAGAATACTACATCCCATAGCTGAATGTGAAGCATGAACACCGATGTGCAAATACTTGTCAACCCAGGTGGTCTTTTGCTATTCACTTTGAACTGCCAGAGAGCAAATACAGTTCAGCTGTTAGTAAAGGTGTGGTAGCAGGAGCAGACAGAATGAATGGGCTGCTTCACACAGTCTTTCCCCCACAGGCGCTCTGCTCTTCCTCATTAGTAGAGCTCTCACCTGTCCTCCCCAACCCACCCCCCCAATGAAATATGAGGCATTGTGAACTACTGTACACTGAAAAACAGAAAACATTGAATCAGCTTACAGCTACAGCAAGTGAAGGCGGGATCACCCTGGACCGCTAACCACTGCACCACTGCTAATCACTGCACTCCTGCCAACTACTGTACCACCGCTAACCACTGCACCACCGCTAATCACTGCACTACCGCTAACTATTGCACTACCACTAACTACTGCACTACTGCTAACCGCTGCACTACCGCTAACCACTACACCACCACTAACCTCTGCACTACAGCTAACCACTGCACCAGTACGAACCACTGCTCCACTGCTAACCATTGCACCACTGCTAATCACTGCACTCCTGCTAACGACTGTACCACCGCTAACCACTGCACCACCGCTAATCACTGCACTACCACTAACTATTGCACTACCTCTAACTACTGCACTACTGCTAACCGCTGCACTACCGCTAACCACTACACCACCACTAACCACTGCACCAGTGCTAACTACTGCTTTTTTCATAGGCTAGTTTGTGATACTGTAGCTGCCTATGATGCTTGCTAATTTATTTTATTTGTTTTTGTTTTTTATAAATTTTTTGGAGGGGCTGGGGGTGCCCTAAAAAATGTCTTTTTCTAGCCTTGGTGGGGTAGTGGAGTGAGGGGTCCGAGAGAGGGGTCCTGCCCCTGAGGGAGTAAATCAGTGTAGAAACACCACTGCTGCTATCACATAAGTACGAGGACAGTGTGTGTGAATGCATGTTTGCATGTGTACTGTGGTTCAGAGTGTGGAGTGGACCCGTGCGCCGCTCACTCACAGCTTTTATCTGAACTCTTCGGGGGATTGTGGCGTGTGATGTCGCCTCAGCGCTCCTGTCTTTACTCTCTGCCCTCATCTCTCCGTCTTATCTCTCTCACGTCACCTCGCTCTTACTGTCTTTTTTCATTCTGTCTGGATGTGTCTTTCTGCCTAGTGCACATAAGCACCCCACCCCCCACCCCCCCCTTCTCTGCATACAATACCCACAATGTGTAATATTTGACTAAATAATTAATCACAATGAAGGAATGTGTGTCACTTTCGACACTTCCTTTATTTGATGCCAGCCAGTGTCGATACATCAATCTGTATTTTCGGTGCACGTCTGCGGCCACGGCAGGTGTGAGGTCAGAGCGACACCAGGTCCAACACTCAACAGCTTCTCAGATGGGAGTGGCTCTGGCAGATTGTGCATCCTATTTTTAAAGAATTGTTAAGTATGGCCACATTGCCCCCTGGTGGTGGATATAAGAACAACAGCTTTCATCCAGTGGGTGATGCATGGATGCAGAGGCAGGGGGCACTAAGGACCTGCAGGGGGGTGTGGGGGTGGGTGCTACCTGGCTGCTGTCCAGTTCATAAAGAAGTGCAGGATTTATTTTACTGTATACACCAGGTGTATCAAACTCATTTTAGTTCAGGGGCCACATTCAGCTGCATTTGATCAGAAGTGGGTCGAACCAGTAAAACAAAAACATATAAATAATAAACCCAAAGCATTGTCCATGTTAAAAAAGAAAGTACATTCACATTGTGACAATGTTTCCATCTACAAACCATCCTTTCAAACAGTGAATAGCATGAACAGACTGAAATAAATATGTCATTTTAACATGATAAGGCTTTAGTTGATCATTTACACATGTATAATATAGCTGACAAATACACAAAACATTTAGTAATAGGTGGAATATTATTAAAATTGTACTTATTTCTGTAAAGAGATTTCAGATTGCTCATATTTGTTCTGGTTATAGAGATTTTTGACTAAGACTAAATCAAAACATTTAGAAAGTAAAAATGTGACTTGTATTTATGTTATTATGAGAGTGAATTATCTGAATGTGGAACCTCACCTAAAATGATTAATTAATATATCATATATAATTCATCCAAAGGGCCGTACTGGACCCTTAGGTGGGCCAGATATGGCACCCAGGCCGCATGTTTGACACCTGTGCTATACACAGTCTTTTAAGGCATTTTATTTGTGTTTGTAAGATGTGCACTGAAAAAAAACAAAAAAACAAAATAGTTTTGTGGATATGGACAGGAAATTTAGGAAAACATTTGTAAAAAGTCACAATTGAGATAAAAACTCATCATGAGATTTTTTAAAAAAAACCTCTAAATATGAGATAAAAATGCATAATTTTATTAAGATAAAAGACAAAATTGTGAGATAATAGTCATATAAAGTCACAGTTTCTCTCTTTCACTAATTTTTCTTTCTGAAGTGACTGATTGTTTTACTGTCACATCTGTTTAGTTTGAAAATGTAATGCATCTATTCTGAGAATGCAAAGACTACAAAGAACAGATATTTATGAACAAAATGTAGGGAGTAAAAGTAAAAAGTTGCCAGAAAAATAAATACTCAAGTAAAGTACAGATACCTAAAAAATCTATTTAAGTACAGTAACGAAGTACTTTTACCTTCCACCTCTCTCTCTCTCTCTCTCTCTCTCTCTCTATATATATATATATATATATATATATATATATATATATATATATATATATATATATATATATATATATATACACACCCATATGAAAGTGTATGTCGCAGTAGAGAAAGTTGCCAATTGTACTCGGGTAATCTCTTTTGTCCCTGGAGCATCTTGTTTTGTAAGTTTCCTTTGTGTCTTCCTGTTTTTCTGTTGTTGTTAGTGTCTGGGCTTTTATTTTGTCATGTTGGTTCATGTTAACTTTGTCTCATTTTACTTCCTGTCACCGGTGATTTGTCACGCCCCATTTATTTAACCTTAAAGTGTGTCACCTGACGTCATTTCTGTCCCTTAGTTAGAATGTGAGTGTTTAACCCTGGGCTCATCTTTCCAGTCTATTGTCTTAGTGGTCCCTGTGTATGATCTGTTTTTGGCTTTTCAGGTTCTGGTTTGTCTGCTCCTTGTCTGTTTTTGGTGTTTTTCTGGATCCCCGTTTATAGACCCTGACACCAAGTTCACTCAACCCCCATCGGATTATCCTGCTCCTCTGATCTATGGTTCTGACTCCCATCTGGCATACAGTAATGATTTTTGGTTTGCTCCCTTTATGCTCTGCTGGGTTCCTGGTTTTGACCCATTTCATATTTTTGACATCTCCTCTGTCCTGTAGCTGCTGTCAGTGACATTCCACACCTGGCTGTCCTCAAGACAGCAACCCCCCCCCCCCCAGTTTATCCTTATTGGAGTAAATGTATTTCCACGTCCTGCTGTGTTCTGGGAGCGTATCATCTCTAATTCACTAAGAATTATATATATATATATATATATATAAATAAAACAAAAAATATGTTAAATTTTAGTAACAGAATATTTATCAGTGTTTCGTAAACTTCCAAGTAGCAATGAAGTGTCATTATGGAATCGTGGGTGTGAAACAGGACGCGGGATATGATGATTTGAAGAAAACTTATCGCAAATTGGCACTGAAATGGCATCCAGATAACAATTTGGACAATGCTGACGAGGCAGCGGAGCAGTTCAAGCTGATCCAGGCAGCCTATGATGTCCTAAGTCATCCACAGGAGAGAGCTTGGTATGACAGTCACTGGGAAGCTTTACTAAATGGAGGGCTGAGTGAGCGGATTATGAAGATGTTGCATTAAAATTCTGTATATATATATATATATATATGTGTGTGTGTGTGTGTGTGTGTGTGAAATAAGTTATTTTGACTAGAAACACAAAGAATATTGGTGTTAGATTTTTGCAGTGAAGAGTAGATATTATCATTTTACCCTCGTATTCCAGACTCTATGAAGACAGATATGGAATGAAATTGTACTTGTCTAATAAATATTGAGCATATGCTTCCTCAGACTTGATAAAGTGCCATTAATTTTAATCTGTGAATGCAAACATCTCATCATATTATCACATACAGTGCAATATAACATAAAGGTCAACCCAAGTGGAATATGACAACAAATGATCCCAAATGGAAAGCACTTTGTATGGAGGGTCGTTTTTTGGGAGAGTAAATGCTAAAAAAAAAAATTACCAGTCACACTTGCTGATAAAACATTAAGGGGAGGAAAACATATATTAAAAAAATAGTGGAATTCACATCAAAGAGCGATGAAGAAAGAAACTCAGTCTGCCTTTTTTCTTTCTTTGATGTTTATTTACAGAAGAGTAGGTTCCACAGACATCTGGAGTTGCTGTGAGTTTTGACATTTTTACATATGGTAACACAGTGGAAATATTTCTACAAACCACAAGTACTACCTATCCTGTCACTGAGCAAGATTTCTATCACAAATCATGACTAATGTTGCCATGACGAACACTGAGTAAAATCCATCTGTTTTACAGACTGTGAAAATTGCACTTCTAGAAACTTAGACACCGGCCCAAAGATGCCCATGGTCCAAGAAGAAGTACTAAACTACTGCCACGTTTCCACTACATGGTATCGACTCTACTCTACTTGATTCTACTCAGATGCCAGGAACTATTCTGTTTCAATACAGATATTGGCTGTGTCCAAAATCACTCCCGAAACACTATATAGTGACCATGTCATTTTGTAGGGGTGTTCGAATCTTTTTTTTTTTACATGATTATTTACATATTATTGAATTATTTATTATTTTAAGTTTAATTCACTGAATATTTGGACACGCCTACAAAATGGCTTGGTCACTATATAGTGGTTAGGGAGTGATTTCGGACACAGCCATAATCGTTGTTGGATGTCATGGTGAGGTGCCGTCAAGCTCATGCTAATTTTTTTCTGTCATCCACCAAAGACAGAAATGTTGGAACCTCCACAACTGACCAGGGTGTAGTTTTACAGAATGACATCATTGTGTTGGATTGAATTTAACTGACCGCGCACGACTGCAAAACTACACCAACTCTATTTGGACAAAACTGATTTGCGGACTGTAGCTACTCCATCTGTACACACACACCAACACAAACTGTGTCTTAAATAACACAAACACAATATGATTAGACTAGGAAGGGTATTAATTATTTAAGGAGAAGAGTTTGAAGCTTTTACAGTAAGTATTGCGTCTCACTCCTTTTCAAATGTGTTTAAGTGTTTTACTTTCTTCGGTTTTTACATTCATAATCAAAATAAAAACATCAATCAATAATGGCTGACTATATTGCTAGCATAGCAGCGCTATCCCTATTTATTCCATGTATGGGTCTAGTGGTGCTTCATAGTCAGGGGAGGCGGGGCTAAAAGGTTGTCTTTCAAATCCCTCTGTATGCAATAGGACGGTACTACAGCCAATCAGCGTAATCTTTAGGATGATGTAGTTAGAGCTCCGGAAAGTTCACGGAGGAGTCCGGAGAAAGTTAGGAATGACTAAACAAAATGGTGGATTATGGAGCTTAATGACTGTTGTCACTTCTGTAAAAAGAATTTAAAGATTGATGATGTTTCCTCACATTCTTCACTTATCTTTGGTAAAAGGAAATCTACACCTGTTGTTGTTCTTCTTCTATGGTTGTTTCTGGTTGTTTCTCTCTGAATCATTGCAGAGTCACTTTGTTACGCCCGCCCTCTGACTTTATACTTCACTGTGATTCGTCGGCCAGTTTCAGGGAAATCTAGCCAAAAGTTACATTGAGCAAAACAAGACTACTACGATAGCACATTAGATTTGCTGCCACTAGGGGGTTGGCTAGCGCAGCTAGGGTACCATATTGCTTTTTCACAGTGCAAATGTGGTAGGCACAAAATCAGTTTTTGTCCAAATGTAGTTGCTGTAGTTCAGCAGCCAAGATGGCTACCTGTAATGTGTGTACGTGGTGCAAATCGGGTAACCATGCAGATAGGGTAGCCATGGTGACAGGAAGTGACAGGTGAGAGAGGACATTATAAAAAATATAGAACTGGAAAAATAGCACCACCACAGGAGGTGGAGCATCATGTGACCTGGGTCAGAAAAAATCTAGGACCAGGGACTTTTTCCATAGTGGACAACGCCCCACAGTGAGCAGAATCTGGCATAAATCGAGTAGAATCGATACTAATGTAAACAGGGCTTAACATATGTGCTCCTGCAGCTGCTCCGACAGTCGTGTCTTTGACGCTGGCGAGGTCTTGTTCGGTACACGACCATGTGATTCGACGTCTGAAACGCTGCAGAGCGTCGCTGCTGGTGGACGAGCACAAAGTCAGGGTGTGTGCTTCGTATTCTGAGAAAGCACAACTGAGCTGGTACACACACACACATATACAGAAGATGTACAAAAAAAGAAAACCAAACTAACAACCATGTGACATCACTGGACAAAGCAGCTCACTACGACGCACCAGAATGTTCACACAAAAGCTAGAGACACAAAACACTAACTGATTTGCTTTTCTTTTTTTTTCTTTTTTCTTTTTTACAAAACAAAATATCATCTGTGCATAAGTTTCCGTGATTTACTTTCCAAAAAAGGACAAAATGAGACTTTGACAACAAATGACATGTATCTGAGTTGAATATGCTGGTATGATCCTGGGGCACCTGAGTAGAGAAGAGACAAGTATGTCTACAGGGTGTCCCCATAAGGCTCCATACACAAGGAAAATATATATTTTTTTAATTTATATAATATGCTCTATATCAGGGGTCTCAAACATGCAGCCCACCAAAGGTTCCAATGCGGTCCATGGGGTGAATTTGCAAAATGTAAAAATTCCACAGTCAAGGAACTCATTTTAGTTCTAGTTTCACATACAGGCTAATAACAGACCTATAAAAAATAATGACTCCATATTATTTTGATGTGGAAAACATTACATTACGCCTAAAAATAATTACTTCAAATGTGTTTCTTTGTATTAGCGAGAGAAAAAAAAAAACCAAAACTGTGACAATTTTTACATTTACAAACTATTCTGTAACAATAAAATGTGGAAAAACCTGAAGAAATATAAACAAATTCAATTGTCTAAAGAAAATTAAGCATATTTTGATCCTTTTTTATTTTGCTTCTGTTAGTGTTTAATTTCTTTGTAGATCTGATCCATAATCCACATGGACAAATGATAAGTTGAGACAAAACATTGTTAAAACTAGATCAATCCGAAAACACAGACCTCTGAGAAGCAGCGTAAGTCTGCCAAGGTTTGGATCAGGATGTCTATAACTTATTGTTAACTTAGTGTTCCGTGTTCACTCATGATTTATTTTATCAGTCAATAGCAGTCCCCTAGAAGGTTTAAAAAAATGAAAAGAAGTCATCAGTCCTGTTTTTCAGATATGTCTATTTCAACATTTAACCATGTATGACGTCACTCTGATGTTATGTGACGTCGCACAACGACTAAATTTCACATATTAGATGTAATATTAAATATTAATGTAGAATTATTTACATCTTTTTGTTTGGATAATTTATTAAAAGTAAGTATTTTCATAGTTTGATGTGTTTTGTTTTGTCTATTATTTTTTCCACAGATATTTGGATTTGTCATTATTTATAGGTTATTATATTATTATTTTACTGGTCTGGTTCACTGGACGTAAAATTGGGTTAAAAATGACCCCTGAAGAAATTAGTTTCAATTGGCTGCTCTTTATTCAAATGCATTCTTTGGGTTATCTGAAATATAAACAAATACATGTTAGAAAGGGATATATTTATGGAATGTATTATGTCTCTTGTGTATGGAGACTTATGGGGACACATCTATGTATGGAGACTTATGGGGACATCCTGTAGATGGTTGTCTGCACTGAGAGGTATGACCTGTATGGGGGGGTGTCCCTTTAGTTAGCCCTTCTCCCTGCTTAAGACCACAGTCACTTGGGGTATATTTATATTTGAGTGGTTTTTAAGAAGAATAACAACAAAAAGACTTATAGGTTTCATTCAGCATAATTATTTCTTAATTTTTCACATCCTCTTGAGACCCAGAAATGTTTTTTTGTCCTCTGTAAGGGATAAAACTTTCAACGATTTATTAAAAAAATACTGTCCTATCATAAGGACATTGTATTAAATATAAGAAAATAAATACAAATAAAGTTTTAAAAATGTATCTGAAAAAGCGGTTGGATTATACGATTTCCAATTAAGAGAATTATTTGATGTAAAAAAAAAAAAAAAAAAAAAAAAAAAAGCTCAAACTTTCATTTGGAAGTAAATCTGTTTCATCAGATGTTGAATTTTAAAAGATAATCGATTTCTTGTCTTGTCTTGTCCCGGATGTGCGATTGGAAGTTTTTGCAGCTAATTTTTTTTGTAGTTTAATTTTTATTGTATCTTAATTTTTTTGTCGTTGAAATGTTGTAGCTGAATTTTTTTACAATTTTTTTTTACATTTTTTATAGCTGAATTTTTCGCAGCTGGATTTTTTTGTAGCTGAAATTTTTGCATTACATTTTTTTGCAACAGATTTTTTTTTTTTATTCTAAATTCATAAACATAATTCAATTCAAATACAAAAATATATGATATTTAATTTAAGTGCAAAAAAAAAAAGTGTTTTAAAATTCTAAATCTGATAAAACAGATGTACTTCCACACATTTGGACTTTCCTGGGTCTCAGGATGCTATGATTATTTAGTGAAGTATATTTGTGTTATTTCCACTGACCCCTCCTCCCCCATTACCACTAGACTACACCATCCAGGCCATTGGGATGAGTAAGAACTCACACTGAGGTAAAAACTAAACAGTCCATCCTGTCCTCCTGAAGACAAACAAACAAACAAACTTGGCACAAAACAACAAGATGCTTCTGTAAATGATGGATTCATTACAAAATGTGCAGTATCAATACACTGATCAGAATCCAATCAACACATTACCAATATGAGGTATACTGTTTAATAAAAGCCTTACAAAAAAAGAGGATGAAATGGGAATAATTATCAAATCAAATTAGTTATTATTAGTTATTATCTGTAGTAAATAAGCGAAGAAACATATTTCCTGCAACAAACCTGATTGTTCTAGCCAGTAAACAAACAAACAATATAAAAATAAAAGTGACATGTTATTAATAGATAGTGGTTAAAAGAGTTAATAGAGCTCCTATAAGGCGAGCCACTGTACATCCTGTATGTTGGAGGCAGGTTTATGCTAATCTCCATTTCAGATCCTCCACACAGTATCATATTCTACCACTGAGCAAAACCTGGCAATAAAGTCATGATGAGGCTGAAATCTGTGGCAACATAAAGAACGTAGGGGTCTCAAACACACTAATGTTGGCAGCACGGAATATGTGCGTCATCGCCACAAAACCAGGAGCATGTGCAGAACGACAGGAATAATGTTAAAGAGGAATTAACTATTAAATATTAACGTCTGGATGACTACTGGAAGAAAATGAATACACTTCCTGTTTTGCTTTTGTTTCAACTATCAACATGTTAGACCAGATACTACATGAGATTTTTGCATTTATTTTCGTAATACTGTATTTTCCACACAATTAGGTGCACTGGACTATAAGGTGCATTAAGTGAAGTTAAAAGTATGAAATAAAAAGTCAAATTTATGAGATAAAGAGTCAAAATTATGAGATAAAAAGTCAAATTTATGAGATAAAGAGTCAAATTTATGAGATTAAAAAGTCAAATTTATGAGATTAAAAAGTCAAATTTATGAGATTAAAAAGTCAAATTTATGAGATTAAAAAGTCAAGTTTATGAGATAAAGAGTCAAATTTATGAGATAAAAAGTCAAATTTATGAGATAAAGAGTCAAAATTATGAGATAAAAAGTCAAATTTATGAGATAAAGAGTCAAATTTATGAGATTAAAAAGTCAAATTTATGAGATTAAAAAGTCAAATTTATGAGATTAAAAAGTCAAATTTATGAGATTAAAAAGTCAAATTTATGAGATTAAAAAGTCAAAATTATGAGATTAAAAAGTCAAATTTATGAGATAAAAAGTCAAAATTATGAGATAAAAAGTCAAATTTATGAGATAAAAAGTCAAATTTATGAGATAAAAAGTCAAATTTATGAGATTAAAAAGTCAAATTTATGAGATTAAAAAGTCAAATTTATGAGATAAAAAGTCAAATTTATGAGATTAAAAAGTCAAATTTATGAGATTAAAAAGTCAAATTTATGAGATTAAAAAGTCAAATTTATGAGATTAAAAAGTCAAATTTATGAGATTAAAAAGTCAAAATTATGAGATTAAAAAGTCAAATTTATGAGATAAAAAGTCAAAATTATGAGATAAAAAGTCAAAATTATGAGATAAAAAGTCAAATTTATGAGATAAAAAGTCAAATTTATGAGATAAAAAGTCAAATTTATGAGATTAAAAAGTCAAATTTATGAGATTAAAAAGTCAAATTTATGAGATAAAAAGTCAAATTTATGAGATTAAAAAGTCAAATTTATGAGATTAAAAAGTCAAATTTATGAGATAAAAAGTCAAATTTATGAGATTAAAAAGTCAAATTTATGAGATAAAAAGTCAAATTCATGAGATAAAAAGTCACTAAGCATAACCAGAATCAATCGATATATAAGGTGCACTGTGGTTTTAGGAGAAAATGAAAGTCTTTTTAAATGTGCCTTATAGTCCAGAAAACACGGTAATTATGAAGCAGCAGCTCGACCGAATCAAATCCCTGTCGGCAGTGTGGAATATGTGCAAAACCAGGAGCATGTGCAGAATGACAGGAAAAATGTTAAAGAGGAATGAACTGTTTCCATGACAGAGGAAATAAATTCAGAATAAACCACTGATTTTATCCAGAATTAAGAAGATCTTTACACAAGGAAGACTGAGGCTAAAAACGGCACAATATTTCATCTTTAGTGCCTTTTGGTTACATGACAATTGACTTTTGTAAAGTCAAAAATCTGAAGATTCCAGAGTGGAAATCTTAAAAACTATCCACTGTTGTGTTTCCATCTCACGTTCCAAAATGTAAAAATGTTGGTGTTCCACATGCGCATTGACAAGGCAGCGTTCTATCACAGCACCGTCTACTGCAGGGGCCGCATTCAACCTGATTTTATCTCCAGTGGGCCAAACCAGAAAAATAAAAGCATAATAACCTTTAAATAGTGACAATCCAAAATGTTTCCATTGCTTTAATGCAAAAAAAACACAAAACTTATCTTTATAAACTATCCAAACAAAAAAAAAAAATAATCTGCTGAATATTCTTAACAAAAAAACAAAAATAAGTGACATTTTAAACAATATTCTACCTTAACTTATTTCTACATGTACATCATGGATCTGATTCTACAAAGACAATAAATATACATTAACTGGCAGAAAATGGTTAAAATTCTGCTTCATTTTCTTTTGACATTTCAGGTTTTTCACATTTATTCAGTTTGGTCACATTTTATTATTACATGATAGTTTGTAAATGTAAATATTCTACAATTTAATGTTATTTTTTTACACAAAAACACAAAAATTGGAATTTGTCATTATTTCTAAACATAATGTTTGGGTTTTTTCACCTCAAATTGAGGAAAAAATATAAAGTCATTCATTTTTGTCAGTTATTATGCTATTATTTTACTGGATATCGTATGTGGAACCACACCTAAAAAGTCTTGACTGTGGAATTTTTGCAAAATTCATCTCAGGAGCCACATTTCAACCTCTAGCGGGCCACATTTGGTCCCCGGGCCGCATGTTTGAGACCCCTGATCTACAGCCTGGCATACATATCCAATCCAATTCCACACCCTCCTACATCTCTGTATGCACACAGATTTGTGATTGACCACGCTCATGTAAACGCGAATAAAAAGCTTCAGACCAGATGCCAGTTTTGCGTCTTCTCTTTCGATCGTCTCCATGGAAACAAAGCCTTAGACTTTATCACATCATCTAATTCTTGCTGCACAGACACAGCAGCATTTTTGTTTAATGAACTAAAACCTCACACTCATTTCCAAAGGTATTCTGTGTCTGTCTTAACACACTCCTGTCTCGCTGTAGACAATGTACTTTTTCAAATCAAACTAGAACATGACAACAGTACTGACCAGAAGCGAAATCCAGAAATAATTGACGTGAATGAGTGACAAATGAGCCGACAAAATACTCTTTCCATATATTCAATAGTAGTGTTGCATTATTTTCCTGTTTTTTGTATAAATATACAAAATGCAAACTTGTGTTGGTGAATTATTTCTTAAAGACCATGTGGTGGAAGAAAACTCACAAGCATATTTTGTAAAAAGCCCCACCCCTAAAGGATTGGGTAATATATTATAAAACCTACACACAATTCACTATGTATTAACCATTAGTTACCTATTTGTTTAGGTTTGTTCATTATATATTAACCATTAGTTACCTTTTTTGCAGGGCCAGCGTTAGGCATAGACAGACTAGGCGGTCGCCTAGGGCACCAGATGTCTCACAGAATTAGAATATTAAGCTACTGTATTTTCTGGACTATAAGGTGCACTTAAAAGACTTGAATTTTCTCACAGTGCAACTTATCTCGTCTTGTCGTCTGAACCCGCTTTATCTTCACTAGGATCACAGGGGTCACTGAGGACCTAATCCAATTACAATGGGTGAAGGCGGGGTACACCCTGTATGAGTCTCCAGTTCATCTCAGGGCTGAACATATATAGATAAACAATCACTGTCACATTCACACCTATGGGTGATTTAGATTAACCAGTTAACCAGTTAACCTATCAGTGCATGTGTTTGGATGGTGGGAGGAAACTGGAGTACCTGGAGAAAACCCACAGACAGAAGGAGAACATGTAAACGCCACACAGAAAGGTGTGGTGTAGGAATAGAACCAGGGACCTTCTGTCTGTGACGCACCAGTGCTAACCACTAACACACTTATATATGGATTAATTGTGGTTGTGCTTAGTGACTTGACATTTTGACTTTGTATCACATAACTTATTCTTCCTGTAACACATATCTTATTATTTTTAACTCTGTAAATCTTTCAACTTGTCCTACAATTGGGGGATAATGGGGGTTGTGGGGGGGGGGGTCTGATGTGAAGCACTTTGTGCTGCATGGACCATGTATGAAAAGTGCTATATCAATAAAGTTTGATTGATTGATCCATTGATAACTTGGCCTTTTTATCACATAAATTAGATTTATCTGATAATTTTGACTCTTTTAAAGTTTGATTTATCAGAATAAGAGTGTCTTTAGTTCTGTTACAACTCAACAAGGTTGAGAGTTATTGTGACTGTTAAGCTTCACTTAATGCGCCTTATAATCCAGTGCACCTTATAGTGTGGAAAATATGGTAAATAAAGCATTAAACTTAATATTGTCAATGTTAACATTAACAGTGACTTCATGGGTTTCAGCAAAGATAATTAAAGTAATTTGTGATTTAAAACATGGGAAATGGAGATAAATACGGTAAATACTGGTTATTTTTTTTCACTTGGTTCTGTTCTTTTTTAATCAGTAAATGGTAAATGGACTGCACTTATATAGCGCGTTTCCACCTTCATGGTGCTCAAAGCACTTTACATTAGCCTCTCATTCACCCATTCACACACACACTCATACACCAGTAGGTTTCTAAGGTCAAAGGTCAGTCCTACTGGGGGCCTAAGTCAGGGTTCAGTGTCTTGCCCAAGGACACTTCGACATGTGGACAGCCAGAGCCGGGACGCGAACCGCCAACCTCTCGGCCATTGGGCGACCCACTCTACCAACTGAACCACAGCTTTTAACATGACAGTTGCTGTCATGTTAAAAGACACTGTTAGGAAAAAATCTGTTCAGGTACAAACATGTAAGTACATTTACAGTTCAAAATCTTTCTGTACATGCAGTAAATATATGATTTTTCAACATAGGTATCTGAGGCTTATAACCCGTTGTGGCTTTTATATAATGTTTTTTGGTTTTTTTTTTTACAATATTTTAAAAAATACAGCGAATGTGGCTTATATACAGGTGCAGCTTATAGTCCAGAAAATACGGTGTGCCCTAATCACTTCCATGCAAACACAATTTGACTCAAAATGGCAAAATCTAAATTTCTCAATGTACATCTGAATGGTGTGATTTTGACGTCAATGTAAATGTATGTCGCAATCATCTAAAAATTAGCTAAACTTATTTTTACTCCGGATAATCCCTTTAATACATTGTGAATTATACGTAGGTTTTATAAAATGTTACCAATGATTCAAATGTTTAGAGTGAAAAAATAAAATGTGACCTAGAGTAAGGGTGATTTTTACAAATGTAATGACACAGAATATTCCAGCGACAGGAAGACAGTCTGGGCTTTGTTAGCGTTTCTCTTTTTTTTAACATCACAGCTGACCTGGACACACAGAGGTATGGTTAAGATATCAAAATGGAATGTTTTTCAGAATATGTCTTTTTCTAGACTCACGACATACAGGCTTTTCTGGTTGATGACAAAGACTTATTATTATAGAACAGTATCGATAAACCTGGACCTGGGCCAAAATACTTTTGGTGGTTTGATTTAGAACATAATATAGACTGAGGAAAAACAAAAAAAAAAGGGTCTGGCCAAGCGTATTTTTTCTCATTTCTAATCCAAATATCTCAACACATTTAAAATAAGACACAATCACCTGAAGAGGAATGTTTCAGTCACATATAAGAACTGATTTTTAGACGATAGAACTGGAAAAAAGGTGTTTCAAGGTTTCAATATTGGTCAGATTTTTTTCTTGCTTAAATTAAGTAAAAAAAAAAAAATCATATTAAAAAAATCATAAAAATGGGATTTTAAAATCCTGAATTTGATTTAAAAAAAAGTCAAAATTGTTTGATAAAACATCAAAATTCGGATTTTAAAAAAAAAGTCACAAATATGAGATAAAAAATTCATAATTGTGAAATTCAAGAGCCAAAATTATGAGCTAAAGTCAAAATTTCTGAGATAAAAGTCATAATTATAATAGAAAGTCAGTTTCTTTCCTCCACTGATTTTCCCTCTGAAGTGACTTGTTTTTTGTAGTTTGTCGTATTTTTTACATTTATTTTTTACTTAATTGAAGCATTAAAAAAATCTTTGCATGGAACAAGTCAAAATGATCTTGGTCAGATTTCTTGAAATAACATTTTCCAGACCTGTTGTCTAAAAATAAATTCTTTATATCTCATTTTATATCTTTATATCCTCTTTAGGTGATTCTGTCTTATGTGTGATGAGATATTTAGACTAGAGGTGAGATTTGGTAAGATTTGGATTTTAAAACACTTTTCCCATTGTGTATGTAGATTAAAATATAAAAATGAAGACATTTATGTGGCAGAGGTAAACCCAGGTTGATCCCAATGCATATAAACTGTCATGAAAATAATTTTTTTTTAAATTTGATTTGACCACAAATACTTTCACCTAATATGTTTTATGTTTCAATTTGATGAATGTTGGTGATATGTAACTGCCCACACTTTTCCATCTATTTGTGTGACCCAGGTTCACCATGACAAGAACACATTCACTTCTGTCCCTACATGACTACTGGACTGGAGCAGGAAATGCCCCAGTGCTGTTGCCATGGTAACCACATACACGGCAAGGCTATAAAATAAACTTCTTTTTGAGGTACCGACCATGCATTTTGTTCAGAAAGTCACAGACACTAAAGGTTTCAGAGCAAATACACAAATATGTTGTTAAGAAACATGTCAAAGATATTTTATACATGTCATGAAGAATCATTTACAGGCAGGCGAGTGTTTGACAACTTCCTGTTTAAGAGTGGCATGTGAAATAGAACCACCTGAGAAGATGAAACAGGATGTGATGTCATCTGACCACTACTGAAATGAATAATGTTATTATTATTAACTAACCCCAGCCTCTGAACTGAAAAAAAGAAACAAAAACAGAATATTAAAAAGTGTATTTTTCTTATTTCTACTTAAAATAAGACAGAATCACCTGGAGAGGAACTGATTTTTAGACAATAGATCTGGAACATTTTACTTCAACAAATCTTACCAAGATAATTTTCACTTGTTCCATTAATTTATTTAGATTAATTCAACCAAAAAGATAAAAACCTAAATAAAATAATAAAAACCTGTCAATGAAACAAGTGAAAATGATTCTAAGGAGATTTATTGAAATACTCCTACTACTACTACTACTACTACTGATAATAATAATAATACTAAATAATGGGTTAGGTTTCTATAGCGCTTTTCAAGGCACTCAAACTGCTTTACATTATTCATTATGCGTTCGCTCTCACAAACTCCCTCTGCTTGTGTGCCGGAACATTCATGGAGGAGTCCAGAGAAAGTTAAGAATGACTAAACAAAATGGTGGATTATGGAGTTTTACGATTGTTGTCGATTATGTAAAAATAATTTAAAGATTGATGATGTTTTCTCACATTCTTCACTCATCTTAGATAAAAAAAAAAATCTCCACCCAGTTGGCAGCCAACTACAGTAGTTGTTGTTCTTCTTCTATGGTTGTTTCTTTCCAATACTTCACTGTGATTGGTCGGCCAGTTTCAGGGAAATCTAGCCAAATGTTACATTGAGCGAAACCAGACTACTACAGTAGAACATTACATTTACTGATGCTCAGGGGGTTTAGAGTGGCCAGGCTACCTCTACTATATATATGGATTATATGTCCATTTTCTAACTGCCTATCAGTGATGCGAAGTGAGCGGGTGCCCGTGGTCAACAGTGGTGACCCGTAGTTACGGGTCATTGAAAAATATTTGTAATGATATTGTGGTTGCGATAAACATTAAAATAACCTGGTAAATTCGCTTTATTAACTACATTTCCGTGAAGGTGACGTACAATGTCGGAAGTAGCCTTAGCAGAGGGAGCAAGAGAGAAAGAGAGTTGGGAGAGTGGAAGCTCCGGAAACATACAAACAAATAAGGTAAGGTTTTGGACACATTGGCGGAGATTTTTAAAGATGATGAGTGGCTCCCAGTGTTTTCTTTTCCATGGCAACCGGGTTCAAATGTCTCTTTGGGTGTTACAGGTTGTCGACCCCTGGTTTAGATGCTGCACGCAAGAAATGACATCGGATGGTTAGCGACCATTGATATCCACTCCATTTTGCCGTGGATTGTGGGATACATCAAGTGCACTACAGTATATATTGATTATAAATAGTTCACTAAAGATTCGGACACCCCTACAAAATGCCGTGGTTCCTATATAGTGCACTATAGAGGGGTGAGGGAGTGATTTCAGACACAGCCTTGGACAATGGGATTCCAACCGTCAACCCTTCGATTATTGGACGACTAACTGAGCCATGGCTGCCTTTAAGATTTTCCAGACCCGTTGTCTAAAAATCAGTTGTTCTGACTGAAAAGTTGCCCTTTAGGTGATTCTGTCTGATTTTAAGATTTGATTTGAAATGAGAAAAATACACTTGGTAAGATTTTGATTTTCGCAGTGTGTAGCTATTGAATTAATACTGTGTGAATGTCATTCATACAAAGTACTTTTGCTTTATTTTTAGCGCAAATAATAGACGAGTGTTGTGTTGGAAAAAGTGACCTTGAAAAGAGATGTTTAAATGAAAGCACCTGAGGAAACCAGCGAGCAGGTAAGTGAACTGTGACAGGTGACAAATTAAAGGAAAATCTACAAAGAACTGTCCTGATAATGTGTTCACTGGAAAAAAATGCACCTCTAAAAATAAGTGGGGAAAAAAATTAATAAAAATGTTTTTTTGGTTTGAATTAAAACAAAAATATCTGATAATGAAACAAATGAAAATTATCTTGAAATAAGATTTTCCAGGTTTTCTATTTTCTAAATACTTTAAATTTGACTGAAAATGTCCTCTTTAGGTGATTGTCTTATTTTGAATGTGATGAGATATTTGGACTAGAAATGAGGAAAATACATTGAATAAGATAACAATTTTTTCCAGTGCACATAGTGGTTCATGTTTTATCTAATTGTCTTTATTTTTAGTCATTTCTGAATATTACATCCCAGAAAGCAGAACTGAAACAACAGTCTGGAAACAATTTATAACGTTCCCTGTTTTCCCCCTTTTTACCTGAAAATGTCTTATTTTATGTCTGATGAGATATTTCAGTCCCTCCAGGATTTCTCAGGCCTTTTTTCAGATTGTTATGTTCTAAAATGTCTGATGTTATATGTTACATTATGTGTGACCTATTGAAGAATTTTTAAGTTGTTTCAATATTTTACTTTTTTCAGTGTTTTTATACAAATGTAAGGAGTATAAACTGCTGATATTTATGTACAAATACAGGGAGTAAAAGTACAAAGTTGCCAGAAAAATAAATACAGATAACTTCCAACCCAATTTATTAAGTAGAGCAATGAAGTACTTTTACTTTAGTTACTTTTCCTACCTCTGACATCCTTTAATTTGTCACCCATCTGTACATACATGCAGCTGAATGTCCCCTGCAGTTGCAAGTAGTTCTGGTGTGTATCGTTTGGCTTTAGGTTCATGCGTTTTCATTAACTGTCATAATAATGTGACTAATAAAACGTGTTTACAATGAATTTACAACATGGAACACAGACACACGTAAAAAAAAAAAAAAAAGAAAAGAAAAAAGGCCAGAGTGTTACATTTCAGAAGCTGTTGTCGAACTTATTTTCCCGCTGTTGATGCTGTGGCTTTGTGACGGAATTAATGAATCTAGCTGCGTGTGTTCAAAGATAGTTTGCATCAAGGACACTGTGGGTTATTATTATATTTCTCTGCAGGGTTTAACCTAGACATAATACTGCAAAAAACACAATCAAAGATCTGAGAGGAAGCTGCGATGCACTAAAGCTAAAGACTTTCCTGTTTGACACAACGCAAGAACATACAGTCAGTGTCGGATCGTTATATCTGCCAAAAACCAAAGGCTGGAAAATCAGAGTAGTCAAGAAAAAGACCAGAGAAAGGTGCTAGTTACTGTACATATTACGACTAAAACTAACACTAACACTGGAAACCATCCTGAAAAGAAATGAGGTAGTGCTGTTGATAAAAGAGTAGGGATGCACCAGTTTGACACCGTTAGACCCACAGGGACTCATCAACTGCAGAAGGTGGTTTTCTGCTAAATGGATCTGATCCAAGATATACATATTAGAACCGAGGCCAACAGTTTGCGGTCACTTAAAAACTAACTGAGAACAGTCATTTCTTCTGTTAATATCTGATAAACAGAATTATAACACTTCATTTCTTTTGAACAAACCATTCGTAGTATCTACATAAGGAAGCATGGACAACAGGATCTGCAGTGACCCACCTGTGTCCTGTCCTAACCTTTGACCCTAGACGTTGTCCCCAACCCTCACCCATCTGATGGATGGACTCCCCCCTCCCCTCTACATCTGAAAATGGACGTCCATCTATAGTCTGTCCGTCCATGGGAGTGGATCTGTCCATCACTGTGGTTCTCCTCAGGTTTCTCCTTTCCCACTGGGTTTTTGGAGTTATGCTACAGCCGCAACAAACGCGAATTTACACGTTTATGGCTATGACATGCCGCATAAACACCCAAGTGAATGCTGGACAATTCCTGGCCACTTCGAACGCGCAACACCCGAGTTTGGACGCTGTATAGACATAGAAACATAGATAAACAAAATCTGTCCCGCCATTTCAGTTTGTCCTCAACTATGGCTCAGATCACTTGGATTACTGCTCTGTACCTGCTCTGGACGTCCCATACATCCGAGGGCCAGATGCTGTCACTTTTGGATTCACCCAATCTTGCAGAAGCACCTGCAGCACGGGGAATTTCACCACCTCCTCCAGGAACTGTAGCCTGGATGAAGTCCGCTTTCAAAGGTATTTCAGGCTCAGTTTTTCTTTCTGCCGCCTTCCAGGTCGGTCCGAGCGTCATACATCATTCCATCATGATGTTGGCAGCATCTCAACGCTGATTGGCTTTCGTGACCCGGCGTCACACAAATTCACCTGAAAAGTTCCGTATTTTCAACTACAGCGTTTACGTCCCGCCCAGGGTGAATCTGCATCCAAACGTGTCTCTACGTTGACTTTGTACGTAATCTCCATGCGCGAATGTGAAAATTCGCATTCGGTGTGGCTGTACCGTTATTCCTGCTGACAAGGAGGAGCTAAGGACAGGGGGAGGGGCCTGGGACCTTACCTATTTCTGTGATTGTTTTCTCTAACCAAGTCTATAAAGCTCTATGAAATGACCTTGTTGTGACAATGGGGCTGAACAAATAAAATAAAATTGAAATTCATCAGCTGCAGGTGGTGGTTTTCTGCTAAATGGATCCGATTCAATGTACAGTGCTCAGCAAAAATGAGTACACCCCCTCCGAAAAGTAACATTTTAATCAATATCTTTAAAGAGCACAACAACCTTTTCAAAAAAAAAAAATTGGACAAATTTGAGGTTGACAGAATGTTTCCTTCAGTCAGAACATGATGAGGTGAACCTGAGGTCATGTGACATTTGTCTTCCATGTGCTGCTGTGACTGCTCGCACTGAATGGAAAAAGGCTTTTCTTTGTTAATCAAGGACTTTTCTTTTCTTTTCTTTTTTTAATCATCAGTCGTCTCTTCTTTACTCATTTAATTAATAATTAGACTCAGCTGGGGTTGAATTCCTGTTCATGATCATTTTGAACAGAGGTGGAAAGTAAAGTAAAAGTACATTGTTACTGTACTTAAGTAGATTTTTTTAGGTATCTGTACTTGAATATTTATTTTTCTAGCAACTTTTACATTTTTGCATAAATATCTACTTTATACTCTTTACTTTCTCAGAATAGACTTTTTCAAACTAAACAGATGTGACAGTATGAAAAATAAGTCACCAGAGAGAAACTGTGACTTTATATATTTCTCTTAAAATTTTATGCCATATTTTTTTTAATTTCATGATGACTTTTTATCTCAATTGTGACCCCCCCCACACACACACACACACACACACACACACACACTATTTTTCCTTAATTGTCTGTCCATATCCACAAAACTGAGAACTGTGACTCATTCAAACACATTACACTTTATTTTTTGGATACTTTTGAAAGATTTTTCCTGGTTAAATAAGTATTATTGCATTCATGACAAAAACATTTAAATAAATGTATTTTTGCTTTTTAATTTTGTACTTTAATTCAATTGAGAAATTGTACTTTTTAAAAAAAAATTATTATTACTTCAGTAAAGGAGTTGAATCAGTACTTCTACTTTTACCAGAGTATATAATGAGAGTACTTTTACCACCTCTGATTCTGGGGTTTAAAATCTAGATTTGCTCCTCAGACTTGAATTGGGGTTTACTCATTTTTGCAACATGGTCTTGAATGAATTAATTCGGAAAATTACTTTTTTCCGTCTTCAAATGAGGAAAGCTTGTTTGTAATCTGTGCCCCACATTTTTGTTGTTGAGTATTTTGTTGCGTAGTATCCCATAGAAAATGTTGATTCTCCAAAAGAACTAAAGAACATTTGTGACAAATGTGCTGGGGTGAACTCAGTTCTGCTGAGTACTGTAGATTAGAACCAAGGCCAACAGTTTTTCAGTGGCTTAAAAACTAATTGGGAAAAGTCATTTGTTCTTTCACTTAATATCTGATAACCATAATTATAACACTGTGGAGGATTCATTTCTTTTCAAAAAACCATTCATAAATGACAATTAAAATGACACAGTACTTGAACAGCAGGACAGACAATGGTGCATCCCTAACTGGAAGCCAAACCAAGAAATTCATCAGATGGGTTGTTATAACATCCCTTCTCATTCTAATGTGCTGCCAAAACCTAATTCTTACCAAGTGTATTTTTTTCCTCATTTCTAGTCCAGCTATCTCATCACATTTAAAATAAAGACATAATCATTTAAAGCAGGGGTGTCCAGTCATACTCTTCCAAAACCTTACTGGTTGACTTCATGTGACGTCACATTGTGATATGTGACCCTCCATCACTAAACCAGTGGTTCAGTCTCACAGCAGTATTTCTAACTTTAGCCTCAAATACATTATATGGGTCAAAATTAGCAACTTTGAAATGTATACATAAAATCCCAGTAAAATGTCTCCTGAACACTTCTAACTATGAGTTTATGTGAAATTCCTACTGTAAGTTCTTCAAACGATGCCTTTTAGGAAGAACAACAACTAACTCTGACAGTAATTAAGTCAAAAGCTAAGAAAAATCGTCTCAAAACACAGCTTTCCTTCCTGCTGGCGTTAGGTATTTCCCTGTCATGTTTGGTACCATTGGAAAGATGGGGATTACCTCTAGACAACCATTAAATAGAAATCTATATAATTATAGATTTGAACCAATGGGAGGCCTCAGAACAAAGCCTTCTGGAGTAAACTAAATGCCTTGTTGCTAGGGCGATGTTGAAAAACAGCCTCTCATTGGTTGAATTAGTGTCACATAAGCATTTTTAATAAGCTTTAAGATAAATATAAAATCTGAATTCCTGAAATTTGACACAAGTGACTGGTTTTGTGCTGGAAGATCACATATAGTGTGATTTTCAGATGGAGGGGAGGAAGCGAAGTAGCTTGACGAAGCAGAGTGACTTTTCCGTTGGGAAAATGTCTATATTTTGTGTAGTTTACGGCTGCGCCAATTGTTCTGACCGAGAGAAGGAAAAGCGACTTTTGTAGGGTACCAAAGACTGTCATTCACAATGGAAAAAGCTCACAGAAAAACAGCATAAAAAGTGGATTTTAAATCTGCGTTTACGGTCTGAAGGAGCAGAGTTATGATAATGCCGGTGTCTGCAGCGACCACCTGGTCAGAGGGATGTTCCAAAGTTCCAAACTGTAAAATCAGACACGGATTTTACAGCACTGTTCCTCTTTTTTCTTACAAAAATGTTTTGCCCATGTGAGGGGGCACATCTCTGACAACATTTTCACAACCACTGCTATAGAAATCTAATCCATTATTATTATGAAGGACCCCTGACCCTTGACTGGTGACCCTTGACTTAAAGACGAACTTTTCAGTCAGATATAACTTTACTTATTTTTAAACAACAGATCTGGAAATTCTTACTTCCAAGTTCTTATATCTCACTGAAAAGTTACTCTTTATGTGTTATTTTAATGTGTGATGAGATATTTGGACAAGAAATAAAAAAAAAAAAAATACACTTGGTAAGACTTAGATTTTTGCAGCGTGCAGTTGAATTAAAACTGCCACAAACATCTAAATCATTTCATTTTAAAAGAAGACATTCACCAACAGAAAATCCCATTTTGACTTTTCATCTGAATGGACCTGGTTCACAGAAGATATATGGCATTTGGAAAAGAACACTGAATGTAGACCTAATGTGTATCACTTTTCTTTTTTACATCTGACCCCCATCCTCATCCTTCTGACATGTGTTTTGTACTTGAACTGAATATAACTATTCATAGAGATATACATAAACGCACCTAGAATAATTAGGCACCTGAGACCCTCACACTCCGGGTTTGGAAATGTGTGTTTATGTGTGAACATGTAGGTTTGTGTAAGAAACTGTGGAGTCAATAAACTAATGCTGTGTTCCAATATCCACACTGTCATGAGTACTGGTACAAACAGTACTGGTACACACAGTACTGGTACACACAGTTCACTCTCCGTATTTACTAAAGCCTAATTTATACCCTCCGTTAATTACGTAAACTGATGTTTTCATCTGGTTCCGGAGGTAGATTCACCCGTCAGTTTGTCCGTTGGTCAAGAGCTTAGCAATCAGGTGAGCTCTGGGCGAAACGGAGCAATATCACAGGAAGTGGGAGTAGTAGAGAGGCCGAAGTGTAAAATTCTGGAATTCTGGATTTTAGGTGACACATTTATGGTAAAATATGATTGGTTAGAGGCTTGTGTTGTTTTTTAAAGCTGTTCTTTTTATGTCATCTATAAATAAAATAGTCCGTCAGAGGGTTAACCAAAGTTAACCTTTGACCTTGCAGCAATGGCAAAGGTAAAAACAAATGGTGATAATGCAACTTTCCTCACAGTATAAACCATTGTTACATTGTCAGTCCCTCCAGGATTTCTCAGGCCTTTTTTGAGATTGTTTCGTCCTAAAATGTCTGATGTTACATGAGCTTTTCTGAAAAATTGCGATGAAATTTGCAGTGCTTTTTAGGCTTTTGTTGTGGGAGGAGGAAGTAAAAGTTATGATAAATAGTTGCGATTTTGCCTTTTTATAATCAAAATTAAGTAATATTTCATATATTTAGTTACTGGAAAATGAATTCATAGTCATTGTGATATGGTCCTCTAAACTACCTTTTACCGAGATGGCAAATAAATGATTCCGAGGATTACAAAAATACAATAATATATATATATTTTTCCAATTGCACCTGTTGGTTCAAAGGTTAAAGTTCATATGACCTCACAACACTATAGGAAGTTATAAAACATAATATAAATGTCTCAGCCAGTTAAAAACATTACTAGTACTGTGTACTGTGTAATCGAGGCAGTTTCTCCTGACAAAAATAGAACAAAGACACTGAGATGTTAAGACAACCTTTCAAATATGGTAAATAAAATATTACAAAAATGACAAAGATGACAAATGCAACAAAAAAAAACTGCTCCTGCAAATGCACCTGTTGGTACTAGTGCATCATTTTAGTCGTCAAATATGAACTCCTGCCACACACATGTTGCTTTGTACTGTAAGTTAAACAGGAAAAGGCAGAAGGAGCAGCTCAAGACGTCGCAAATGATTGGTCACATTTTGTGGAAAATTTGCAGTGATTGGTTAAAATTGCAACATCACGCTGAATTCACAGGGATTGTCTGACTTCGCGTTGAAGTTGCAAATTGCAACATGGCGAAATCTTGGAGGGTCTGCATCATTAGCTTTTATTACATTATGAGTTGCTATAGCTGAGCTCATAATGTAATAAGTTATGACATTATGCACAAAAACGTTATTACATTATGAGTTGCTACAGGGTATTTGAACTCTTTGAGCCCTAGAGACCCCAAATTTGGGGCCTGTGCAGTTATGATTTCATGGTGTCTGAAAATAGCTTAAGACTTAAAGGGTGACAGTCAAATATAAATGTTTAGATGAAGAAATGGGGGGGAATTCTGAGGTGAAAAATGTGGAAAGTCACAATTCTGAGGAAAAATAGCTGGAATTCTGAGAAAAAAAAAAAAAAATCATTACACCGAGTGTAAATGATTCTGAAAAAGTCAGAGTGAAAAAAGGTCGATTGAAAGAACACAGTCTATTCTATCAGAACGACTGGAAGTGAAAATTGCTATATTTTAAATAAATAATACATTTAGAACGTGTCACTGCGGACACATCAGGGGTTAAAGGGTTAATTATACTTCTTTGTCGCCAAAATCGCAATGTGAACACCCTCCAAACCCACACTAGATACGATAAGCACGGAGAGTGTGGATACTGGAACAGAGCATATGCTTTAGCTTAAGTGTGTGTCTGTTTAGACCCTGAGACGGCAGGAGGCTGGAGGTGACGCAGGTGTTTTTGCAGATGCTCTTTCAGAATCACGCTAAAGTAGCGTTCACATACCAAAGCCTACAGAGACCCACTGAGCCCGCGTTTCTGATCCTCCCATTCATGATGCTAGCCTGTCCAAGAGCGCGCACACACACACACACACACACACACACACTCAGGTGACGTTTCATTCCTGAGTGGAACAGAGCATGTGCGACACAGTGGGAGGAGCCTCCTTCAATCTGCTTCCATCTGCTTGATTTTAAGTTACATTTTCTTCTCTTTCCTTTGGACAGGAAAGAAACCCAGACGAAATTATGGTTGTAATGCTAGAAAATGCATACCCACGTACAGTATAGTACAGTACAGTACAGTACACTGTACCACTAGAAATCTACTGTATGTATGACATGTGTCCACATGTACTGTAGGAAACCATGGATTCAAAAGTACCTATAAAAACGTTGCAAGGAAGTGACAGAAATCCAGTAATAATGAGGTGATATAATCCAGATGGATTCTTCCCGGGTGTGTAAAAGAAGGAAAAGCAGTCAGATGTCTGTGTGTGAGGAAGGGGAATCCCTGTATCATTCGTTCTTTCATTTTTCAAAATAAAACCAAAAATAAGACTTGTTTCTTCATTATTTGTTTCCAAAACCAAAATGAAAAAACAGATAATGATGCGTTTTTTCAGTTTTCCTTTTTATGTTTAGATGAATAATAGAAAAAACAGATAACTGGTAGTTTTTAGCCAGTTTTGACCTGAAGCAAATTCACTAAACTGGAAATTAATCTTAACTGAAACAAACATGGCCACCGGACTTGAAGATCATTATGGTATGACACCAATTTTCTCCGTGGTCATATCTTCAGGCCCTCTTAGTTTCTTCAAATAGGGTGTAGGTTTACATCTTTGTCACTGCAGGTCAAAGGTCATTTCCAGTTTTCTCAACTTGCTTCAGGTCAAACAACCATTATCTTTTTTCTCTATTATTCATTTCAACACACACACACACACACACAAAAACGCATCGTTATCCATTTTTTCATTTTGGTTTTGGAAACAAATAATGTAGAAACGACTTGATGTTTCGTCGTCTTATTTTTGGTTTTATTTTGAAAAACGAATGAACGAATGATACACTGATTAAGGGGCGTGGCCCTGCATGCGGAGGCTACGGGCACAGGTACGTGTGCGCTGCTGAGGTAGAGTGGACGAGGCCGGAGCTGACGAAAGGGGCGGGGCCTAGCCCGGCAGAGACGGCCTTCCCTGACGCTGAGGGCCGGTGTCTGGAGTCCCCGTTCTCCAGAAGCTCTGACCTCAGCACAGACCGTACAGTCTTAGGTGAGTGGAAGCCGTTGGTGAGCGCCGTGTCCTGCTGCAGCTCTTCCACATCCCCGTTCTGATGAACCACCAGCTTTATGGAGGGAAGACCGGAGGCGCTTTGGGCCACTGAGAGTTTTTCTACAGGTTCTTTCTCTCCCGGCGGGCTGGGTCGGCTCAAAAGGGAATACGCCTCCTTGGATAATGAGGGTCCCCTGGTAGTACTGGAATCCTTCTCCCTTTTGCTGCACTCCTCCTCTTTTTGCCTCCCGGGATCCGCCAGCGCTGAGTGAACAATGACTTCTGCTTCCACTTGGTTCCTGCACAGGGATGAACACAGATGATCTACGTCCTGCAATAAAAACAAAAGGAAAAGTACTTTTTAATCTCCCCCAACATTGGTTGGATGACATTATTGTAATTACCATGTGTGTGTGTGTGTGTGTGTGTGTTCGCAGAGACATATCATGCTATAACTCAATGAATACTTGAGATATCACCATGGAATTACATGCGTCAGATGCAATGGTCAATTTGAGTAAAGGTCAAAGGTCAAGGTCACAATTAACTAAAAGGTCAAAATCACATTATGGGTTAGAACGGAGGGTCACTGAACTTTCACATTGGTACCGAATGATGCGGAATGAAGATTTGTACAATTCTCACCTACGACTAAAAGTTTTTGAGATCTCTGCAGGTCAAAGGTAACACGTGGCATTGATATGTTTACATAGTCACACCATGGGGACCAAAATTCAGATCTCCACGAGGGTTAGATATAAATAGAAATGATGTGGCCCTATAAATACATTGATTCAAGCCCATGGCCACTATGACACTCACTTAAAAGCTCCACTGCTCAGTCTTTCTGTCTGGGCTGGATGGTGGCTGTTGGCCTAGGAGGTCATGGGTCAAAGTTGACAGGCTTACTGATTGCTGCTGATTGTTCCCACCTGCAGCAGGGAGGAGTGCAGGTGGAGTAGACCATGATCACAGGGTTTTAATACGAAATAATAATACTAAATAGTGATATAGATATTTGTTAAAATAATACATGCTTGTAACAGTCACAGAGAGAACTAACTTGTGTCATGAGGGGAGTACCCCATGGAAAATAAAATAAGGGTATGATAACGGTCTATCCTGGGCAGATGGAGCTCTGGGTTTTAAAAGAGGGTGAAACCCACAAGACTCACTTTTTGTCTGGATGACCAGGAAGACTGCTGAGGAGGAGCTGCTAATTGACAAGTGAAAGACATACTGATCTGCCTCCGGTTAAATGTCACCTTATACCTTTGTTTTTCAATATTATTACACATTAATTACACTGTAATCACTGAATTGGTAAATAAATCCCCCTGAACCCTAACCCTGGTGAGTGTCTGCCATACTTTACCACATTTGTGAGGTTCGGTCCAGTGCCCGGTCTAACACTACCTAGACCAGGGATGGGCAAACCATTCCTAAAGGGCCGGTGTGGCTGCAGGTTTTTGTTCCAACCAAGCAGCAGCACATCAGACTTGATTCAATTAATCAACTGATCTCAGTCTTCAGAGAGTTGATTGGTCAAACTGTGTACTCTTGGTTGGTTGGAACAAAAACCTGCAGCCACACCGGCCCTTTGTGGAATAGTTTGCCCATGCCTGACCTAGACCTAGGTGTGACAATAGCCCAACAGAGACGGGTGGACAATTACATATGTCAAAAACAGAAAGGGACATGTCAGGCAGCCTATCAGTACCACATAGCCGGCCTGGCATGACTAACCAATCGTATTTCACCTACTGTTGCGTCTTCGTTTAAACAAGGATTTCCTCCTGAATACGCTCGTCTAAACGTGGATGAAAAACTGAAGACGAGACGACACTCGTGCGTCTTCTGTTTTCATCGTCTCCGTATAAACGTAGCCTCAAATTGACCTGCTAATCAAACACTTCTATTAGCTGTATACGTCAGTTATTGTATTCATTTACCGTGCCATTATCATTAATTAGCATGTTGAGAGCTCCGTTAATGAGTGTGGGGGGGTCATCTGTGATGGTATCTCTGTATCTGGTGATTCTGTTGGCCCAGTTATGACTCACAGAGCCATTCCAGGCAGCCTGGAAACAACAAACAACAGGAAAATGACAACTAGCATCCATGTGTCAATGCATGAAACAACAGAGAATCACAGGAAGGAGTAGAAGTGAAGACCCCCCCCCCCCATCCCCTGTGTAGGTTTTGACCTTGGTTTCAGGTGCGGGGGCATCCTCCCCTTCCCCTGGATTAGCACTAGCCATCAGGCTCTGCTCCTCTGGGACCTCTGCTAGCGGTGGACCAGACTCTGGACTGCCTGAGGGCATCAGCGTCTCCAGTTCGTGGGTGTAGCTGCACTCGGGCACATTAGAGGGAATGGGGCAAGCTCCTCTTCTGAAATGAGGGGTCACAGCTGTGGAGTCCAAGCCCCCTGACACATCTCTGTTTGGAGAACAGATAGTAGAGACAACCACAAAGGCTTTTTTAACAGCTATAGAAGGCCAAAACTGGTGTTATGTTATACTTATATCACATGAGTATGAAATATAAAGGTAACACTTTACATTACAGATCGCTAATAAAGTAGTAATAAATATGTAATAACACATAACACACACACACACACACACACACATATATATATATATATATATATATATATATATATATATATATATATGTGTGTGTGCGTGTGTGTGTGTGTGTGTTAGGAGTGTGAATCTTTCACTCAGACAACGATCCGATTCAAGGCGATTCATGAAAATTCGTAAACGATTTGATACGATTTGAACCAATTCAGTTCAGTTTGATTCAATACAAATGGACAATTTAACTGCAAGGACTTATTTTATTTTATGTTACTGAGAAGAAAAGGAAAGATTAATTTCAAAACCATATCTTTCAGTTTATTTAGTGTCACAGAGACAATAAAGCAGGAACTACTGAACATAAATTTACACAACATAAACTGAAGTCTTTATAATATTGGCCCTACCTTTACATAACTGATATTAATGATAATATACCTGTAGATAACTGATATTAATGATAATATACCTGTAGATAACTGACATTAATGACAATATACCTGTAGATAACTGATATTAATGACAATATACCTGTAGATAACTGATATTAATGATAATATACCTGTGGATAATTGATGTTAATGAAATGTAAAACTGATAATCTAGTGTTACTAATTTAAAGGTTTACAAAGCTCTGCTCATCTTTAAAATACAAAACATACTTTCCCTCAAGAAAGACAAAATAAAAGACAAAAATGTCATAAAGTTGAATTATTCCTGTAAATGTGAGAATACACTGAGCATAACACTGAGGTTAGACAGAAAATACAGTTTTTTACTCTTTTTTTTTTTTTTTTACTTTTTAATCACATAATTTCTGTTTTTCAGTTCTGTTCTGTTTGATAACCTGCCCCTGTACCGATGTCTATCCTATTGTTTTTTTAAAGGTGTGTACTATGTATGTAGACTACAGTGACATCACGAACAGGCGTAACCTTACCTTCTAAAATGTTATTAAATGTATTTAAAATTATTTTAATTTTGTGAATGCTCACTTCGGGTAAGCCCACGTATTACTGGTACATGTCCATGTAATTTCATGGTGATATCTCAAGTATTCATTGAGTTATAGCATGATATGTCTCTGCGGACACACACACAAACAGTGATTGCAATAATCTCTTCCAACCAATGTTGGGTGACATTAATTATTGTACCTGGCTTTGCTGTTGCGAAAGCTGAAACACATGCAGAGGAGGATGCATATTAGTCCCAGACACACGCCAACTATGATGCCTGTCACTGTAGGGATGTCCAGCTCTGCTAAAAAACCTAACACCAGAAAAGGAAAAAACAAAGGAGAATTACAATAAATTCACTGCACCGTTTTTACTAATAATTAAACAGGTTAATACAGTAATGACAGCACTACGTGTCTTTGTGCATTAGTGGGTTGGGTTAGGGTTAGGGTTAGTAAGATAACCAACAATGTAAAGCCCTATGAGACAACAAAAATGCAATTAAATGAAGAACTGTAGCAACTCATAAAGACTCATAATGTAAGAACTTAAATGTAATAAAAGTTCATAATGTAATAAAACCATGAGAGCATAATGTAATAACTTATTATAATAACTTTTACATTATGGGCTCAGATACATAACAGCTCATAAAGTAATAAAAGCTCATAATGTAATAATGGTTTAATAAACTATTGGATTTGATTTGATTTGATTTGAATGATTTATTTCGAACATGTGCCAAGTGCAACAATATTCAATACAGCAATAATAATAATAACAATGACATGTTCGAAAAGGAGTAGGATGAAGCATAAGCTTATTTAATCCTACCCCTTCTTCACTTCCTCAACAACCTAAATACATCTTGTAGTAATATAGTGCATAGTACAAAAAAGATGATAAATAAAATAATAACAATAACAATGATAACAATACCAATAATCAATAACTGAAGTACTAAACATAGACATATATACAAAAAAAAAAAACTAAAAACAAATGAGCAGATAGGAAAGTAGGTAACAAATAGAGTTTTTTTGTTGTTGTTTTCTTTTTTCCTTCCTTCCTTCTTCTTCTTTTCCCTTTTTTTCTTTCCTTTTTCTAATTTTTTTGCATTTTGCTTTCATTTTTTATTTTTTATTTTATTTATTTTATTTATTTTATTTATTTTATTTATTTTATTTATTTTATTTATTTTATTTATTTTATTTATTTTATTTATTTTATTTATTTTATTTTATTTTTCTATTCATTCACTTATTTTATTCATGTATTTATTCATTTATTTATTTTTTATATCTTTTAACCCCACAGAGGGGGAGTCAACAGTGCTCAAGATCAGTGCATATTCCAGTCTTGCAGACATATACTATACTATTTAGTGCATGTGTGTGACCATCATCGGTCCTCCCCGAAAGCTGAGCAGACATCCCCCATTAGAACTCTCCCTTACAAGCCAGTGAGTGCAGTGCTGCACCTCAGTGATGTGCGGAGGAAACAAAGGCTAGACAGGACGAACGGGGACAGTAACCAACAGGCGGTGCTATTGTAATTAAAGACTGCAAGGTGATGTGTTATTCCCAACCACCAACTGTCCTTCAATAAAAAAATAAAAAATAAATAAGTAGATCAGAAAAAGAGGAGAAAACCAAACCAGCACAAAAGGAGAAACAAAAAACAAAACAAAAACAAACAAAAACAAAAAAAAAATTTTAACAATCGGCACTGAGCACCACAACCGTGGATGTCCTGATAGTACAAAATAGAATGCAATGTAATAGAATAGGCCAGAAGAGGACACCAGTGCAGAAGAAAATGAGTCTAGTGTAGAGATTGTGGAGAGATTCTCAGCACATTCTGCCAAATCCCATCATTCGTTGAAATGGGACTCAGTAGTAGCTGGCGAGACCCGATCAAACATGCAAGTGTGAAAGACCCCGAAGCCCAGAACAGCAATCACGACAAGGCAGGGCCCCCCCCAGCGCACCAAGACCGACCCAGGCGGCCCGGGGCACGACAACCCACCCGCCGCCCCAACCCCGCCCACCCCAGCCCCCACCAACCCCCCCACCCCACCACCCGACCCACCCAGCCGAACCACCCACCCCCCCGCCCACCCCCGAGGGGGCCAACGGCCCCACGCAGCCAGGAAACCAGACACAGGGAGCGAGCCGCCCACCGAGGGGGCGGCAACCAGCCCATCACAAGGCAGGCCGACACCAGGCGCCGGCCGGAGGACATCGCAGCCCGGACCCAAATTGTTTCAAAAGCATTACTTAACCATAGTTAACCTTTTACCTTACAGCAATGACAAAGGTAGAAAAAATGGTGATAATGCAACTTTCTCACAGTATAAACCATTATTACATTATGAGTTACTATATAGCTGAGCTCATAGTGTAATAACTTATTACATTATTACATTATGCACAAAGATTATTAGGTTATGAGTCGATTACTACATTATGAACTTTTATTACATTTAAGGTATTATATTATGAGCCTTTATTACATTTATTTTATTACATAATAGACTTTTATGATATTAAGTTATTACATTATGGCCGTTTGTTACATACAAGTTATAATATAATGAACTTTAATTACATTTAAGTTATTACATAATGAACCATTATTACCTTATGAGTTGCTACAAGATCATATACTGAAGATCCCAGGAATACACAGCATATTAATGTTAAAAGTCTGATCTCCAGTCAGTTTCATTTGTAACTAGACAAAAATAGCCATAAAAGGATCATTCCAGTAAGTGTGCATTTGAAGTAATGTATGGATCCATTTCTGAGATATAATGTCATGAAATGTTGGCTTCAATATTACATAACATTAACATTTAGCTCAGCACAAACCTTAATTAATATTAATTTATTCTGGCTATCTTTGGCAGGCTGGACAAGGAAAGAGAGGGAACAGATGGGCAGGAGCGCTCAGCCACCCACCTGCCGCCTCAGTTCTACTGGCAACATAAATACACCCTACGTCAACTAAATAAACCTGTTACTCTGTCATTGTATTAAGTATTGTACTTAAAGTGGGGAAAAGTTAAAAATATCCAATGGCAGTTCAAGGGTCAGATAATGGTCTGTATGAATCTTCATGTGTGTGAATAGAATAAGGCCATGATAGCTAGAGAGCCAGGGGGGGGTTTATGGACATGGGCTGTTGTAAAAGGCTGTGGGTGTTTTCGGTTTCTACTACCCTCATATAATAATATCTTAATGCACATGGGAAAGTACTGGAGTGATGCTACAGCTCAAATTCGAAATGGCCACCATTGGACATGAAGGAATATCAACTTTTGAACAGATTGTAATATATATCATTTTCAGCTATATTGGGGTCAAGATTTTGATATTTGATGTCCCTTTGATGAATAGACAAAGTTCTAATGGTAAAATACAAAGTCAAAATAATGAGATAAAAAGTCAAAATTATGAGATAAAACGTCAAAATCATGATAAAATGTTAAAATCATGAGATAAAAAGTCAAAATTATGAGATAAAACATCAAAATTACGAGATAAAACGACAAAATCATGAAATAAAACGACAAAATCATGAAATAAAAAGTTACAATCATGAAAATGTATATAAATTTGGATTTTAAAAGCTCAGACACTGACAGCACTGTACCTTTTTTTTCTTACCAAAATGTTTTGCCCGTGTCAGGGGGTACTGGTCTAAAAATATGTTTCAGAGGGGGTACATGACTGAAAAAAGTTTGAGAACCACTGCTCTATATCAAAGGCCTATTATCTAGATCCAATAGTTCGTTTGCAAGGTTTTGCACCTGGATGATGTTCCTGAACGTCTAACCTTTCCAAAAATACCCCACCACCTTTTACAACACGTCATCACAGATTTTGCCCCAAAATGGCCTTTGGCTCCTAACTATTAGATGACTAGTGGGGTGTGTTAAAGTGCTGCCTAATGGAATTATAAAGCATGTAATGTGAATTTCAAGCTAAAACATAAAATGACATGAAGGCAAAGAAAGTGCTTGACGCAGCTATTTCAGGAGGTACAAAGCAGAGAAATTCAAAGACCTCCTCTGGTGGCTGCTGATGAGGCTGCGCTCTTTGATATCTCCACGACATATTATCCTCAAATGCAGCCCAACAGGAGACATGAAATAACAGTGTCCTGCAGAGATACACTTTCTCTGCTGCACCAACAAATAAGCCCCTAAGAGGAACAGAGTGGGAGAGTGTGTGTCCTATAATATACAAACTCAGATCAGAGACGGGTTACTGTTGTTCCCCCATATTTATTTATTTTAATGACATGAACTTTAAGTAATATTTTAATCAGTCATTTTAGGGGAAAGAAGTACTAATATAATGAGTAGGAATTATATACTTTTTAAGGTACGTAAAGATGCCATATGTTAAGGCCACACCGAACACGAATTTTCACTTTCGCGCGTGGAGATTACATACACAGTCAATGGACAGATGCGTTTGGACGCAGATTCCCTCGAGGCGGCGCATTGGAGGCGTTCCGTGTAAACACTGGAGTTGAAAATATTGAACTTTTCAGGCGAAATTGCATAGTGCCGTGCTATGAAAGCCAATCTGCCAACATCATGATAGAAGGATGTATGACGTTCGGACCAACCCACAAGGCGGCAGAAAGAAAAACTGAGCCTGAAATACCATCGAAAGTGGACTTCATCTAGACGGACTTCCTAGAGGAGGCAAACCCAAAAGCGTCGGCGTCTGGCCCTCAGACGTATGGGACATCCAGAGCAGGTACAGAGCAGTAATCTAACTGATCTGAGCCATAGTTGAGGACAGACTGAATTGGTGGGACAGATTTTGTTTATCTATGTTCATCCAGCATCCAAACTCGGGCATTGCGCGTTCGGAGCGGCTGCAAATTGTCCAGCACAACTCTGGTGTTTACGCGGCACATCACAGGTGTGATTTGGGGCTGGGTGCAATTTTCCAGGGGGGATTGGGGTGTTCATCCCCCCCTCTGGTTTTGGACATCAGCTGTTGGTCCTCCAGGGGGCAGGGGCACTATTTAAACACTGATTCTGCCACCCACATGCATGCGGGTCTGGTGTTCTGGACATGGTTGCGGTGCACGCCGGCTGAAGTGGGGCCCAGATGGACGCAGGTGGCAAAACCAGTGATGAACAACTGCCCCTGGTTATATTTTCCCCAATTTTTATTCATGACCAACCGAAAAGGACCTGTTTTCAAATCGGAAATGGGTTCATTTGTCATTTCTCTTTATTTCCTGATTTGAAAATAGAAATCGAGTGACCACCACATACACGGAACTATAACATCCAATACCAGCTTTTTTCTATGGGGAGAGAACCCCCCCCCCCCTGTTTTTTTGACAAATCACACCCTGGCTCTTAGGCTCCAAGGGGGGGTTTCTGGCAACTTCCACCTAAAATGCATGCCCAAATTAAAACAACTATTGCTCTGCAACTACCAAGACCATAGTCATGAAACTTCACCTGTGTGAAGATAACACCTGAAAGTTTGTAAATCAAATGTCAGGCATCATATATTTGTTACCCAATAACTATTAATCACAGCAAAAAAGGCTGTTTTCATTGTCTGGGGTTAAATGCAAAATGACCAATGAGCCAAAACACTGTTCCACAATGTACTATTACTACCACTACTACCACTACTACTACTACTACTACTACTACCACTACTACTACTACTACTACCACTACCACTACTACTACTACCACTACCACTAATACTACTACTACCACTACCACTACTACTACTACTACTACTACCACTACCACTACTACTACTACCACTACCACTACTACTACTACTACTACCACTACTACTACTACTACTACTACCACTACCACTACCACTACTACTACTACTACTACTACTACCACTACCACTACTACTACTACTACTACTACCACTACCACTACCACTACTACTACTACTACTACTACTACTACTACTACCACTACCACTACTACTACTACTACTACTACCACTACTACCACTACTACTACTACTACTACTACTACTGCTACTACTACCACTACCACTACCACTACTACGACTACTACTACTACTACTAAACCCAGATCATGGGTTCTCCTATAGGTGGCGCCACCTCATGTATTTTTGATAATGGCTAAAGCAAACATACCAGATTTGGGAGTGGGAATGTGCACGTCCTTTACAACTGAATAAGGCCCAGGTCCCACTGCAGTGGACGCCCCCAACTTAAAGAAGTAATGGGTTCCACCGGATAAACCCTGGACTTCCACACTGGTAATGCTCCCTGAGAGGAAAACAGACAGACACAGACAGACAAATATTACTCAGCAGTGATGACATGGCATCCATTATGCCTAAATGAATCCCATGGAAAAACATAATTTCAAACACTAATATTAAAGCTTCACTTGGTCTAAATAAAAAAAGCCATGCTTGTGTCTGAAATCACTCCCTAGCCCCTCTATAGTGCACTATATAGGGACCACACTATTTTGTAGGGGTGTCTGAATTTTCAGTGAATTATTTATAATCACTTTATAGTTCACTCAATGTATCCCACAATGCAAAATGTAGTGGATATCAATGGTCACTAACCAAAGCACTATATCCCATCATGCATTGCTCGAGTTGAAAAATGGTCAAAGGACGGGGAGATTTATGGTTTAAAGAAACACGGCTTGGACGGCATACGCCACTGTAAACCTGAATAATTTAGCAGAACTAAAACATTTTAAGCCAATGGATTGCCTCAATTATTTTAAGTTGATGAAATTTAAAAAATACAAGTTTCCAGAATTTAAGATATCAATCCTTATTAAAGTATACTTAAAATAAAACATTACTTATTAACTTAGTATTGTAAGGTTCTGGTATTCTAAGTCAGGGTTCAGTGTCTTTGTCCAAGGACACTTGGACATGTGGACAGACAGAGCCGGCAAGTGCACCTCTGACCCTTCAGTCATTGCACGACCCACTCTACCAACTGAACCACAGCCATCCCTGAATAATATTACTGTTTTGTGTTTGTAATTTTTTTTGTGTGATAAATATTGGTTGTTATTTGGAGTGCTCTGAAATTATATTTCAGCATCTACAACATCAGTTAAGTTTATTTTTTTCAATCACCCTTATTTGAAACAATAGAAATAACAGAACAATATCATTCTCAGCATTTAATGACTTAATTCCACTAAGTTGCTAGCCACATGTTTGTTTCTGTTGGGGTAAACCATGGGCATAAAATTGCGTATGGACGCTATGGGCGTGTCCATACCAATATTTGGATGTTTCTAAAATGTCCATACCAATTTTTGAATGTGAATTTACATGACATTTGGGAAACAAAAAGTTGCTGTACTTTCCAGACTAAAAATACTTAAAATACTTTGAATTGATACCAAAACACGTCAGTGGCAGTGAATGAGTTAAGGTTCAAGTAGACAGATAAACAATTATATTAGCATAAAAAACTGTGGTTACTTTTTTCTGTACTTTGGTATACTGAAGCATACAATCACAGAAGTCATAAAAGGGTCACACAGCACATCTCTGCCAGGAAGAGGCCAGAAACCTGAGCCAGGCTTATACGAGGCCTCCACCTACAACACATTCTGATGATTTTACATTTTCATTAGCATACCATTTTTTCATATTCTGTTATGCAATAATAAAATGTTTAATGTTTATCCCCACACATCAAATAAATTATTGTGCGTAACTTGAAGCATTGAATTGCAATATATTACATACATACCTTCATTCAAAGAGAGACAGATAGAAGATAAAGTAGCACTTAAGTTTTACTACGTTATAGTACTATTATCAAAACATTGACTTACTGACTATTTTTATTAGTTTCATATTCAATAAAACAGCAACGTTGCTCAGTGTGGACATACTCATTTGGCTGAACTCTACCCCTCAGAAACCCACAAAATGTTTGAAAATATAATATTTAAAATATGTTTGTGTGTTATAATACAAAGACACATGGACATTTTCATTTCATGTTTTAGAATGTATTTTTTTGTTTTCATTTTTCCTAATTTTCCTACCCATATCCACAAAACTGAGTAACTGTGACCTGATCAAACCCAATTTCAACACAGTAACTTACTTTTAAAGGGTTTAATTTTTATTTTCCACGTTAAATAAGTATTATTGTGTTCATGGCAAAAAAAAAAGTAGTTTTACTTTTTACTTTTGCACTTTATTACAATTGAGAACTTGTACTTTTTTTTTTTTTTTTTTTTACTTTTACTTAAATAGAGGAGTTGAATCAGTACTTCTACTTTTTTTCACATAAGTAGCTGTACTTCTACTTAAGTACAGAATGTGAGTACTTTGAACACCTCTGTATGTTCCATAATGAAGTGTTGAGGAGGTTTATGCTAATGGTGCCTCACCATCCTGAGAGAGGTTGTTCCATAAGTGCTCTGGCTGGCTGTCGTTGCTGCTGTATAAGATCTTGTAGCTGACAATAATACCGTTAGGTTCCAGCGGAGGGCGCCAGCTCACAAGCACAGACGAGGAGTCCAGTGCACTCAGCTGCAGCTCCTCTGGAGGGGTGAAGGGCCCTGGAGGAGATGAAAAGGACCCAGTTAGTAATTAGAGCCTAGAAATCAGGTCTCACAGCTGGGGAATGGATATTGTCTTGGTGGGAGATTTGACATGTCATGTGACAACCATCTGTGTCGCCGTGTCCCTGCCACATGGGTCCAGAAGAGAGGGCATTGGGGGGGGGAGGGGCTCAGGTGATGATGGGTACTAGAGGAAAGCATGCTGGGGTGACTGTTGCTAATAATGTCATTAAAAGTGGCTGACAGACAAAGCTGTAGGACAGAGGTGGTCAAAGTACTCCCATTCTGTACATAAGTACAAGTACAGCTAAAAAAAATACTCTGATAAAAGTAGAAGTACTGATTCAAGTCCTTTACTTTACTCTTAAAAATATGAAGTACATATATTTATATAAATGCAAAGAGCATAAATTACAAATATTTCTATAAATGTAAGGAGTATAAATTACAAATATTTCTATAAATGTAAGGAGTATAAATTACAAATATTTCTATAAATGTAAGGAGTATAAATTACAAATATTTCTATAAATGTAAGGAGTATAAATTACAAATATTTCTATAAATGTAAGTAGTATAAATTACAAATATTTCTATAAATGTAAATAGTATAAATTACAAATATTTCTATAAATGTAAGGAGTATAAAATACAGATATTTCTGAAGAAATCTAGGCAGTAAAAGTAAAAAATTGCCATAAAAATAAATACTCAAAGTATGGATACCTAAAAAGTCTACTAAAGTACAACAGTGAAGTACTTTTACTTAGTTATTACTCTCTGGTAAAGGAGAGCAGGACAGGGTGACTGCTGGTAATAATGTCATTAAAAGTGGCCCACCACCGCCGCTGTTTGGCTGACAGACAAAGCTGTTGGCTGAAGCGCTACGACACGCTGGTGTAATATAGCGAGTTATAGCATTAGAGACCAAGCACACATTAACATGTCCACTGGGCAGACGCCAGCTCACACACTATGCACACATTTACTCCAAAGGACAGACGCGCTCAAAGACAAACATGCCCACGCATATATTACACTATCCACAGGATCCTGGAAGTACCTGAGAAGAGCTGTGAAAAGCTGACATCAACAGCAGCTAATCAGGTTTGACCAGCATAAATGTGCACCACAACAGAAAGCTTCACTTCATTATTCAAGGGTATTTGTTCAAAGAAATGTAGGAACATGCTTTAGCACACTGGAGAACATAATAACATATGACACATTCTAAAAGGTCTGCATTTTTTACATGTGGTAAATAAATGATCTGTTATTGAATATTTACAAACCATACATGCACACTGCTTTACAACACTGAAGGCCTTTAGGAAGAATGGTTCATGACTGTTTTCATTCTCACATCATGGGTTACTTTGAAAACTCACATTTTTAGATATTGTCCGTTAGGGTCCACTGATTTTGCTTCCCACCTCAGCTGGCCCACCACACCTGCCATCATTTCCAGTGCGCTGTGGGGTTTCTGGGAGACCCTCTGACTCACGTGTGCATTAAACTCCTGTGTTTCAAGATGGGTGAGTGGGTTGCCGACATCGCAGCTGACCCCTGGCACCTGTTGTACGTGGGCCGGTCCTTACCCTGGCGACACGACGCAGTTGGTGCGCAGGAGGAAATGCATTTCAACTCCTGTCCCTCCTGAGGTTTTGTATCTGGAGGAGGCGCAGAAAGTCTGTTAACCCGCAGCTGCAAACCCCCTGAGCTTTTATGGCCGAGCCAGAGCTGGGTGCTGCACACCACCATGGCCCGGTGTGGACATAAGCCAGACCTGGGGGGAGGTGGACTGCGTGCACCCCACCTGTTTACCTCTCAACAGTTTCACATCCTCTTGATCTCCCTCTTCGAGGTTCTTTGTAACTTTCCCTTCAGGTACTTGTCGATTATCGGTCTGGTGTCAGTATTTAGCCTCAGATGAGTTTACCACCTGATAGTGTGAACACAAAATGCCTGAAAGACAAACTTCACATGCAGTCCAGGCAGAGGGGGGGCTGTAAAGCTCGCAGATGGACCCCCTGACCCTTCCTGGCCCACCCTGAGCCAGTTGTGGCGCACTGCCGTCGAGATAATGCACCCGGTGAGGTCACAGGTCAGACATGGGGGGTCAACCATGACCCACTGAGGTTGAATCCTGGTCACTTTCTTCTCCTCTGCTTCGTAATACGCTGACATTCAGTGGGTCGTCTCGTCTGATCTGAGGTCGTAGTCCAGAAAAATGGGGGGTAATCCCTTTGTGAGGTGGCCCATCCAGGTACGAGTCTCATGCACTCAGTTTTTGTGCTCAGAATGAACCAAACCCCTGGTACCCTGCCCCCACACGTGGGCAACAAAATCTGTGAAAAAATGCCCCTGTTTTTATTTTCCCCAATCCCCATTCCCACCCTGTATATATATACGTGTATATATATATATATATATATATATATATATATATATATATATATGTGTGTGTGTGTGTGTGTATGCAATTAATAGGTATATTCAACACCTTCAACAGTTTCAAGAACTGGAAACAACTGTTCCATTTAATTGCATTCAATTGTGTAATCAGATTAATCACGGTGGAGTAATATACATTAATGCATTCATTTTTGACAGCCCTGATTTTTATCTAATTTTATCTTACGATATCAAGTTACTTATCAAGTCACACTCTAGTGAATAACGTCAGCAACTGGAACCAAAGGTGTCGCAGCAGTTTAGACAAAATAAGTGGAAGCTGCAGAAAAGTGTAAGAACAAACAGAAGAGGATGTAATAATGTCCAGTGAAAGGGTAGGGGTGCAGTAGAGACTCACTGTCAGACAGAGTGGCCTCCTCCACGGTACCACTGAACGGTCCCACCACATCCACTCCATTAGACTGCACCGCCAGCTCATAGCGAGTGAAGGGCTTCAATTCCCCGAGTAAAATCTCCTGAGAAGAGCTGGAGAAGCAAACCACTGATTTAACAACACATGAAGAGAAAAATACTAGTTTATGTCGGTTGGGTGAGATTATTGTAATCACTTTGTGTGTGTGTGTGTGTTTAAATAATGGATAAATCTAATCCATTATTCTTTTTTTCTCTTGACTTGCATGTATTACAGTATCTGAGTGCTAAAAATAAACAAATCAATCAATCAATCAATGAAAAAAACAGAGGAGAACAGAGGGTAGTGGAGGTAAGTGTTGCAGGTGGTTGTGACCTGGTGTAGTAGGAGACCAGAGAGGCGTTGGTGGTTCCTGCAGGACTACAGCGTACGGTGTAGTTGATAATCCGCACGTTACTGAAGCGAGGTTTTTCCCAGCGCAGCCAGATGGAGGTGGAGCTGTTGGCTGTGGCCTGAACATTGGTGGGAGGCAGCGGTGGAGGACGCATGGGCGGCCAGGACGCTGCAACACACACATTATTTATCAATATACACGAAAAAAAAAAGTTTTTGGTGGAGTAATAATTCTAACAATTATTATATAGTAATATTTATTAGGATGGATCCATCCATATTTATCTTTAATGATTAGATTTTTGTTCATTTTCTTTCAGATTTTGTTCATTTTTAATTAATTTCTTCTCTTTTTGTTCATTTTTAAATAAATGTTGCCTCATTTTGATATTTTTTAAAATTCATTTAATCAGTTTTTGTTCAATTTTATATAAATTTTGCCTTATTTAGTTTAAACAATCTCTTTTTGCTGATTTTAAAATGAATTTTGCCTCATTTTGTTAATTTTTTATCTTTCTATCTAAATGTAAGGAGTATAAAGTACAGACATTTATATAAATGGAAGGAGAATAAAGTAGTCAACAAATCAAAAAGTCAACAAATTCCTTTAAACTGTAACTGACTTCTGTCATGAGCTTTCTCTGTCCTTCCCTTCCACACCGCTGCTGCTCCTTCCGTTTGTTTAGTGAACGCCCAGATCTTCACCTCGTACTGACGGTCAGGGACTGAAACCAGAAGATAAAGGAAGAAGCAGGAATAGAAAAGGGTAGAAGAAGAAAACATACAGGAAGTCAAGTAAAATAATAATTTCAATGAAATAAAATCAAAGTCAGTTACCGTTAATAAGGACTAAAAACAGACGAACCCTCCTGTTGTGTTCATGTGTCAGGAACAGCAGTGCTGATCCTGGATCAGTTTGACCCCATGCAACTTTAATTATCCAAAACATGTCCCCAGAAAAAAAAAAATCTAACAATCGCCATTAATATTTCATGACTGATTCCATTATTAATTATTCTATCAACATTTAGTGCAGTGGTGTGTCTTGACTCTTAACAGGCAATGGTTCAATTTGGAAAATTCACTGGTTTTTCATTAGAAAAGAATAGATGTTAAAACGTTTTTCTGTTTCACCATTTAGAATAGAATAGAATAGAATGTCTTCATTGTCACTGTACAAATACAATGAAATTGGAAGTGCAATCCACTTTAGGTGCCATAAAATGTATATTTTATATATACAGTGGTACCTCTATTTATGAAAGACGCAGATAACGAATAATCCAAGTAAGAAAAAACCTCTATCTTAATTTTTCAGATCTGAATACAAAAGAAAATTCCATTTACGAAACGAAACTGAAACCCCCGAGACATAAATATTATGTACGATTACTGTACGTAACTACATAATGTATGTAGCATCCCATTGTCTATGAGGGAGCTACAGTAGCAATGATACTTTTCTTGAGCCTTTGACCGTCATTCATCGATCCGTATCTGTGCATCATGAACCCAAAGAAAGTGACTCCTGATGCGATTGAAAAAAAAAAGCGAGCCGCGCCACCAACAGGAGTGAAACAGGAGATGATAAAAAAGGAGGAGGCAGCCATCACTCCAGCACGAACAAAAGACATGCTGGCGAAACGCCATGAACTCTCCGAATTCATGGAAAAAAAACCACTCTGAAAAAATGTCCATGAGTTGTGCCATCGCCCCGACGTCACACATGCCCCACGCACCCCAGGAAGATCATGAAAAGTCGTCAAAGGCAATCAGTCATCCCTGGATCTACACCCCATCAACAAATACTGCTGAAGGTGAAAGGGACAATTAAAATAAATTCAATGGTATGAAAATGACCCACATGTCTGGTTCATTTGAATGGTTTAATGTTTAATGTTCAGTCAGTGAAGACACATTTACCCACTGAGACCAATACATTACATCTAAATCTACATTTTCTTTGGCTTTTAACATATATTTCATACAAAATTGGTACATTTTTTAACATTTTTAAAGGGTTTGAGGGGTAGTATTGGGGGCCTTGGAACGAATCAGGCCTTTTACATGTAAAATGCAACTATTTATGAAAAATTCATGGTACGTAAGTTGAGGTACCAGTGTATATCTATCTAAAAACAGCACAACAATAAAAAAAAACATTTAAAAATAAAATAAAAACACCATCATATTAATACTATCCATCCTTTAGTCACTTTATTAATTTTGAAAACCAACATATAAAACATAATATTGAAACATAATATAATAAATGTTACAGCTGTAAAGAAATAAATAGTCTGACATTTCTGACCCTTTGACCTCCAGTTTCACTGCTGGGTCAAAAGTCAAACTGACCTGAACAGTTTCGATGCGAAACATAAAGAAGCTGATCACTAATGATTACTGATCACTAATGATTACTGATCACTAATGGTTACTGATCACTAATGACACTAAATAAGACAGAAGAAGTGTAATACTGAAAACGTACTTTTAACTATTGTTTTTTTTTTTTAAAGGTGTGTGTGTGTGTGTGTGTGGATTACAGTGATGTCACAAGCAGGTGCAAACTTAACTTTTAAAATGTTTTTCATTTTATTTAAAATTATTTTAATTTTGTGGATGCTGGCATACTGTACTACACCTGGCCCAGGAACAACAGTTGAAAAATGTATTTTTTTGCTAACACTGAAAACATTTACAGCAATGTTCCTTAATGTGTGCTGTCCCTGTTAAATAAACAAATAATAAATAAATAATTTCTTAGATGTTCAAACTCTAAAACAGGTTAATTTTACCTGTAACAGAAGAGGAGGATTAACAAAGACTCATCTTTTTAATATTGTCATTCTAATCTAAATGTAGTGGATCCATTTGTGATCTCTGTAGATCAGGGTGTGAAACATGCAGCCCAGGGTCAGACCAGTAAAAATAACAGCATAATATCCTAGAAATAATTACACTGTCAAATATTCTTTATTTTAGTATATAAAAAAGTCAAATTCTGAAAACAAACATCCACTGCTGCTCTAGATACGAAACATGTACAAAAGCATAAACACTGCAACAACTGGAGTTCAACTGGTTTCATCTGAACGACTTATTTCATATTGAAAAGATTAAATATTAATTAATGTCTTTTAACCTCACTGAATATTCAATATTTTATAGTAAGAGTCTGATTTGATGTATTTTTTCAAACGGTATGAAATTGATTTTTTTATGAGGCGGGCTGTAAATAGCAGAATTTTCCAAGGACAGAAGTGCAGCAGTATTTCCCTCGCTATGAATTAAAGAAAACAAACTGGGAGTTTATGTAGAAGGTGAAAAATAGCCCTATATTTCAAAGCAAAAGGATACACAGTTTGGCAGACGTTAAGGTATAAAGTAAAGGTGTTAATGAATGTTTATAGTTGCTGTTGTGGATGCTTTTATAACATACATGTGTACTGTATATATTTGGTGAGTTTGTGTGTAGCCGTATACAGATATGACTATGAAATGACATGGGCATATACATATAGCTACTGAGCATCAGATGCAATGATCCATTTGAGTAAAGGTCAAAGTCACAATTAACTAAAAGATCAAAATCACATTATGGGTTATAACTCGAGAACGGAGGGTCACAGAACATTCAGGTTGGTACCAAACGATGCGTAATGAAGATTTCTACTCTTGTCATAATTGGTGTTATCTCCTACGACCAATAGTTTTTGAGATCTCTATAGGCCAAAGGTGACATGTAAAATGGTTTGTGTGTGTCAAACAGACATATCACGCTATATCTTAATCAATACTGGATATATTATCATAATATTACACACACTGACTCATATATACACATTAGGGGTGGGAGAAAAAAATCGATTTTTTTCCCCATATTTAAATGATTCATTTTGAGGCGGGTGGGAAACAAAAATGACCGCATGTAAAGACCGTAGACGACTGTATGAGTCACTCAGATGTATATATATATATATATATATATATATATATATATATATATATATATATATATATATATATATATATATATATATATATATATATGTATTGGTCAGCCAGTTTCAAGGAAATCTAGCTAAAACTTGCATTGAGCGTAACTAGACTAGACTGACTTGCTGCTGCTAGGGGGGTCTAGTGTGGCTAGGCTAACAGAGTAAAATAGAGTAAAATGCAGTAAAAATACACTCAAATACACTAAAAATAGAGTAAAATGCAGTAAAAAAAAAATACATTAAAATTGGAGTAAAATGCAGTAACGAACGAAGAAATGAGTTGTTTTTTCATTGTCTTATTTTTGGTTTTATTTTGAAAAAACGGATGAACGAATGATATGCAGATTTCCAACATACCCAGTCCAGTGAGGAGGTGGAACCTGGCCTTTTTGCGGAGCTTGATGGTGTGGGTGTGCATGGTTCTTTCTCCATTGGTTGATTCTTCAGCCTCCACTTCTCGACAGGACAACTTGTAACCAGATACCAGCGTGTGATTGGGCGATGGATGCCACGTCACATTGAGTGTGCCGACTTTAGCTCTGACCTTCAGCTCAGTAGGAGCAAATATGACTGAAAAACGACAAGGTAAATAGATATTATACCTAGAGCTGGACCATGTGGTGAGAAAACAAATGATTCTATTCTATGATTTTTTCAGAGATTTTTTTTTTTTTAAAGAAAACAATAAGTACAGATGACAGAAAAAGCTCTAAACACATTTTGATTTCATTCTATCAAAATCTTAACAAAAGTAATGACTCCTTATATGTAAAGAGCAGCTGTTATTATAGTTTTAACTCATACCATGTTCTCATGGTCGATAGTTTTCAGCAGGTGAATAAACCATCTGTTCCACTGTTTATATGAAATGATTCAACACTGATATGTCAATCAAACTAAACTATCATTTGTCCCTCCCCCCTTCTGCATGTGCACCTCCTTAATGAATCATGTGTTTTCAGAGCCTGAGGTCTAGCATGTAATGACGCTAAAGCTAGGCTCATTATATTAGCTCTGGTACAGGTAATGAGATCTATTCTGGACCACCTCACACCTTGACTGACAATTTAATGGAAATCGGTCTCATAGTTTTGATTGATTGATTGATAGATACTTTATTGATCCCTGACAGGAAATGATTTGGTTGCTACAGCAGAAGAGAGCTGCAGTAACAGACTGTGTACTGCCCAAATTTCAGAACGGCCTGTCATTAATTGGTGATGCTAGAGTGCAAAAAGTCGCGAAAATTCAATATAGCGTCAGACCAGAAGTCGTGAGTTCATTCGGCTCAAATTTGGTTTGTTTCTTCCTTGTATCAGTCCATCAAGAATTGGTGACGCTAGAGTGCAAACAAAAAATGGTCAATATTTGGTCAACTTTGACCTGAAGGTGAAGTCTTTTTCAGTCTAATATTCGGTGTGATGAACCCTATATCAAATTAGTATTTACCCAAGATGTTTGAAATCAATCGCATTAAAACTGTTCAAGTACTGGACACCGACCAAATCGTTATATTTTTATTGACCTTTGACCTAGATCGCTGAAAATAAACCCCATACTGCAGGTGACAGGGATGAAACTTCTCATCAAATTACAGCCAATTCACTAGAGTGAAAACAGACAAACACATAAACAAGCGATTTGTTCAAGTAACAAATAAACAAACACACACAAACCAACCAAAAAACAGCACACCACCTCCTCTTTGGGGTCATGAAGGACAGAAGCATCTGTGAACAGCCATGGAGCGGTCATGTGGTTCTTACCCATAGTCTGGTCAGTGTGGCTGTAGTCTGCCAGGGTTTGGTGCTGAGCCCACTCAGATGGAACACCAAAGCCAATCCCAGTTCCAGCTGCGATCCTCAGTCGATAGGCCTGACTGGGCTGCAGCTCTCTGAGGGTAAACTGTGTCTCATTCCCCCCCACCTCCACTGAGAACACCGTGTCCACTGGGGGAGGAAACGTGCAAACAAATACTTTATTTACATCTGGAGCAGCTCTTTTAACCATTAAACACAGAAACGTTAAGTCCTCAAATACACAGCTGGGAAGTAAGGAAGTAAAAGTATTCCATTACTGCACTTAAGTAGATTTTTTAGGTATTTTTACTTTACTGAAGTATTTGTTTTTCTGGAAACTTTTTATTTTACTCCCTATTCATAAATATATGTACTTTATACTCCTTAAATTTATAGAAATATCTGGACTTTATACTTTTTAAATTCTCAAAATAGACAAACTAAACTAAAAGTACAAAAAATACATCATTTCAGAGGGAAAACCTGTGGAGAGAAATTATGACTTTGTATCTCAGACTTTTGATTTTTATTTCAATTGTACTATTTTATTTCATAATTCCAACTCTTTTCTCATACTTATGCACTTCAGTAAAGGAGGTGAATCAGTACTTCTACTTTTATCATGAGGAAAAAATGTCCAACTTGAAAATTATGAGAAAAAAGTGAAAATTATTGGATAAAAAGCCAAAATTATGACAAAAAAGTTAAAATGATAAGATAAAAAGTCAAAATTCCTGGTCATTAAGCACAACCAGAATTAATCCATATATAAGGTACACTGGTTTTTGGAGGAAATTAAAATCTTGTAGGTGCGCCTTACGATCCAGAAAATACATTAACCTTTTGTTTACCAAAATCATGTCATCTCCCATTCAAAAATTGGTATGGACATTTTAGAAACATCCAAATATTGATTTGGACACATCCATTGCATCCATATGCAATTTTACGCCCATGCTTCTTTTACAAACCAATAATCCAATCTGCCCCAACACACCTCACATCCACCCACTATCAACACAATCATCCAAGTCAATATGTCACTAAACTGTGCTTCCAGTGTCACTTCAGATCAGCATAGGTTACTCACGCTGCTCCAGAGTGCTGTACTCGATGCGATAGCGAGTCACGGCTCCTCGGCTGTGCTGCGACGACAACGGATGCCACATCAGCCGAATGTCTGTTGGAGAAGTGCTGGCGATAGACAGCTGAGGAGGTGCACTGGGCACTGCAGCAACGAATACAAGAAAACACCTACTGAGCCCATGATTATAGGAAAATAAAACCAATACAATTTGTGAAGCACAATATACCTGCTATAGCTAGGTAGCCTATTAATCTAACCTACCTGTAGTGGCAAAAAATATTTTTGCCTGAACAGTTGTTCTAGTGATGCTCCATAGAGCCTCAGCCAGGACCAGTAAAAATGTTACCGATCCAATCACAACACTCCATTCATGTAGGAAGATTGTAGGGTATAGGGTATAGGGTATAGGGTGTAGGGTATATATATATATATATATATATATATATATATATATATATATATATATATATATATGTGTGTGTGTGTGTATATAAAGCTGGTGGACACGTCTGTGCTCTATCAGTGCTGCAGTAGTTTTACTTGTATGACCTTGTGTATAGAGAGTTGGATTGCTCACCATCCTCCAGCATCTCCACAGTTACAGGCAGGGATGGACGACTTGCACCCATGGGAGAATAGGCCACCACAAAAAATGTATAGGCAGTGTGAGGAAGAAGCTCTTTGACATGATACTCTGTGGTGTCGTTGTTCATCGCAAACTGGTACTCCACATTATCTGAGCCTGGAAAACATGAAGACATGCTGAAGACACATGTTACACACAAACATACACACACACACACACACACACACACACACACCCTCATTTACATGTCTTATGAGGACCAAGTTAGTAATCATCACTTTTGGGTAGCCTTTGGGTAGTGAGTGTAAACAGATCTTTTTTCTTTGTTTTAATAAAATACAATAAAAATAATACTCATAAAAATGTGAAAACCAAATTAAATAATACAAAAATAATACAAATAAAATATTAATTTGAAAATAAACAAAATTAATTGAACAAAATAAATACAATTGTATGTACTTATATGTGTGTGTGTGTGTGTGTATAAATAAACATTTAAAAAAATAAATATATAACTTTAGAAAATACATAAAAAATAAATAACAGATGTAAACATAATGTAAACATATCAATGTCCCCATAAATACAGGAATACAAGGACACAAACACACAGCCTGCTGTACGTGGACACGCCCCCTGCTGTACGTGAACACGCCCCTTGCTGTACATAGACACGCCCCCTGCTGTACATAGACACACACCCTGCTGTACGTGGACACGCCCCATGCCGTACATAGATGCGCCCCCTGCTGTACGTAGACACGCCCCCTGCTGTATGTAGACACGCCCCCTGCTGTACATAGACACACACCCTGCTGTATGTAGACACGCCCCTTGCTGTACGTAGACACACCCCCTGCTGTATGTAGACACGCCCCCTGCTGTACATAGACACACCCCCTGCTGTATGTAGACACGCCCCCTGCTGTATGTAGACACGCCCCCTGCTGTATGTAGACACACCTGCAGCTCGTTGGCAGTGGACAGAGTAACCGATAATCTGGTCAGCGTTGTGTTCAGGTTTGTCCCATGTGAGGAGGGCAGTTGTGCTGGAGTAGGGCATGGCAGACAGGTGGCGGGGGGGGCTGGGGAGACCTTCTCTTACAATGACAGTCAGTTTGGCAGTAGCGCAGGCCGTGCCCAGGCCGTTATCTGCGATGCACTGGTAGTAACCTGCGTCCTCCAGGGCCAGCTGGTTGATGAGCAGGACTCCAGGGCTCTGGGTCTTCAGCCGTCTGAAGGCCTGGATGGGCTGACCGTTCTTCAGCCACTGTAACACTGGGGGGGGCTCCCCAGAGCTGTTGCACACAAACCTGGCTGTGTTTCCTCGGGAAAGAGACACTGTCTCAGGGGGCTGAAGGATCACTGGAGGGGCTGGGAAAAATTAAAGTCCACATTTACACAGACACACATGCACATTTTAGAATTGTATTGAAAAAAAAAGTTTATCGTTCAACTTGTGTCATTTAAAATCAGAGGTGGTCAAAGTAGTCACATTCTGTACTTAAGTAGAAGTACAGCTACTGGTGTGGAAAAAATATTCTGGTAAAAGTAGATGTACTGATTCAACTCCTTTACTTAAGTAAAAGTAAAAAAAAAAAAAAAAGTTAAATTTTACAATTGTAATAAAGTACTAAAGTACAAAAGTAAAACTGCATTTTTTTCCATAAATGCAATAATACTTAATTAACCAGGAAACATCTGAAAAGTTTCAAAAGTATCTAAAATAAAGTATTTAAAAGTGAGTTAGTGTATAGATAATGTGTTTGATTAGGGTCATTGTGCTCAGTTTTGTGGGTATGGACAGGACATTTAGGGGACAAAAACGTCCCAATTCAGATAAAAAAGTCATCATGAGATTTAAAGAAAATTACAAATGAGATTTTAAAAAAGCAGAATTTTAAGAGAAAAGGTTAAAATTGCGAGACAAAATGTTACAATTGTGAGATAACAGTCATAACTATAATATATAAAGTCACAGTTCCTCTCTTCCACTGGTTTTTCCTCTGACTTATTTTTATACTGTCACATCTGTTTAGTTTGAAATAATGAGTCTATTCTGAGAATGTAAAGAGTAAAAGCCCTTTGAGATGACTTTGTTGTGATTTAGGGCTTTATAAATAAAATTGAATTGAATTGAATTGAATTAAAAAGTACAGATATTTATATAAATGTAAAGAGTATAAAGTACAGATATTTATATAAATGTAAAGAGTATAAAGTACAGAAAAAATGTAGAGAGGAAAAGTAAAAAGTTGCCAGAAAAATAAATACTCAAGTAAAGTACAGATACCTAAAAAATCTATTTAAGTACAGTAATGACGTACTTTTACCGAGTTACTTTCCACCTCTGTTTAAAACCAACCCACAATATAGCCTGGCTTTCGCCGACCCTCGCATGTTTCCGCTCAGCTTTGTGTGCTCACACAAGGGTCTGTTAAACCACCGCAAACATTCTGTTCTTCTAGCAAAATCGTGGACAGACCGTGAATCGTGAAGGTCAAAGGTCAAGGTAGATAGTAGTCCTTTATCTCCTACTCATCATCATATACAGTAGATAAAATTAGCTTTACCAGGCACGTGCAGCTCTGCAGCAGCAGTCACAAACTCTCGGGTTTTGGGCTTGTTGGCGCGGCAAACGTAAACACCAGCGTGATGACGCCTCGTGTCCCTGATGAGCAGGTTTGTTGCGAGGACGACCATATCAGTAGAAATAGGTTTTCCATCTGAAGAAAGAATGAGAGAGGACACCCTGAAATGACACTGTGACACAAACACACACTTATTATTGGGGGGGGGGCATTCTTATTACCTCTGCCAAGGAGGTTATTTTTTGCCAGCGTTGGTTGGTTAGTTTGAATATTTGTTTGTTTTTGTACAAGATAACTCAAAAACTTATGGACGATGGATTTTGATGAAATGTACACAGTAGGTTAGTGATGCAGAGATCTGGAAATGATTCGATTTTCGTGGTGACCCGGGGCAGGGGGGTCTAACTTGGCGGAGATCTGCGCTCTCAGAGTGCTTTTCGAGTTAACCCTTTGGTGAAAGAATGACAAGAACCTTAGTCCAGATTATTTTCCTGAGTGTTTTTTTATTCTTCTTTAGTCTTGAAAAACATAATATGATTACATTTGTTTTTATATCACCTTATTTTCCACACTATAAGGAGCACTGGACTTAAGGCACAGTAAGTGGAGTCAAACTCATCAGATAAAAAGGCCAAATAATGTGTGCTGGATCCCTTTGCTTAGGCGAAATCACTCGGTTTGACCTTCACCTGCTTACTGGTAACGTCTTTTGGATTGTGTTTAACCGTGCTGGGTTTTTGGTATTGATCTCTGCCTGCCTAGTGACCTGTATTTTGCCCTGTCCTAGTTGCCGGTTTGATCCTTCGCCATCTAGGATCAGCCACACGGCCGCAGATCAACCTTCATTTTCATTTTCTTGCATCTGGGTACATCTTGTTACACTGCCTCCAATATCCCAGTTTTCATGTTAATATTGTCATTTATAATAGAAGCAAACACCAATTACATGTTATCAAAATGGTTCAAAAACAGCATTCAATTTGTTTTAGTATGAAATGTAGGCGAAATTGAGTGGAAGTTGAAAGGGTTAAGTCAGGGCCGCCGTTAGGCATAGGCAGACTAGGCGGTTGCCTAGGGCACCAAATGTCTTGGGGGTGCCAAGTCCCAAAACATTAGACCATTAAGGTACCATATTTTCCAGACTATAAGGCACACTTAAAACCCTTTCATTTTCTTACAGAGTGCCTTATACGTGGATTAATTCTGGTTGTTCTTAGTGACTTGAAATTTTGACTTTTTATGACATCATTTTGGCTTTTTATCTCATAATTTGGCCTTTTAATCATTAAACTTAAAATTGACAGTGATTATTCATGGACACTCAGTATGTACTCCATCAGATGTAGAGATGTAGGACACTATGTTTACAGATGATCATTTATAATTCCACAAAAAAGGAAAAAGGGGTGTTCGCCAAGGGGGGGGGGGTTCTGTCAGGTGTTGGACAACAGCAGTAGTAGACACTGTAATCCTGTAAAATGACCAACAGGTGGCTCTGTGACCTTTGAGTCTGACTTGACTGGAGCTTCTGCACTGCTACTGTTCTTAGTTGTTCATCATATAGTCTGCAGTTTCCTTTATCCACCATTTTGTAGTCTTGTCAGATTCACTACAGAACATTATGCACCCCACACAGGTTTTTTTTTTTTTTTTGAGAGCATTGAAGACTCATGCAATATGTAGAACTGCACAGAAAATATTGAATTCTAGTAATTAGTGACTGAGGGAATGTGATAGAGTCAAGGATAAGGACATAAAGCTCCACACGGGGAAACAGATAAAAGACAAAGTGTTGCAGGTAAACAAACTAGAACAAAAGAAGACTAGTTAAAAGGATAAAGCCATTATTAGTAAAAAAATACTACTTTTTAATCATAATCAGAACTTATGCTCAGCTATTTTTTTTTTTATCTTACAGCTGTTTTTGTTCTGTATTTATTATTTTATTCAAATGCTGATGAAGTAGGATTGTGTTTTTTTTGTGTGTGGAGCGATGGCTGTACTTTGAATTTCCCCAATTAATAAAGTCAGTCAGTCTGTCTGTCTGTCTATTAATATCTAATGTATGTTCATTGTAATATTTATTTACATTTATTCACAAATTTTATAGCAAATATTTAGTTTTTATTCATTTTGATGTGTATGTTTGTCTATCTATCTATCTATCTATCTATCTATCTATCTATCTATCTATCTATCTATCTATCTATCTATCTATCTATCTATCTATCTATCTATCTATCTATCTATCTATGTCTATCTAGTTGTCTGTCTGTGTCTATCCATCCATCCATGTGTTTTTTTGTGTGGAGCGATGACTGTAATTTGAATTTCCACAATTAAGTCAGTCTGTCTATATCTAATTTATGTTCATTATAATATTTATTTTTGTCCATTTTCTTGCCTTTTTGTTCACTTTTAATATTTTTTTTCACATTTGTTCATTTTGTAAAAAAAAAATTTGCTTCATTTTATTCATTTTTCACAATTTTTTTAGCAAATTTTATCTTTATTAATTTTGTCCGTTTTGATGGACATCCATGCATCCATTTTTTTTTTGCCCTTTTTGTTTATTCTTTAAATGATGTGTTTCTCAATTTATTAATTTTTTAAAATTTATTTAGCCTCATTTTATAACTTTTTGGCAAATTCTGTAGGAAATATTTAGTCTTTATTCATTTTGTTTGTCTCTCTCTCTCTCTCTCTCTCTCTCATCATTGTGAGAGGACACATATAAAGACAGTGTTACAGAGACAGTATGAAGAACAACAGAAAGTTCAGAAGTACCTTGCCTGCTCCATGACACCAGAGGTTTGGGTTGTCCTTGTGCCATACACTCCATCACTGCAGGACGACCCAGGACCACAGTAGCATTCTGAGGTGGAGCCACGATCACAACCCGGTTCAAGGCTTCTTTAGAGTCTATGGGAACAAAAGAAGGATGGGTTTGATTATTATACTGCACAATGCACTGTAAACCCCAATAAGTTTGCAGAATTAAAACATTTTAAGGCGATTGATTGCCTCAATTATTTTATGTTGATAAACTTAAAAAATAACATTTTCCAGAACTTAAAATGTAGATATTTATTAAAGTATACATCAAATAAAACATTACTTATTAACTTAGTATTCTATTGTTCTGTCAGTCCTACTGGGAGAATAAGTCAGGGTTCAGTGTCTTTGTCCAAGGACACTTGGACATGTGGACAGACAGAGCTGGGACATGAACCCTTCAGTCATTGGACGACCCACTCTACCAACTGAACCACAGCCGCCCCTCAATAAAATGACTGTTTTGTGATTGAAATATTTTTGGTGTGATAGATATTGGTGGTTATTTGTTGTGCTCTGAAATTGTATTTCATTATCTACTACATGACTTAAGTTTATTTTTTTCAATCATCCTCATTTGGAACAATAGAAATAACAGAACAATATCATTCTCAGCATTTAATGACTTAATTCCACTAAGTTGTACCTCATATGTTGTTAAGTTGTTGTTGTTGTTGTTGTTGTTGTTGTTCACTTATATCCACAATAGTTCTCCTTAATAAAAAAATATTATTTGGAAGTACTTAAAAAGAAGAACATGGAACTGTTCTTCCATGAACTGTGATGGAGAAACTCACATAATTTATATAAAAATTAGACAAATTTGAGAAATGCTGGAAACCATGGATGGATGTTATGAACATGGATAAGGAACAAATAGTGACACCCAATGTTGTTTAGCTACTATTCTATTGTACTTGGTGTTGACTTTTCTGTAATTTATTTATTTTTTTTCTCTCTTCCTCTCTTTAAAGAACAAGCTCTTGGAAATAAAGACAGAAGACGGACAATTAAGACAAAAGGAGATATTGAGATATATACAAAAGAAAGAGAAAAGAAAACAGTGGTATTAAGATGGAATGGAATTTTTCTTTCTTTTTTTTTTTTTAACTCTGCTAAGGAGATATTAAATCTGGGTCCATATGTCTGTCTGTCTGTCTGTCTGTCTGTCTGTCTGTCTTGTCAGCAGGATTACGCAAACAGTTGTGAAAAGATTTTGATGAAACTTTCAGGAATGATAGATAATGGGTCAAGGAAGAACCCATTACATTTTGAGCAATGAAGGTCAAAGGTCAAGGTCACACTAAAGGTCAACAGCTAAAACACATCAGTGGTAATATCTCAGGATTCAGACAAGATACAATCTGGTGTTTTTTTCATTCACACGTTCAGACCTTCAGATATCAGATGGGTCAACACCTACGGCTCCATCTCGTCACATTTTGACGTCATATCGAGCCTTGGTGGAGGTCTGCTGTCTCTAACTGACTCGCTTGTCTTATGTTTTGTTTTGTTCTATATTAAACTACAAAAGACAGAAATGTGCAACCCCCTGAATTGACTTGTTGTATAGATGTGATCTTAGGGGTGCAGACAGACGCTACTGTAGGTGGTGCTAGAACACTTGCCTCTTTGCCCTTGATCAATGAAAGTGCCATTTTGAAACTTTGAAATTGTAATGATGATGGTGATGATTATTATTATTAACATTTTTGTGGGGCCAAGGTTGAAATGGTCTTTTAGGAAAATCTGTGTGATTTAAAAACCACTGAAAAAATGCCTCCTCACACACGTCCGATCTCTATCTCTCTTCCTTTGTCACATGAACTTGCGTGCAATTCATCCAATGAGCGGCTGGAAGCTGTCAGTCTTTACTGTACAAATGCAAAAAGGCGCAACCGTAGTGACCGTATTTTCGGACGGACCAGCAGGAGCAGAATTACCATAGTTTGGGTTAATCAGTCCTTTCTTGTAAAGTTTAAAAGGAACATAGAAGTGAAAAATAAGGAAAAGTATTTATATGATTTTAATATTCTTTTTCTACCTGTAAATGCCAGGTTCGCCGCTGACTTCGTAGTGCTGAACAACCATGGTAATTCTGCTTCTGGTGGTCCGTCCAAAAATACTGTATGGTCACTTCCTTTAGCTTTCTGTGTTGTGTTATGGCTGTTTGGTGTGTTGTGTTATGGCTGTTTGGTGTGTTGTGTTATGGCTGTTTGGTGTGTTGTGGTGCAGACAGCATCAAACAACTGATCATGTTTAGCCGACTGGTCAGCTGATTAGAGAGTTTAACGTTATAGGCCAAATCAATGATCGATAGTGTGGACGACCAGCACAAATAATGTCTATCTGTTAAGCTGAACGTTTTCTTTTGTGTAGGTTTTTTAGACAGGCAACATAAATCAACACATAAACAAAAACATTTGATCCCCAAAATAATCTCCATTTCCTGAGAAAATATCCCCATAGAGGAACATGACACCAAGGAGCTATATATAGGAGCTCTATACTTTAGAGCCACGGTTCTCAAACTGGGGTCCGCAGACCCCTAGGGGGACGTGGCGCATGTCCAGGGGGTATGCGAAATTATTCACGGTTTTGGGGTTTTTTTTGTTTTTGTTTTTTTTGCTGTTTTATTTTGAAATGCGGAAGTTTTATTTTGTAGCGAGCGGGCGGAAGTAACAGCGCTGTTTGACGCCAGCTTGACTAAATTGAGACGGTGCGAGTCACAGGCTATTTTTAGCCACCCTGCAGCGAACATGGATCGATTTTTGTGTCCGCCAAGTTCCTCAAGAAGTGGTAAAAGAAATGACAATGAAAATAACAATGACAAAAACAAACGCCCTAACCCTAAAAAGAGAAAGTACATTGATAGTTATATTGAGTTTGACAAGCCCATCCCTCTTATTAAGTCTCTGTCTGTCTGTCTGTCTGTCTGTCTGTCACACACACACACACACACACACACACACACACACACACACACACACACGGTTTTGTGTGTCTTTTGTTCCATTTATTATTTTAAAATTATTTAAAATTGTTGTTTCTGAAGTGCTCATTTATATTATAATACCTGAAAATTTCGCTGGTTTGCACAAAAGCACTATTAAAAAAGGTTATCATTGTTTCATAATAATCAGTGTTGAAGTGGTTTTTTATCATTTTCAGTATCGCGAGGATGAGGGGGGACATGGAAAAATTTCACCCCTCCAAGGGGGACCTGGGCCAAAAAAGTTTGAGAACCCCTGCTTTAGAGTATAGTCTACTTTACTACAGTCTGTTATTAGCAAGACCTGCAGTGGAGGGAAAACAGACATTTAACTACTTCACAAAGATACCATTTACACACCTCTGTCCAGAGTTTATCCAAGCATTTGAAAATCACTGTATATAGATAATATAGGATATAGACTTTATCAGACTTTTTAACCATTGAAAATAGGTTGAAAATTCAGTTTTATAGAATGTTACAAATAAAAGTCAAATTGCATTCATCATGTGTGTGTAATGTTTTTTCTTTTAATCTCACACTATAATAACATGCCCCCTCCCCCCCTGAGCACTTTCCCCCAAAAACATCCGTGCACACACACCACTGCATGTGATACATGTTCTCTTCTGCAAAACCCCCCAAAAAATCTGATTAAAAAAAAAAAAAACTTACAGCAACTGGATACATTTCATTTAGTCGTACTAGTCGTATTGACAACTTAATATAATTCATTATATTGAATGTTGGGGTTTACACTGCAGCACATAATGCTAATGATCTCCAGAAAGAGGCCTGGCGGTCTGTCAACACATCATAAATTAATCATTGAAATTATATACAGCAGCCCTTAAGGCTTAAAGTGGGTCAAGTGACGTGTGGACCCACATGGACTGTCACTGGAGTCCACTGGGAAGTTAGCGGGACTGTGACAATCCCACAAACAGAATAAAAATGTTCAGCTTTTAACATAATATTCCCACAAATTTAATAACTTTTCCACAAAGGTAATACGTAGCAGTCACCTCCCAATGTATTACATGAGTGACAAGTTTTGGAAGGTACTGATTTTTACTAGAGCTGAACAAATATATAGTTGGAGCAGAGTGGAATAGTCTGACAGATTGTAGGTTTATTTTTTTTATCATTTTAAATTTATTTATTTATTACATTGGACTATGTCATTTTTTTAAATACATTTTTAAATCTATGTATTTAATTAGATTTTATTTATTTATTTATTCATTAAACTAGATGTATTTATTTTTAGTTTACAAATCCATAGTATTTAATTTTTAACTTTTAAAAATGTATTTATGTTTATTTATTTATTTATTTATTTATTACATGAAACTATTATTTACTTTTTAAATAATGTAAATAAATAATGTATGTATTTATTTTTATTATTTTTATTATTATAATTTCTTTCTCTTTTTAATTTATTCTCTTATTTATTTATTTTAATGTATTATTACATTTTAAAATTTTTATTTATTGATTGATTATACTATATTAAATTGTGTGGATTTATTTTATTTTGCATTTACACAGTAAATTTTGCAGTGTTAAATCAACACTTAGAGAGTTTATTTAACTTCTTCTAGAGTGTATTTGGTCCCATTTTCTCCAAATTAACACTGCAAAATTTACTGTGTATTTTTATTCAATGATTTTTTTAAATTTATTTTTAACTCATTGTTTTCATTTATTTGTCATTTTAAATGTATTTGTTCATTTATTTATGTATTTATCATAATTTAATTTCAAATTTGTATTCATTTATGTATTTTGTTTTATCAGTCATTATTTTTATGTATTATCTTTATATATTTTTATTATTATTTCAGCTACAGTAGGATGACAGTCAAACTTATGTTCAGTGTTGACCACTAATCTGTTTGTGTCGATGCCACACAGCTGTTATTTACTACTGAGGATTTTTTCATATTACAATATATATCACAGGGTTAAAAAATCACATCATCAAGTCAGTTTTTTCTAACATCATGCAGCCCTGATTTTTACCATCCCACAAATGTTATATGGTTAAAAAAACAAAAACAAAACCTTGGTTCCGCTAATACAGTGGTTCTCAAACTTGTTTCAGTGATGTGCACCATTACAAACATTTAGTCTCGTACCCTCTGACATGGACAAAATATTTTTGTAAGAAAAATGAGGTACAGTGCTGTAAAACGAGTATCTGATTAATTAAATGTTTTTATCTCACGATTTTGACTTTTTATCCCTTTGTATTTCATGACTTGACTTAATGTGCCTTATAGTCCAGTGTGCCTTATACTGAGGAAAATACTCGACTTATTTTTTTAAAAGAATTTTGAAACGTTTAACATACCCCCTGCAGTACCTCCACATACCCCCAGGGGTACACGCTGGGTACAATTTAACCAGGGGGGATGGGGGGGTTAATCCCTCCCTCTGGTTTTGGACATTACCGTAGGCTCTTTCTGACGGCGTGAACACAAAATGCCGAAAGAGGAACTTCACATGCAGCGAAGTCCGGGGGGAGGGGTCTGTAAAGCTCTCAGCCAGACCTGCGAGCCACCTTCCTGCCCCCTGGTCTACCCTGGGCTGGTTGCGGGGCAGCGCCGTGGAGGAAACATGCCAAGCAGGGGCACAAGCTGGACCCCCGCAGCGATCCCCCCCAGCAGCGAGCGACACCCAAACCCACTGAGGGAACCCTCCTCTGCTTAGTAGTATGCTAACATTCAGCGAATCATCTCGTCTGATCTGAGGCCATAGTCGGGAAAAATAATAAGGGGGGGGGGGGCTGGGTGGCAAACAGCTCAACCCCTGGTACCCCCCTTTGAACGTGGCTTGTCCGGGGATGGGTCTCATGTACTCAGTTTGACCTGCCGCCGGCCAGAGCCCTGGTCGTGGGCGCAGTGCCGTACGGTGCCTTCACACACAGGCAGAAAAAAAAGACCACATGACCTGAACGATCAGAGAAAACTGTTGATTTTAAATGTTTATTTAGTGATCTGAGCCTCATTTATGTTAGAATTGTTAGAATTTATGTGAGAATGAGGGTCATAACATCCAACACAATCATTTTTTTCTGTGGAAAAAGAAATAAAAATCCCCCCCTCTGGTTTTTTGATAAATCACACCCTGGGTACGCGTACCCCCATTTGAGAACCACTGTGCTAAAGCATCAGAGCGTGTGTTTGTGTTCTATTCATAGAAAACTACGGAGCGACTGAGGGAAGTGATGGCATTAGCTCTGACGTGTGTTAAAGCTAATGACTCACAACAACAGCCAGACTTTCAAGGGAATAAAAGGAAGGAGCACCGACCCCCTTATCACTGGAGGAGTGAAATATCTACAGGTTTTTACTGATTCAACTGCCTCTTCTGTTCAATTAGCCTGTTCTCTCAGTCTGCTTTATATTGAAACAAATGATGTGTCAGAACACACGCTACGTCTTTATTATACCAAGTCTGTCCAGAAGGATCAAGGTGAAGGAAACTAAAAGGCTTTAAAACACAGGAGTGGAAGATAACTCATTCATTTCTATCTCATCACTTCTTCTTTGTCTTGTAAAAGACAGAGCTGGAATTTCTGAACAGAAAATTACACTTGACACATTTCACACTTATTTAGAGACAGAAAAAAACCTGATGGATTTAATGGTCAAGTCACATACTGGCCCCATTTACGTGACATTGGTTCAAAGAAATTATTATAATCGCTGTGTGTGTGTGTGTGTGTGTGTGTGTGTGTGTGTGTCCCCGCAGAGACATATCATGCTATAACTCAATGAATACTTGAGCGTATATATATATATATATATATATATATATAGCTATTGTGCATCAGATGCAACGGTCAAAGGTCAAGGTCACAATTAACTAAAAGGTCAAAATCACATTATCGGTTATAACTCAAGAACGGAGGGTCATAGAACTTTCAGATTGGTACCAAATGATGAGGAATGAAGGTTTATCCAGTACGTGTTTAAAATGTCAAATCTACATGTTTTAAAATTAAATCTACACGTTTAAAATGTTAAATCTACAAGTTACACTGTGAATATTTCCCCCCCATTAAAAACTGTATTTTTTTTTTTACAGTGAATATCGAAATATTTCTAGCGTGTTTAATGTCAGTGTGTTTTAGAGAACACAGCAGCAGTTGTCAGCAGATCCAGTTGAAGCGCCCTCCTCACCTGTGGACACAGTGAGTCTGGCCTCATGACTGATGTGTTTCCCTGCAGAGTTGGACACGACGCAGCGGTACAACCCCTGGTCGTCCCCGCTGACCTCCAGGATCTGCAGGACCCCGTTAGGAAGAGAAATGAACCTGTGGTAGAAGAAAGAAACACAGAAGACACAGATACAATGAACACAAAAATACCAGATATGTATAATATCAGTACAGATATTTATATAAATGTAAAGAGTATAAAGTATAGATATTTATATAAATGTAAAGAGTATAAAGTGCAGATATTTATATAAATGTAAAGAGTATAAAGTACAGATATTTATATAAATGTAAAGAGTATAAAGTATAGATATTTATATAAATGTAAAGAGTATAAAGTACAGATATTTATATAAATGTAAAGAGTATAAAGTACAGATATTTATATAAATGTAAAGAGTATAAAGTACAGATATTTATATAAATGTAAAGAGTATAAAGTACAGATATTTATATAAATGTAAAGAGTATAAAGTACAGATATTTATATAAATGTAAAGAGTATAAAGTACAGATATTTATATAAATGTAAAGAGTATAAAGTACAGATATTTATATAAATGTAAGCAGGTCTATAGTTGATCATAGTAGAAGAGTATTTTGTCAAAAATGATAAATAATTGACTCATACAAACAGTTGGTTCATTTTAACATTGTTGAGGAACATTTTCCTTGGTAGATGAAATTGGTTTAGGTGAACAGGAAATAATGCAATATTATCATTATGTAAATACTGTACACTTATACTGCATATTGCCAATGTTGCCAGTATCGTGCAGCCCTAATATAAACTCTAGCCTGCAGTGTGTACTTCTGTTGATGCTCTTTATTGTTTCAGATGTGAATCTCCATCTGTCCCTTGTTGAGCTCATGTTTCAGACTCTTTCTAACCCATGGTCTGTAAACCTGCCTCTGCTTCTGTAACACAATATCTTATCGCCTCAATCACAGTCTATTAATCCACCAAAACATGAGCAGTGTTTGCATGTCAGTGAGAGAGTAAAGCCATAGATACTGAGGCCTGAGAGGAAGAAAGGACAAAAAGAAAGTTAGAATGAGAACAGAAAGACAGGAAGCCAAAGATGAAGAAGAAAAACTGGGATAGATAGCAACTGAAATGTAGAGCAAAAAGAGAGAAGAAAGGCAGGTTAGAGTCAGTGATGCTCTGTTCACCAAGAAAAGAGTGTGAGGACGAACAAGCACAGACCACTAAAGAAAAGACCCCCACTAAAAGCCACTAATAAGAGGTGATGAGCAGCCGCAGTTTTAGGGTCAGACTGAGATACAGCACATTAGCACTGAGGCTAATGATATAAGACACATTCTATAGGGTTAACGCACACACAAACACACACACACACACACACACACAGCAACATGACACTGATGTTAAGTGGAGAGAGAGAGAAAGAGAGAGAGAAAGACAGAAAGAGTGATACATAGAGAGATATCATCCAGCATTCAAGGGCAGCATTTTGGTGGAAAAATCAAAGCATTTCTTTTCCTGTACTTTGTTCTAAACACAATGGTATGTGATGAAAACTTTACACAAGATTCACCTTGGAAACGCAACGTGTTAATCTTTAGTCATAGAAAACTACTACTGTTAAGACTGTAAATGACTTAAATATACAGTCAATGTCACATTAGAGCTGGAGCCTCAGCCTTTAACTGACGACTGGATATTAACTCCACATAAAAGGGGCCAAAAAAAGTCAGGCTTCTTTCATTCACTTCAAAATTTAAAGACACCAGGTCTTTCAGGAGGAGGAGGGGGGCTGGGGTTGATTGCCTTGGTGGAGTCTGCGCCGTCCGTGTGCTTTTCTAGTTCAATTTTTATTTTCTTTTGCTACCCTCTATTTAGAGTGCTCTCTAATTTGTTGTTCTTGTATGAATAAATGCAGGGCCTGTTTTAGGGTCAGACTGAGATACAGCACTGAGGCTAATGATAAAAGAGGGGTAGTATTGGGGGGCCTTGGAATGAATTGTATGTCAAATGTGACGACGAAAAATTCACTACTGGAACTAATTAATTTCGTAAGTTGAGGTACCACTGTGTGTGTGTGTGTGTGTGTGTGTGTATATATATATATATATATATATATATATATATATGCTATTGATCAAAAAAACAGAGGGGGAGATGTTTTTCCCCACAGAAAAAAAGCTTGTGTTGGATGTCCTGATTGTAATTATATTACTAAGAGGAAAAGAAACTAACCAGGATTCCCTCAGTAGCAGCAAGCAAAGAGGGAAGAGCCCAGCACTGAATCTCCGTCCCACGAGTGAGCATGGGATATGTGGCGTACGGAAGACCGTTTGCCCGGTTGTTGTGCTGGGGTCTGGTCTTCTCAGAGTCTGTTCATGTATGAAAGGCTATATATATATATATATATATATATATATATATATATATATATATATATATATACACCCTCAGCCTTTCAGTTTTAAATATTAAACCACACAAGTTTGAATCTTTCTGGTTTCTTTGTGTTGCTGTAATGCACACTCACTCATAAATGAGTAAAGACAATAACTGTCACAGTCCAGAGGTGTAGAACTGACAAGTAACTGCTTCTAATGACAAAAATGCTTTTCATATTCTTCTTCAGCTATTTACTCATCTTCCACATACACTCTTTTTTACTGTAGATTTTATCTTTAATGATATTAATAGTTTTTGTGAATGTATGTGCATGTAGAATATAGATAAAGCAAAACACTTTAGTGCATCTTTCTTTTTTTCTTTCTAACAACCTCTATGCAATTTACTCTGTAGAAAAAGCAGTTTCATGTGTGGCTGGTAAATGTTTACACCATACGTGCTCAGATTCTATGGTTTGATGAAAAACATAATAACAGTGTGTCATACAGTATCACTGCAGTGGCTTTTATCATAGAGTTAAAAATATCACTGCAACACAGTGTTATTACCTTTCTGTAGTTATAGGACTAAGATTTTATTATAAGAAAACTGTGTGGTGTGAAACAGGTAAACTGGAGCTGCACAATATGTTATTTGAGCATCGATATCTCAATGTACATGTGTGCAATAGTCATATCACAGGTCCTGCAATTAATTAGACAGGCAGACAGACAGATAGAAAAGATAGATACAGTAGATAAAACTTTATTGTCATTTGGAATATCACAAGGACATATCAAATGAAAATGCTTGGTCTCTCCATGACCAAAAGATGGTTGCATATATTATTATTTTGTTTTTTTCACAGAAAAAAGCTTGGCTGTTCTGGCCGTCATTCACACACGAATAACATAAATGAGGCTTAAATCATAAAACAAACATTTAAAAGCAAGTGACCGGGGTTTGGTTCTCTCCAGCCGGCATCAGGTCAAACTGAGTGAATGAGACCCGCCTCCGCACAAGTGACATTCGAACCTGGACCTCCCCCCTGGTCTTTCCTCCAAGGCGGTGTGCCGCAACTGGCTCAGGGTGGACCAGGAATGGTGAGTGGGAAGATGACCCACGGGTCTATTCAATTCAATTTTATTTATAAAGCCCTAACTCACAACAAAGTCGTCTCACAGGGCTTTACAAAAACACAATCAACTACAGAGATACATGAAAATGTAGCTGAGAGACTTACAGCCCCCCCCCCCCCGCCCAGACTTCACTGCATGTGAAGTTCCTCTTTCAGGCATTTTGTGTTCACGCCGTCAGAAAGACTCATAGACCATAGGACCCTATGGTGATAAGCAAAACCAGAGGGGGGGGTGAACCCCCCCAACCTCCCCAGCAAATCATCATATACACACATACACACTCATATATATATATATATATATATATATATATATATATATATATATATATATATATATATATATATATATATATATATATATCGTCGACAACTAATCTGTCTGACCGTTAGTGTCGACACCACACAGCTGTTATTTACTCCTGAGGATTTTTTCATATCCCAATATATATCACAGGGTTCTTTTTTTGGAATATTTTGCAGCCTTATTATATACACAAATAAATGGGTTGAAGTGACAAAAATATGTGTAGTTTTAAAGCCATCAGAATGTAGAGTGTGTCTTTGTCACCTTGCGTGGTCAGGAACAGTCAGGTTGTCCTTCTGCCAGGTTATCACTGGTGTGGGGATTCCCTGGATCTGACACTGGAAGCGAGCAGCTCCTCCAATAGGAACTGTCTGAGGAGAAGGTTCCTGATGGAACTCAGACAGACCTGCAAGGACCATCCAGAGCAAAGGCAGAGTCAGGAACAGCACAAAGACTGGGAAAAAATACTTGGCTTGAAAATCAATCTGAAACAAATATAACTAAATAGGTTCAGGAATAATTCGTGTTACAATTATTTGTACTACGGTGGCCAACTGGGGCAAATGTCCCGCCTCGACAAAACGCTACAAACGCAAGAAAGATGCAACAACCAAGAACACAAACACAAAACAAATGCAACACAAGTGAAGCCGCAAGAGAAAAATGCTGCAATAATAAAAACTATGTCTGCACGATTCTGGGAAAAATGTGTATCACGATTTTCTTGATAAAAATTTATATCACGATTCTTGGCGCGATTTAAAAAAAAAAATTAAGTTACATTGTTATTCAACTCATACCCAAAATTTACAAACTTGCAATTTGCAACTATTTAACTATCATTTGTCATGACCTTTCCCCCAGTGCTTCACTAGCCCTGCACTGTGCAGCTGCAAATCGTTGCTGATCTGATTCAACAGATCAACAACATTCAACAGCACTATATTTAAAAATGTCCTCTAATATTCTGTAAAAATAAATTCTATTTAAAACGTACTCTTGCCTCAGAGTCTTCCATCTGGGTCCATTTATGGTCTGAGCCCTTAACAGTACTAACTTGCCAGATAAGCATGGACCCCGCAGACTCCGTTAGGTTTCAGCAGGCTATGTCTACTCAAGGTCAGCTACTTGGCAACCATGAGTTTCAACTGGATGACTTATCTAGAAATGTATCTTTGTCTATGTGTGCTTTTTGTTCTGTTATTAAATTATTTTTCCCTTCAACACCGGGCATCTGAGTCCTCTCTCCACTTCACCCTTCATGACATCATTGAACTATTGTTAAACTATTAATTTAGTCGTTCATTAGGGGGGCAGCACTGAGCACCATATGAACCATAGATATAGTGCACCTTGACCCAACATTGAACGTAACCACCCATAGGAGATGACGAGCTGTGGAGCCGCCATATCAGAGTTATAGATATAGATAGTTATGGATATAGTTAGAGTTAGAGAATATGTTCAATTTACTGCAATATATTTGACAGGACAAACACACTGTCCACGCATTTTGTTAATTTTGTTAACCGCTAAAACTGAAAACAGATTTCCACGTGTGTTATGTCATACGTGTAACCATGGTGCGATTTATATAGAAAACAGAGGGGGGGTGTTTTTGGGGGTTTTTTTCACAGAAAAAAGCTTGTGTTGGATGACCCTCATTCCAGATTGTAATCATATTACTAAACGGAGGGATTCAACCTCAGTGGGTCTGGGTCAGCGCTGGGAGGATTCCCTTGTGGGACCTCCACCCGGGTCTGGCTTGTGGGCCCCCGCCAGGCACATTTCCTCCGCAGTGGTGCGCCGTGACTGGCTCCGGGTTGGCCATGAAGGGTACGTGGGGTGAAGGTGGGTCGCAGATCTGGCGGTGAGCTTTGTAGCATCCTCCACCCGGACTTCGCCACTTCCTGGACTCGCTGCACCTTCTCTCCCCCAGGATAGGGATAGAGGCCTTGGGAGGGATGAGAACCCTTTTCCTCCAGCGTGTCCACCCCATCACCAGGGTGGGGTCCAGCCTGCATACAACAGGTGCCAGGGGTCAGCTGCGATGTCTGCAACCCACTTGACCCATCTTGAAACATAGAGGGTCTCCCAGAAACTCCACAGTGGCTGGCACACACCAACTGAGGCGGAGATCCGGGGCCCAGGTGCACACGGGCAGAAAAATCAGTGGTCCCAAACCTAATGATGATGGTCCAAATCTAAAAGTTGGCTAGAAAAAGCGAAAGCTAAATTCAACCTGCTCCAGTGCCCATATGGCAGTCCCCATATGCAGTCCGATGCTAAAGTCCCTACGCCATAGTCCCCACACTACAGTCCCCACTGAGGAAACACACCATGAAGTGCATGTAACAGAACAGAACATTAAGATCCTTCATGACACCAACAGACTTTATAGTTTCTGAAAACCTGTGTGGTTTCTGACCAAAAATGTATTGTATCTTAATCATTTATCTTTTTGGTTTAATGGAATCAATAATAATAATAACTTTATTTCTATAACAGCTTTTAAAAACAGAGTTTACAAAGTCGAAGGAAACAACAGCAGAATTAAACACAACAGGAGAAATAAGAACAGAAACACAGTGTATAAGTGAAGCTAACTGATGAATGACAAAAGTATTTAAATTCACCTTTAAACTCATTCTTATCTAACTTCCATATTTTACTTTGTATCAACTGTTTTTATAGATGCTGCTGTTTTCCTTTTTTTAATCTATTTTAGTCCACTGTTATTTCTAATGCTGTAAGGGCACACTGCTTTTAACCTACAGGTATAATATTTTATGTTTATTTTGTACTTGTACTGAAGGAATAACAAAATAAAGAACCTCAAACCTTAATTCATCACACTTTAAATCAGACACAATCACCTAAAGATACAGTAAAAATAATTTATTTTTAGACAATTTTTAGACATTTTTAGATCTGGAAAATCACATTCCAAGAAATCTTACTAAGATCTTTTTTCATTTCACTTGTTCTATTGGCAGATTTTTTTTTTTAAATTCAAGATTTATGTTTGCCTATCTGTACATAACATTCTTTAAAAATCTAACAAACAAATTGGAAAAGCAAATAAAAATCATGAAAAAACGAGGGGGAAAAAACCTAGGCGATGTATGTTGTTTCTTTCCAAGAAGAGTTGATGATTAACTCCTGTCACTCGCAGATATAACAGCATGATGTCCTCATGTAAACACTGGAACAACGCCTGCTGGGGACTCGCTGTTTACTCTAGTGCAGGGGTCTCAAACATGCGGCTCGGGGGCCAAATGCAGCCCACCAAAGGTTCCAATGCGGGCCCTGGGATGAATTTGTAAAGTTTAAAAATTCCACCGTCAAAGCTATCGATCTGATTTTAATTCAGTTTCCAAATACAGGCTGATTTGATCTCAAGTAAAATAAAAGCATATTAACTCACGATTGACTCCCAGCTATGTTCATAATAGACAGCTCCATACTGCCAGAGTTTTTGGCCATTTTCACTGAACTTTCAAGACCCAAAATAGGTGTCCCAACACCTTGTATTGGCTCGTTCAAGGGTACCAAACCACACACATGAACAGCAATCTGATGTTATAATGCGTTTACCTGCACTCTCAGAGTGACGGTCTCCACTGGATTCCCGGAAATGTGGGGATGAATCTACCACCTTACCCTTATCAATCACAGTCGCGACACTCTTACTTGCAGATCCACTACCAGACAGACTCTCTGCCAGTATAAGCTGCTTGTATTGTTTCGATCCACTCGATCTCATCTTTTGCTTCGGCATTTTCTCTCTCAACTCACTAACCTGTCTTCTTTGAGGCACAAATCTATGGTTGCCTTTTATTGGAAAATACAGCTTCTGTACCTGACTGGGACAGAAATAAATTGGATACAAGTCTGAAATTGACATATATATTATGTACAAGACTTTGATCCACTGCCCCTGTGAAAAAAAGCAAAAGACGTATATATACACGTCTGTGGCAGTCAATGAGTTAACCCACAAAAACAATGACTACATATTTTCTTTACCCTAGCCGCGCTACACCTCCCTCGTGGCAGCAAATTTAATGCGATACCGAAGTAGTCTAGTTTCGCTCAATATAACTTTTGACTAGATTTCCCTGAAACACAAATCAATAGAGTCAGAAGGCAGGAGTAACAAAGTGATGCTTCGATGATTCAGAGAGAAACAACCAGAAACAACTATAGAAGACGAACAACAACGGATGGTGATTTCCTTTTATCAAAGATGAGTGAAGAATGTGAGAAAACGTCAGCAATCTTTAAATAATTTTTACAGAAGCGACAACAGTCATTAAGCTCCATAATCCACCATTTTGTTTAGTCATTCCTAACTTTCTCCGGACTCATCTGTGAACTTTCCGGCGCTCTAACTACGTCATCCTAAAGATTACACTCATTGGTTGTAGTACTGTCCTATTGCATACAGAGGGATTTGAAAGACAATCTATTAGGGATAGCACTGCTAGGCTATATTTTCTTGTTAGTTTGTCGTGAAAAAGGTAACATGTTATATTTATAAATAATGACAATTAAATTGTTTTGTCTTGGTGCAAAAAATAACATTAAATTATGACAATATTAATATTTACAAACTATCCTGGAACAATAAAATGTGAATAACCTGAAACGTCTGCAGAAAATTAGGCAGCATTTTAACTATTTTCTGTTACAAAGTGTTTAGTGTCTTTGTAGAACTGATCTACAATGCAATGTTCTTAAAGCATTTCAGGGTTTTTTTTTCAGGTTATTCACAACTTTTTTGTTTGTGTCGTTTATCAATGTAAGTATTTTCATAATTTAATGGGGAGGTTTTGCACTAAAATAAGTATTTTTTTTTATATTTATTTTGAACGATAATATTTATATATTATTATGTTTTCATTTCACTGGTCTGACCCATTGGAGATAAAACCAGACTGAATGTGGAAAATGAAGAAAATGAGTTAGAGACCCCTGCTCTTGTGTTTTACCTGCTCTACATGTTCTGTCTGTGACACAGGAGACGTTTACAGTACATGATGCTTTTTCAGTCACAAATATTTATTCTCATAAAATAATTCACAATTAAATCTCTTTCTTTCTTGTTTTCATGGACATGTTAATTCTGAATAAAGGTTTCCATGGAAACGGGTGTATTCCAATTGAGTTAATTGATCTTTCAGAGCTGGAGGTACTGTTCAGAGGGTTCTGATTGGACAGAACGGCTGCTTAACGGTGTCATTCCGCTGAAAGCCACTTTTCCACGCTCCTTTTAGAATCTGATGGGTCACCCCGAGTTACCAACACATGCTGCGTTTGCTGCGTGGTGTGTCCCCTCCACTGGATGGATTTACCATCATTCGTAAAAAACAATACAGAGACAATACAGAGAAATGGACAAAGTCTGTCCACTACACGTCACAAGGACACTGGAGCCACCCACGTGAGGTTAAGCCCCTCCCCCATTGAAGCAAATCTGAAGTAGCATTAGCATTAGCATGTACAAGAGAAGACAGCGCCACAGTAGCTGCTGCACAAACTAAAAAAAAAAATTAGCAGAGCAAACTGGTTCATGTGCTCTCTATGGAAATAAAGCCACCTCCAGTCATTTTTCTACCATGCAAAAACATCTTGAAACAAAGCAATCCATACTTTTTTTCAGAGAACTATGACATAATGTGTTCAATAACAAAGAAGAACACAATAATATTAATGAAATAACCATGGAATGACTCCTTGAACATCTGGATGTCTACTGGAAGAAAACAATGGTGTCCACTTCCTGTTTTGCGTTTGTTTCAACTATCAACACGTTAGACCAGATACTACATGTGATGTTTGACTATTGTTGTGATAATTATGAAGCAGCAGAACAACGGGAATAATGTATTTACATGTCAGAGGAATTATCCAAATTCAGAATTAAGATCAGAATAAACCAGTGACTTTATTCTACATTCAGTTAAATTGCGAATTATTGTTTTCAACTGGAAATAGGTGTTTACATGCATCTGAAAGAGGAACAAACCTTTATTCTGAATTAAACAGGAATAAAAAAATTTATGTAAACAGGGCCAGTGTGCATCTGCATTTGTATGTGAATTGGGGATAACCAGTTGATAATCAGCTGATGGCATTAGTATGTGACAGAAGTCAAAGGCATTGGGTTTGTTCAGTGAAGACCCTTCTCTCCTGCTGTGATGGAACAATAGCTCCTGGCTGTGCATCCACCTCCAGTTTGTCAAAACATCATCATATTATTCTTTTTTTCCCAGGAGTCCATAGTATCCCTTGGTCTGCAGCCACATTCCTTACACCAAGCAGAGCAAACACTCATATGTTGCAATGTTGACTGTGTTCTACTGACTTCTACAAAAAGCTTTACACAGATACACTGCAAAAATACTAATCTGAACAAGTGGGGTTTTTTTGTCATTTCTAGTCCAAATATTATTCACACTTAAAATCAGAGAGAATCACCTATAGAGGAACCGCAACAATTAGTTGATGTTGTCGACAAAAATCGATAATACAAGATAGTCGACAATGAATACCATTGTCGACTATTGTCACCAGATACATTTTTCCAGCAGAGTGACACATCTCACTTGATGAGATGCTCATGCTCAATAGCATCTGTGTCTGTGAGCGGTAACATACAGAAATGACAACGTCAGCATCAGGTACTAGTACCAAAACATGTAAAATATGGGAGCATTTGATCTCGGATTCGGTGATTAAAAAAAATTACTGCACGTTTGTAAAGCAGACCTTGGCTTTGTCCAAATCACCCGCTCACTCCCTACATAGGGAAATAAATGTAGTGCACTACATAATGAACTCAATTGAAAACTTTTCAGACACTACTATGGCGCTGTTTAATCGCATCATCACCGTCGAACAATTAAAACGTAACAGTGTTGTCTCTCACAAAATTAAAAGTGTTTACTTTTTTTTTTAATGTCTGCAATAAAATAAAAAGCTTGAATTGGCTCAAGACCGTTTTACTGTACATTGAGTGCACTATATAGTGATTATAAATAGATGACTAAAGATTCAGACACCCCTACAAAATGGTGTGGTCCCTATGTAGTGATTTCGGAAACAGAAACACAGACAGTTGAACCAAACGCAGTCTGACTCACCTCGGAATGATTCAAGTAACATTCAAGCCAATATGGTTTTTATGACATACATGGTACCAGAGTGCCTGTACCAGAGTGCCTGTACTAGACTGACTGTACTAGAGTGATTGTACTAGTGTGTCTGTACTAGTGTGTCTATACTAGACTGACTGTACTAGAGTGATTGTACTAGTGTGTCTATACTAGACTGACTGTACTAGACTGACTGTACTAGTGTGTCTGTACTAGACTGACTGTACTAGTGTGTCTGTACTAGACTGACTGTACTAGACTGACTGTACTAGTGTGTCTATACCAGACTGACTGTACTAGACTGACTGTACTAGTGTGTCTGTACTAGACTGACTGTACTAGACTGACTGTACTAGTGTGTCTGTACTAGTGTGTCTATACCAGACTGACTACTAGACTGACTGTACTAGTGTGTCTATACCAGACTGACTGTACTAGACTGACTGTACTAGTGTGTCTATACCAGACTGACTGTACTAGACTGACTGTACTAGACTGACTGTACTAGACTGACTGTACTAGTGTGTCTGTACTAGAGTGTCTGTACGAGTGTGTCTATACTAGACTGACTGTACTAGAGTGATTGTACTAGACTGAGTGCAAAAAATAAAGAAAACAAATCAGACCAATTAGATAAAAAATATTTAAAAGAACAGAACATCACAGGTCATTGTCGTGTTTTTAGACGAGGCCACACACATCATCATCATCATCATCATATACTGCGACTGCATAAACTGGAGCAGGTGGTTTTTCTAATGTGTTTTCACAGATGTCTTCTCTCTCTCTCTCTGTCTCTCATTTGTGCTAGTGAAGACACAGTAGGAAATGAGAATGTCCGCTCAATGTCAATGTTGAAGCAGTTCGGCGCCGACCTCTCACGCCCCCGTTCGCATCCATCTCATAGCCTCTCGCCACAGATTTAATTCGCCGAGCGCATCCACGTATTGTGCACCCGTTCGAGACGCACACAAAAAGTGAAGGTCATTGTTAATGGTGTCTGAAGCCTTTCCTTTCACCATCTTCAGCCTTTTTTTCCTCCTTCCCACCATTCAACCCCTTCACTCACTATTGTCCCTCAAACAAGAGATGCTCATAAATAGGCATGTGACGACTGACAAAAGAGAGGATACTGTTTCATCTCATACAAAGCTAATGACTAAATAAAGACGACCACTTAAGACTGGAGAGAAAGAGGCTCCTCTGAGGGGCGATTAAAAACCTCCAGCCCCGTCCTCATGTCCCACGCAGTACTCATTTACACACAGTCTGCACTGTTGGGTTTTTTTTTTATCCTTTTTTCTCTTTCATTTTTTTGTACTTTTTTCTTCTATTTCTTCTATTGTTTGACTTTTGTCCTATTTTTTTCTATTGTTATTTGTCTTTTTATCCTTTTTTCTATTGTACGTCATTTTTCCTTTATTTCTTCTTGTTTTGTCTTTTTTTCTTTCACTTTTTCTATTTTTTTCCTTTTTTCTTCTCCTTTTTTTCTATTGTTTGTCTTTTTTATACTTTTCCCCCCCGATTGTTTATTTGTCCTTTTGTCCATTTTTCTTCAGTGGTTTTCTATCGCTTGTCTTTTTTGTCCTTTTCTTCTGTTTTTTCTATTGTTTGTCTTTTTTTCTTCGTTATCTGTTATTTAAACGTGGACCTTGTTCATTTCTCACATTTCCACAGTGTGCAGATATTTTTTCTTCCTTTTTTCCTTCTATTTTTTATTTATTTGACTTTTCTTTCATTTTTTCCTCTTCATTTTTTTCTATTGTTTTTTTTCTATTATTACTTTTCTTGTACTTTTTTCCTATTGATTGTCTTTTTTTTTTTTCTTGGCTAGCAGTTGTTTAATTGTGTACCTGTTCATTTCGTTCATTTCCACAGCGTCTGCAGACAGTTGTTTAAACGTGTACCTGTTCCCAGGACACTGGTTAGAGCTCCACTAGAGGGGATGTCTCTTCTCTGAGACAGAGGAGAACCAAGTTCATCACCGTCCATGCCAGGAAATTCCCCTGACAAATATGACAAATGATGCTGCTACATGAGCGTGTGCATGCAGACCCAACTGAAGCCTGATATATACAGTACCGCTGATCTGAGCGTTACTGTGCATCTGTCAATTCTGAACATTTTACCACCGTTCCACCACAAAAAAATGCAAAATAAACTTAACCGTCATCATTGGTGATGATCTGTGTAACACTAGATAAGATAAATGATAACATAAGAAATATGGTAAGATATGAGATAAATAAATAATATAAGAGAACATAAGAAAAGATAAGATAAATGATAAGGTAAAATATGAGATGAGATATAAGATATGAGATTAATACATAATATTAGATAACCTCAGAAAAAGATATGAGACAAATAAATAAGATATAAGATGAGATATGAGATGAATAAATTAGATGCGATGCGATAAGATCCTTTCCAGTAAATGACTTGGTAATTCTCTTCCACCTGCTTTGTATGTACCCATGTGTTGTGACATGTGTTTAAATCAGCGTCCCCAGAAGGTAAACCTGCAGAGGTGTGAGCACGTACTTGGCAGCAGCACATGTATGGTGCGACTGGTCAGGGCTCCCAGGGCGCCGGCGCTCACGCAGCTGTAGCCGCCCTCCACGCTCTGAGGATGACCGCCGTCCTTAGAGGCGGGCAGCAGGAGCAGTGACCCGTTGGCCAAATACCGCAGGAAGTCCCGCCCCTCCAGAGGCAAAGCCCGGCCATCCTGGAGCCACGTGACGTTGAAGGGTGTTTCGGTGGCTCCCAGGTTACAGTCCAGCAGGAGCGCTGACGCAGGATCCAACACTACATGACTGGGTCCAGCACCACAGCTCAGCTCCACGGAAACAGGCTTTTCTGTGGAACAAACACAACTTTAGTCCATATTCAACATCAGAAACACATCAGGGGCCGCATTCACAAAGCTTTAAAAAAGAATTGTTCTTAACTAGTACTTTTCTCTTAACTTTTGTTTCAGGATAAAACTTAAGAAGATTCCATATTCCCCAATAAAATTCTAAAGATTTTTCTTAACTTTCTTCTTATCTTTTATCTTAAGAATGTTTGATATTCTTGAAAGCTTCGTTCTTCAGATTCTTCCCAGTATTTTTTTTAACTTTAAGACAACCATTCACACCATGTCACATAGAAAAGGTAAGCCTCTAATATTATTTATTCAAACTTAATTGTAATTATAGAAATTTTGTTTTTGTCATTTAAGTTTCCTATCAATGTTTTTGTGTATGTATTATTAGTTATATAATACAGGCTACATACATTGACACCAACTGACAGTTAGTTACAATGAGCCTTAACACCATGTTTATCTTATAGGTTGAATTAATGTAGGCTATACCTTACATTAAATGTACCTTATATAATGACATATGCAGACAATAGGTCATGAAGCCAGGGTGTATTTAAGTTAATAATTTGATCATGGTCATTTTAGGATGTTTGGATCAGTCACGTCATTACGTTACAGTTTAGGCCTTTGTGCGGATCATTTATTAATGTATGCAGACATTGACTGACTGTTAATGACTATGTACAGAACACTGATTTCTGGATGGAGATGCTATGGATTGGTCATAGGGAGGAAAGTCCACAAAGGCCTCAGAGAGATGGGATGGATCCCCTCAGACTGCCTGAGCATATTTTAATAAGGCAGTAGAGGCTTATGAAAGACTTTTCCAGTGAAAAACATTTTTCTAAGAAGTTCTCCTGTGTTAAAAATAAGAAGTTCGTAAATATGGCATTGTTCTTACAAAGATATTGAGGAATTTCACTTAAGATAAATCTTCGGAACATCTTATTTTTTTCCTTCAGAATCTTAATAAGATGTATCTTAAGAAAAGTTTCATGAATTCGGCCCCAGAAATTTCAGCACATTAATGGAACTGGAACAAATATTTACAGTAGTCGTGTTATGTTGTTCAATATCAGGGGTCTAAAACTAATTTTCTTCAGGGACCACATTCAGCCTCATTAAATAAAGATTAAGTAAAACTGCCATCAACTCAATAATACTGGTGTAACCAGGAAACATATCCAAAATAATAATGAATTAAGTGTGTGGATAATCTGTTTGATCAGGTCACAGTTACTCAGTTTTGTGGGCATAGAGAAGAACTTTGGGAAAATGTTTTTAGAAAAAAGTCACAATTGAGATAAAAATCATCACGACATAAAAAAAGTTATGAATATGAGGACAAAATGCATGAAAGAAAAAGGCAAAATTGTGAAATAAAATGTAAAAAATTTTGAGAAAATAGTCATAAGAATGATATATAAAGGCACAGTTCCTCTTTCCTGATTTTCACTGTGAAGCCACTTATTTTTCATATTGTCACATCTGTTTAGTTTGAAATAGTAATGAGTCTATTCTGAGAATGTAAAGAGTATAAAGTACAGATATTTATATAAATGTAAAGAGTATAAAGTACAGATATTTATATAAATGTAAATAGTATAAAGTACAGATATTTATGCAAAAATGCAGGGAGAAAAGTAAAAAGTTTCCAGAAAAAAAATCCTCAAGTAAAGTACAGATACCTAACAAATCTACTTTACTACAGTAACAAAGTACTTTTACTTAGTTACTTTCCACCTCGGGTCTTCATTCAAAAAAATGCACAACAGTCTATGTTTGTCATGTGTATTATTACTTATCCAAGATTCACTGCACGCCCCTCACAGACCCTATATAAATACCAATATAAGACTATACCTGTATTTTATTGATTTGATTGTTGTTGCTTTATTACATCTGTGCCATTTGTCATTTTTGATTCTTTTTTGTGGACGTTATCATTTTCAGCGCTCGGCAGTTTGTTGTTTTTACTGCTGGCAGAACAGATGGATAGAGGTAGTGCATTCCACAGACAGGGTGTTTTGGGGACAGAGAGGAGGCCCACCAGAGGAAGATCAGGAAGAGGAGGAGGAGGAGGAGCTTTGAAAATTAAATGTGTAGAGCAGCATGTAGGGATTAGTATGTCAGCAGCAGGGCATTCTAGTCAGAGGGAAACAGAGGCCCTGAAGCATCAAGTGTGAAGAGACGAGCTGCTGCATATGCTTCAGCTTCATGGACTTGATTTGATTTAACTACGGCACAGGTGTCAAACACAAGGCCCTGGGGCCAAATGTGGCCCGGCAAAGTGTCCAATCTGGCCCATAGGATAAAGTACACTGAAGATATTAACAATATCAATGATCAGCCATGTAAAAAACTGTTTTATTCAAGTCCCACAAAAAGAATAATTAAATCTCAATTGGGTCAAACCAGTAAAATATGATCATAATTACTTCTAAATAATAAAAACTGTAGATTTTTAATCTGCATTTTAGTGTAAAAAGGGAAAACAAGTATTCAGAGAATGCCTAATCTCGCCCCTATTTTGTGCCAATCTGAAGTTTCTATGACAACCTGTTCTTGAATTAGAGCCAATAATGCAAACTTGACCTTTGACCTTTTGCAATATTGATAAATTTGTTATATGTATATATGCATCAGTGTGTGTAATATTATGATAATAAATCCAGTATTGATTATCAAGTTAATTTTGCCACATGTCACCTTTGACCTCCAGAGATCTCAAAAACTATTGGTCGTAGGTGATAACGCCAAGTACGGGAATTGTAGAAATCTTCATTCCACATCATTCAGTACCAATCTGTAAGTTCTCTGACCCTCTGTTCCCATGTGATTTTGACCTTTTAGGTAATTATGACTTGACCTTAGACCTTTACTCAAATTGATCATTGCATCTAATGCTCATTAGCTATAATGTATATGCCCATGTAATTTCATGGTGATATCTGTAGTATTCATTGAGTGAAGATATGTCTCTGCAGACACACACACACACAAACTACCTTTTTACAAAAAATGTGAATAACTTGAACAAATATGAACAACCTAAAATGTCTTAGAAGAAGTCAATGTAATTTTAGTCTGCCTATTACTAAATATTTTATGTACTTGTAATTGAAAAGTTAGTTGCAATTGAGGAAAACTGAGGCACATTGTTAAAATTGTTATTGTTTTTCTGAAGACATTTCAAGTTATACACTCTAAAAAGTGTGACTGGGCTTAATATGAACAAAATGAATTAAACTACAGGGAAAAAAACTGTGCAGTTTTTCTCATTGTTACGTTGAATTAATGACATTTTAATTATTTATCAATTGGATTTTACTCAATTTTTCTTCAAATAAAATCAGCTGGAAATCAGGAGAAATTAATTCTATTTTATCTGTAAAGTCAACAATGTGTAAAATCAACATCAAAATTACCATAGAATTACCACCTTATTAGCAATCCATTACTTGTAATAAGCGGTTACAAAGGCATTATTACCATGAAATTACATCAAAATTACCATAGAATTACCACCTAATTAGTGAAACTAAAATGTTTTTACATTTACACTATGTTCATTAGATTAAACAATAGCTTGTAGACAGACATTGTTCTGTAATGTTTGATAATCTGACAGTGTTTATTTTTGTAGGTGTTTATGCTTTCCACACCTTCACAAAAGCATATACATCATTTTGCAAAGGTTTGTCACACTAACATAAAAGAACATATTCAAGTGTGTATGTGATGCAGAAATGAATAAAACTGAACTCAAACAGATGCACCTGTTTCCATCCACACAGTCTGTGCTTTTTCTCTGGCTTTTCAAAACCCTGTCATTTCTTGTGGCATAAATGAAATGTTCCTGTCTTGGTTTAAACAGAAAACATGTTCTTCAACAGCTCGTCAGTCTCCAGTTGCTTTTAAAACTTCTGGTCTGAGCTCTTCTGTGATCTGCAAACATTTCTAATTCAACTTATTTCAGATGTTCTATTGATGAATTCTGTCATGTTTTAGTGAATATTTAATACAATCATGACCTTTAATCTGATTTACGTCACTATTCGACACTAATATATTAATATATTACTATTATACCTGGGTGGTGTACAGACTTTTTCCATTAATTAAATTTTTTTGTTGCAGACTATTTAAAACTAGACTTTTTTTCCCCTCTCCTCTTCCTACGACACTCAGGAACTTCCTGAATGCCCCCCCCCTTCCTGGTTCAGGTACAGAATCCAACACCGACCCAAGCTCGTACCCCAGCTCCAGTAGTATAGTTGATACCTATCATACTAATGTTACATTTTCTTGTATTTTATGTTAGCTTTATTTCCTGTACTACAGCTAATATGACTAGCCTAGCTTTAGCTTCATTTCCTTTACTAGAGCTAATATAACTAGCCTAGCTTTAGCTTCATTTCCTGTACTAGAGCTAATATAACTAGCCTAGCTTTAGCTTCATTTCCTGTACGAGAGCTAATATAACTAGCCAAGCTTTAGCTTTATTTCCTGTACTAGAGCTAATATAATTAGCCTAGCTTTGGCTTCATTTCATGTACTAGAGCTCATAAAACTCGCCTAGCTTTAGCTTAATTTCCTGTACTCAAGCTAATATAACTAGTCTAGCTTTAGCTTCATTTCCTGTACTAGAGCTAATATAATTAGCCTAGCTTTGGCTTCATTTCATGTACTAGAGATAATATAACTAGCCTAGCTTTAGCTTCATTTCCTGTACTAGAGTTAATATAAATAGCCTAGCTTTAGTTTAATTTGTTGTATTAGAGCGAATAAAACTCGCCTAGCTTTAGCTTAATTTCCTGTACTCAAGCTAATATAACTAGCCTAGCTTTAGCTTCATTTCCTGTACTAAAGCTCAGGCTGTGAAAACACATTAATCACACACGAGGTGCACATGTGTGGGAGAGACAGGTGATAGTTCAGTTTGATTGCCATATCAGTGTTGAATCATTTCATATCAACAGTGACACAGAAGGTTTATTCACCTGCTGAAAACTATCGACCCCAGGAGTTGTAAAATGTGTTTAGTACTTTTTCTGTCAAAGTTGTGGGGGGGTCCTGAAAAAAATCTGAGACAAATTTTTGGTCATATTACTATTTTACTCATTCCAGAAACATGAAGTTAGCTTACAGACAGATTTTTTTTTCCACGTATGAGAGACAGAAATAAACTGTCCACACACAGGCAGGTTCTTTTCACTTCTCACTGCACTGGCGTTGGATTAATTAAGTTAATGGGAGATGGAAATTTTCCCTTGATTAAACGAGGCCTGACCCCCCGCCATCACTTCCTGATGAAGAGGTGTTTCATGCTGCACTAGCGCTCTAGAACACACAAACATACACAGTCCCCACGAGGCACCAGGACATGACAAACATACATTAAATCCATAGGTAACGGACACAGACGTGAACAGGTGGAGTCTAAAGGGTTAATCTCATGGAACAGATATTGGGTTCATACATAGATCACCTCCACTGCGGCTCTTCCTCTCTCTCCCATTTCAACTAATTAGGTGCCATTAAGTCATTAAAATGTTAGCAGCCATTTCCCAGCTCACTGCCAACGCTTTCACTTGGTAAGAGTTTGAGTTCAGTGTCAGAGGAGGAAGCTGTTACGAATGTTAAGACTGAGGTTTGTGAACACTAACCTAAAAAAAAAAAAACTGCCTTTAGAACACTGTAAAACAGGGGTCTCAAACTCATTTTCTTCACACACATTCAGCCTGATTTGATCTCCAATGGGCCAGACCAGTAAAATTAAATCATAATAACCTATAAATAATGACAACATTGTTTTAGTGCAAAAAAAAAACTCCATTAACTTTAAAAATTATCCAAATTAAAAATAAATAAATAAATATTAAATTTAATTAGGAAAATAAGGGCAATTTTAACAGTATTCAGCCTCAGTTTATCATTAGTCCATGTGTTTTATTATGGATCAGTTCTACAAAGACACTAAACTCTTAGTAACAGAAGCAGAAAATGGTTCAAATTGTGTCTAATTTTTAAAAACATTTCAGGTTTTTCACATTTGTTCAGGTTATTCACATTTTATTGTTACAGAATAGTTTGTAAATATGAGTATTTTCAGAATTTAATATTACTAAATTATGCATCAATGATAAAAAGCGCTAGCAGCCATCTTATCAACCTAATGTCACGTCATATGAATATGCAATTACACTATATTCTATATGCTACTTCAAGATTATGCTTTCCATTTTGTGGTTAGCGTGCTGATAGCTGTCAGTACTGATGATACGTTACTGGTACCATTAGCCTACTTAAACTTTATGCAGCCTTCAACCCAGTTACTGTAGCCTTTCAGCAACTCAGCCCGGGAAATATTGCACTACTTATGGTACAGCCACATCAAATGCAAATTTATGCATGTATTCCTGTGACGCGCTGTGTAAACATCAGAGTCTGGATGCTGGACAATTCGCGGCCACTACAAACACAACGCCCAGGTCTGGACGCTGGAAAAACATAGAAACATAGATAAACACTAGAAAAGCACTCTGAGAGGACAGACCTCCGCCAAGGTAGACACCCCCCCTCCCCGGATCACCACCAAAATCGAATCATTTCCAGATCTCCCCATTACCAACCTACCTTGAAATGAAATCAAAATCCATCTATAAGTTATCTTAACACAAACAAACCAACCAACCATCCAATGCCAGCAAAAATATAACCTCCTTGACAGAGGTAAAAATCTGGACCACCAGTTCAGTCTCTCCTCAACTATGGCTGAGATCAGTTGGATTGCTGATCTGTACCTGCCTTGGAGGTCCCAGATACGCCGGAGGCCAAGACGCCGTCACTTTTGGGTTCACCTGATCCTGCAGAAGTGTCTGCAGCACGGGGAATTCTACCACCTTCTTCAGGAACTCCATCTGGATGATATCAGCTTTCAAGGGTATTTCAGGCTCAGTTTTTCTTTCTGTCGCCTTCTGGGTCGGTCTGAGTGCCAAACGTCATTCCATCATGATGTTGGCAGCATCTCAACACTGATTGGCCTTTGTGGCCCGCGTCATGTGAATTCGCCTGAAAAGTTCAATATTTTCAACTCAAGTGTTTATGACAAGACCAATGCCCAGACGCCACAATGCACCGCAGCAGCACATGCAATGCGTCTCCTGGGGCGAATCTGCATCCAAACATGTCTCTCCATTGACTTTATATGTAATATCGATGTGTGAATGTGAAAATTTGTGTTCGGTGTAGATGTACCATTACGTGCCCATTTTTCATAGAGTAATGGCACTCCGGAAAATATATAAGTGTGGTAAGGCAACAATGTTTGAGGCAGTTTATGTATTGTGTCCATTTTTGTACCTGCTCAGTTTGTAAACGCCCCCTTTTGATTGTCAATGAGGCTAACAGTTTAGAGGCTTTCATCAGTACAGACAACCAGGAAAACCAAGGAACGGTGTTTCACACACAACAAGGCAACGGACAAAAGATGATGTTTCTAGATTATGTAACATTAAATGTGTCAGCCGATGATAATGGTAATTACTGCAACACTACATGTTTCATTAGTAATGGTTGTAAACACGCCAGAATATTTCACATATTTGAATACTGCACCCTGGTGGACTGAATATAATATTTCATTTTGATGCCAAGGTAAGTCAGGCATTTTCAAGGTAATATAATTAATACATATTTGAATATTATTCGAATGTCTACATTAATTTCCAAATGTAATTCCAATATGATTTTTGGGCAAAGGTCAAAACTCCAGTAGTGGCTGTGGAGAGGACAGGGTGCACTCTGGGATATGGTCGTGGCTGTGGAGAGGACAGGGTGCACTCTGGGATATGATAGCGGCTGTGTGCTGTAGCTAAACTGGAGTGAATGGATTGCGATGGCACTGCGCCAAGAGGTTCATGGCTCACAGAGATGACAGAGGATTGCAACAGGAGGAGTAAGAGAGAGGATGAAATGAGGACTGCAGACGATGGGAGACAAAAATTGAAAGGACGGAAACACAAGCAGATTGTGCTGCTCTCGCTGATCTACAATATCTATACATGGTGAGAAGAATGAATTCCTGCATGAATTACTTTTGCTTTCTGCCGTTTCCACAGCACCTTATGATAATGTCTACATAAAGCATCTGTTTCACAGACAATGACACATCACGTAAAAGCATCTACATCTGCATAAATCTGCCAGTGACATCCATACTTACATATTCTAAAAACCCTTAACATACACACTGACTATATACAGTAGCTGTATTTTATATCGTTTAAGTCTTCTTTGGTTATTTTATTGTCATTTCTGTGTATGTGGTTGAGATCATTTTATAAACCTCTTATATTTTTTTCATTTTCGCACCTGCAGAATTCAGTGTATTCAGCCTTTTTTCCCACTTTTTACCTACGCCAAGGCGGTTATGTTTTTGCCAGCATTTATCTGTTTGTCTGTCTGTTTGTCTTTGTTCAAGATAACTCGAAAACTTCCAGATGGATTTTGATGAAATTTTCAGGATATGTTGGAAATGTGAACAGGAAGAACTGATTTCATTTTGGGGGTGATCGGGGTGGGGGGGGGGGTCTACTTTGGCAGAGGTCTGCACTCTCAGAGTGCTTTTCTACTCTTTTTATTGTGTGCAAAGCAATAAATTAAATAAAAATAAAAACTGTACACTAAAATAACTACAATGAAGTGGCTCTTTTTTTCCTTTTTCCAGTTTAGTAGGAGGTTTCGTAAATGTATGAAATGCCCTTTTATTTTAGGTTATTGAACAGGGACATATAAAAGATACATTCATTTATTTATTCATTCATTTATCTGCTGACCTAGGGTTCAATCATTGAGTTTATACAAAGGCTACATTTATGCCCAATCTGCACAGAAACGAATTCGTGTGAAACTGATGTACTTTAACGGATTGGCCTTTCGTCAAAATGGGAAGGTGTCATGGGTATCCCAAAACGATATCTTTGGAAAATGGGGTCCCAGAGTGTGAAGATCTGGATATGGTGCTGTTTCTGCACCCATCTGGACTAGTAAAACGTGTGTTCACACCCTCGTCATGACCACATGACTGGAAAAAGCAGCAGCCTTGGTCCCGTAGCATTTACTCTGGTCACAGACAGTAACAATAGTGAACAACAGAGTAGCAGTGGTGAATGCATTGCTAAATGTAATGGCATTATTGTTGTTGTTTGTGTCCGGCATGTGTGTGGCGCCGGTAGAAAAAGGATGTGTGCTCATGTGCACTACTTCTTCTATTGTTCTCTTGTATCCAGTAGAACTGGCTTACAGCGCTCATAGTCATGTGGCATGTGAATTGCATCACTTTCAGCAAGCATTTCGTCCCCATGCTGATCCAGATTTTTTAGTGAAACATTTCCATTTTTATATCAAATCTTTTTGACACGGTTTCATAACTAAACCCGATTCAAACTCGTCTGGACGTAGCCTTGGTGTTTGAGTCACAACAGTTTTCCAATTGAAGAGCTTAAAGAATCATCTCCGTCTTCACTTGGGTTCTAACTCTCTGACTCCACCTCTGCTTCCACTCCGTACATTTGCATGTTTTTTGTTTTTTTTTGTTTTGTTACAGATGGAAAGACCCCACGTCTTGCCATCTACCAGAAGAAAATGACGGTGTCCATTTCCCGTTTTGCTTTTATTGCAACTACCAACATGGAAGACCAGATACTACATGCTATATTTAATTCTTCCACTGCTCCAGTCAAATACTTTACTTCACCGTGACTCCAACACTTGCTTCAGAACAGCCAACTCGGAAAATGTCAGCAGTGTGAAATATGTATCTACTCACGCTAAATTATTTTTGTAATGTTACCAAATACTTATTTCAAACCAACATATCTTACTTATGTGTCCAAATTCTTAAGACTAATGAAAATTTGATTTAAGAAATTTTAATGCCAATTAAGGCCTTATTTTTAGAACAATACATTCAATGCCTTTTAAGACTTTTCAAGGATCCGCGGGAACCCTGTCAGATATGGACTAATTTGTGGCGCAGCGCCACAGAATGAAAAGTGAGCACCACAAATAGTGTGGCTTTTTTTCTCCTAATGCGATTCTGTACGACACACAGTACACACAGTACGACACACATATGTGTTTAATTATGCCCTCTCTTCATTGTTAAACAGAAACATGCACACGCAGAAGTGCACACGCAGAAGTGCACACACAGCGGTGGACTGTGCGGTTACAGTTCACAAGAAGACTCAGATGCTTCCATATGCTACAGGTGTTGAAGACATTTACATGCAAAGGCTGGAATACGACTGATTTAATGAAACACCTGGTGATACAGCGTTTACTAAAGCATCTAAATGTAGCATGTAAGTGGATCTATTAACTCCAATTTGTTGTGTCTTTTCTCCAACATAATAAATGTAAATAAATTATCCAACTCCGAGGTAGCAAGAACCAGGACTTTACTTGGTTTCACTGCAGGTCTCAATTACATATCACTGCGCTGGCAGATAACCTATGGGTAACCATGGTAGCTAGGGGGGTGGTTCCGCTAAAGTAAATAGATCTACTTATATACTACCCTAAACCCTTTGTGAAGAGCTAAGTAAGCCTAGCACTGTGCAAATAGCACAAGCCTAGCACTGTGCTAATAGAGTGAGTACTTTTAATAATAACTACAGAAAAGTACCTGATGACATGGGATGTGGTGCTATCTTAAAATCTCTTTCTCTCTTGCTCTCTCTCTCTCTCACACACACACAGACTGTACCACACAATGGGTACATGCACAGCAAGGGGGTTAGGGTAAAATTAGAGACTGCAACCAAAAAAGTTGATAGAGTGAATGACAATACGAAACGCACCAAAATGTTGACACATTTCAATGACATTGACCAAACAAACAAAGATCAATTGCAGAGTGTGAAAAACTAAAGTTTAATACAGAACTGGTTCCAGAACCGCAGAGACTCTAGAGAACCCTCCATCTGTTTGTTTATTTATTTATTATCACTGTAGAGTCTATGAATAAAGATTTATTTATGTCATAAACATTTCACATAGTGGATGTTTTTTTGTTTTTTTTATCAGTAACTCATGTTACCCCTAACTTTGCATTATTGTTGGGAATAAATTAATTTAAACACCCAAAAAATATGAAGAGCCACTTGGGAACCGAAAGAACCAGTTCTTTTTAGTGAGCCGAGTACAAAGAACTGGTTCTCTAAAGAGACTGAATTCCCATCACTAACCCATGCAGACACAAGAATATCATTTAAAGTCTACAGAGAAAGCAGAACGGTACAAGACATCAAGTGAACATTGCGATGTACATGTGTGCCATATTCACATGGCAGCAGTTTGCTGAAGCAGACCACACACAGACTGAATTATTATTAATAATAATAATAATAATAATAATAATAATAACAAGGCAGTTAGAGGCAGCAGACCTCCACCAAGGCTTGATATGATGTCAAAATGTGATGTGATCGAGCCATAGGTGTTGACCCTTCTGATGTCTGAAGGTGAGACCTTGTGAACGAAAAAACACCAAATTCCATCTGGTCTGAATCCTGAGATATTACCACTGATGTGTTTTAGCTAATGACCTTTAGTGACATTGACCTTTGACCTTCATTGCTCAAAATCTAATGTCTTCTTCCTTGACCCATCATCTATCATTCCTGAAAGTTTCATCATCTGTTTAGAACTTTTTGTGTAATCCTGCTTTTAGGCCACTCAAAGAGCTTTACATTAGTGACCCACTATTCATTCACTCTCACATACTCCCTCTGGGGGCGGTAAACTACATATGTTGCCACAGTTGCCCTGGGGCAGACTGACAGAAGCGCGGCAGCCATTTTGCGCCTACAGTCCCCCTAAACACCAGCAAACATTCATTCACCAGTGTGAGTGGCACTGGAGGCAAAGAGGGTGAAGTGTCTTGCCCAAGTACATGACGGACTGACTAGGATAGAGCAGGATTCGAACCACCAACCCTTCAATTACTGGATGACCCCCTCTACCAGAGTCATGACTGCCCCCAGAGTTGCCGGTAACAACGTTTAATACTGAAGGGATGAACAGGTGAAAAAATCCCTGAAAATGAAGAGCTGGTGCCAAAAGGCAAAGCAACATCAGTTATGTGGAATTATTTCAGCTACAAAGAAGGATGATAATGATAATGGATCAGATTTCTATAGTGCTTTTCAAGGCACCCAAAGCGCTTTACATTATTGATCCATTATTCATCCTATCATTATTATTCTCACATTCTCCCTCTGGTGGTGGTAAATTACATCTGTAGATGACATATGCGTTGCTGCCAAGTGGTTCATGCAGTAGTGTGAGGAGCACTGGAGGGAAGGTGGGTGAAGGAACACAACACAGTAGGTGGGTTTACATGGGAGTTTTTATTCCATGTAAACACCTGATTTCTGTTGAACACATCAGGATCAGAATCGTTTTTATTCGCCAGATACATTTGCACATACATGGAATTCTATTCCGGCAGGTGGCGTCACTCTCAGAATAGTAGAGATATAAAATATAAAAATATAAAATAGTATGTACAAGAATAAAAATGTATACAAAAGGAGTGGTGCAAAGTACACGAGGTAGTGCAAATCAGTGTGAATGTAGGGCTTGAATGTATGGCAGTGCAAGACTGTATCAGCTATTAATTAAAGTTATGGCAGTGGGGTAAAAACTGTTTTTAAGTCTGGTGGTTTTGGTGCACAGGGCTCTGTAGCGCCTGCCGGAGGGGAGGAGGGAGAACAGGTTGTTACCCGGGTGGGCAGAGACTTTAATGATGTTGGCTGCCCTCTTCCTGGTTCTGGAGGAGTACAGGTTCCTGGATGGAGGGCAGGGGGGCTCCTGTGATTTTTTCTGCCGTTCTGACTGTGCGCTGCAGTCTGTTCCTGTCCTGCTGTGTGGCTGCTCCGAACCACACAGTGATGGAGGAGCACAGGACAGACTCGATGACAGCCGTGTAGAACTGGACGAGCAGCTCCTGAGACAGGCCATGTCTTTTCAGCTGTCGCAGGAAGAACATCCTCTGCTGGGCTTTCTTCAGGATGCAGTGGATGTTCTTCTCCCACTTCAGGTCCTGAGAGATGGTAGTTCCCAGGAACTTGAAGTTCTCGACAGCTGACACGGGGCTGTTGCAGATGCTGGGGGGGGGGCAGAGGCGGGGGCTGTCTCCTGAAGTCCACCGTCATCTCCACAGTCTTGAGCGTGTTCAGCTCCAAGTTGTTCTGGCTGCACCAGAGCACCAGCCGCTGCCGATATGCAGACTCATCTCCGTTCTGGATCAGGCCGATGACTGTGGTGTCGTCTGCAAACTTCAGGAGTTTGACGGCTGGGTGCGTGGAGGTGCAGTCGTTGGTGTAGAGGGAGAAGAGCAGAGGGGACAGGACACACCCCTGGGGGGCGCCAGTGCTGGTGCTCTGTGTGGCTGAGGTGACGTCTCCCAGCCTCACCTGCTGACTTCTGTCTGTCAAGAAGCTGGTGATCCACTGACAGATGGGCAGAGACACGTTGAGGTGAGAGAGTTTGGAGGAAAGGATTTCGGGGATGATGGTGTTGAACGCCGAGCTGAAATCCACAAACAGGATCCTCGCGTAGCAGCCCGGGCTGTCAAGGTGCTGCAGGATGTAGTGCAGTCCCAGGTTCACAGCATCGTCCACCGACCTGTTTGCCCTGTAGGCAAACTGCAGCGGGTCCAGCAGGGGTCCTGTTACGGACTTCAGGTGGCTCAACACGAGTCTTTCAAAGGACTTCATGACCACAGATGTAAGTGCCACTGGTCATTAATTCCGAAATAAACTTAATTCCAAATAAAGTCAGTGGTTTATTTCAATATTAATTCTGAGTAAGATAATTCCTGCCCCATGTAAAATTATGCTTGTCATTCTGTGCATACTCCTGGCATTGTCACAATTACGTAAGTCGTTATGCCGCACATATTCCATGATGCCAACATTAGTGTAGGAACATTTTCTGAAATGGCTGTATGACGCAAGCTTTGGAGTCACGGCGAAGTAAAGTATTTGATTGGAGCATTAGAAGAATTAAATATAAAATGTAGTATCTGGTATTTCATGTTGATAGTTGCAATGAAAGCAAAACAGGAAGTTGACGCAATTGTTTTCTTCTGGTAGACAGCAAGAGGTCACGTGAGCGTTCTGTTCAATCAGAACCATCTGTACCCCCAGCTCTTAAAGCCCAATTAACTAGAGTGGAATAAACCTATTTTCACTGCTATGCTGATGACATTCAACTATACATTTCCTCCAAAACATCCCTCTCCGCCCTCTCTAACTGCCTATTTGAAATAAAAACCTGGATGCAAACCAACTACCTCAAACTCAACAGTGACAAATACTGATCAGTTGTCTCCAATCCCTCAGCCAGTCCACCCCCCCCAATATGTGTCTCCATTGACAACACATCCCTAATTCCCTCTCTCCACACTCACGACCTTGGCATCATATTCAACACCACCCACAGTTTCACACAGCACATCAGACAGGTCACCAAAACACCTCAAAAACATAGCCCACATCTGTCCATCTCCCTCCCTCTTTACCACAGAAACTCGTATTCATGCTTCCATCACCTCCAGACTCGACTACTGCAGTAGCCTTCAACATGGTTTACCCTCCAAACACCTCAATAAACTCCAGCTCATTCAGAACTCTGCACCCCATCTCCTCACCCACTCCCACTCGTGCCATCACATCACTCCTGTCCTCCAACACCTTCACTGGCTCCCCCCGTCAAACACAGAATTACATTCATGATCCTCCTCTTTACCCATAAAGCCCTGCATCGCCAGGCACCCCCATACCTCACTGACCTCTTAACGCCTCATGTACCCTCCCGCAGCCTCCACAATCCTCTTCTGCCCACTTCTTTACCCCACCGCCCAAAATCAAGGGCTGAACCTGGACGGACAGCCTTTTCTGTACCCACCAAAAACCTCTGGAACTCACTCCCCCCAATCATCTGTCACTGTTCTGACCTAAACCGTTTTAAATTCCTTTTAAAGACTCATTTATTACCTCCACCAAGGAAGTTATGTTTTTGCCTCGAATTTGTTTCTCCGTTTGTCTGTCTGTCTGTTTGCAAGATAAGTCAAAAATTTAAGGACGGATCTTGATGAAAATGTCATAAGGAACAAATGATTAGACTTTGGTGATGATCCAGAAGAGATCCTGGATTTTGGATCACTTTGAGATTGTACATTGCTGTAAATGGAGAATAAATTTAAAAGTTTATTCTGAAATAATAAATTCCAAAAATCTATTCGGAATAAATAATTTGGAATTAAAAAAACACCATGTAAACGTATAGACTAAGACAGATAGGATTTCAACTATCAACCCTTCACGTACTGGATGAGCGGCTCTACCTATTGAGCCCTATAGTTACACTTCAGACAGTATCATCATTAACTATCGTTCCTGAAAGTTTTTCATCAAAATCTGTTCAGAACTTTTTGTGTAATCCTGCTGACAGACAAACAAACTGACCTGAATGTAATACCTCCTTGGCAAAGGTAATACGTGTTTACATGGGAAACAGGTTTATTCCGCTCTAATTAATTGGGCTTTAAGAGCTGATTGGACAGAACACCCACGCAGCATCTTGATGTCTACCGTAAGAAAACAATTGCGTCCACTTCCTGTTTTGCTTTCGTTGCAACCATCAATATGGAAGACCAGATATTACATGCTATATTTAATTCTTACAATACTCCAATCAAATACTATACTTCGCCATGACTCCAACACCTGCTTCATACATCCATCTCGGAAAATGTTCCTACACTAATGTCAGCAGCACGGAATATGTGTGTGCCTGTGTAATGACTTATGTAATCACGTCAAAACAAGGAGAATGCGCAGAACGACAGAAATAATGCTAAAGCGGAATCAACTGTTCATATTCATTCATTATCTGAACCCGCTTTATCCTCACCAGGGTCGCGGGGGTCACTGGGGGCCTAATCCAGCTACAATGGGCCAGTTCATCGCAGGGCTGACATACATAGACAATCACTCTCACATTCACACCTATGGCCAATTTTAGATTAACCAATTAACCTATCAGTGCATGTCTTTGGATGGTGGGAGGAAACCGGAGTGCCTGGCGAAAACCCACGCGGACACGGGGAGGACATGCAAACTCCACACAGAAAGGTCTGGTGTGGGATTCGAACCAGGGTCCTTCTTGCTGTGAGGCACAAGTGCTAACCACTGCACCACCGTGCTGCCCTTGTTCATATTCAATTCAATGCATTTTATGTCAAGCACACAAAACCATCAAAAACATCGATCGACGTGTCAACATTTTAATTTTTTTACTCAAAAAGGAGTGGGAAGAAGTAAAACTCCCATCCCTCTACATTGGAAAGGAATCATCATTGGAATTAACATCAGAATAAACCAGTGACTTTATTCAGAACTAAGGTCAATTCAGAATTAACATTTTCAACAGGAATTAGGTATTTACACGGTTCATCTTAAAACAGAATGACTTTTATTCGGAATTGAAACAGAAATAAAAACTCCCAGTGAGTAAAACAGAGGTAGGGAAAGGAGAAGGAAACATAAGACTGTCAGAGGGTTGGACACTAGAGATGCAGAATCTAGGTGGGCAGCCATATTATCAACACTCAAACACTGACCCCCCCCCCCCACCCCACCCCCACTCCCCATGGTCCATTTCTGTTAATGGATCATCTATTTAAAAAAAAAAAAAAACTGTTTGGGGAAGAAAAGAAAGAAAGAAACAGGAGGATCAGGAAGAGGAGAGTGACCTGGTGCTGCGAATATTTTACCAAATCCTGCAGACGGTCAACAGAGACTGAAGAGCCAGTGACCCTGAGGCCACAGCTCAGGTTTCCTCTGTTGTGCAGCGATACCTGCAGCCTTTCAGAAACACCAGACTAAACCACAAAGACTCAAAAGTATGCTTCATGTAAGGCAGCGCTCTCAAACTCATTTTATTTCCAGGGCCACATTCAGTCTGATTTGGATTCCAGTAAAATAATAGAATAGCATGTAAATAAGTACTTTACACTTGTGTCTTTAATTTGTGTAAAACTCACTCATTAAATTATGAACATATTTTCTTTTACAAACTATACAGACAGAAAAAATGGGAATAACCAGAAAAAAACTAAAATTTCCAAGGAAAAATAAATGCAATTAGAACAATGTTTTGCTTCAACATATAATGTTTATATGAAGAACAAAAAAACCTGTTAAAATTGTAAAATTCTTGAGACATTTCATGTTGTTCAAACATTTTTTTCACATTTTATTGTGCAGTCATGCTCTGGATTGTAAGGCTCACTGTCATTTTTTGAAAAAATTTAAGTGCATCTTTTTGTTACATTATAGTCTGTAAATTTAAATATTTCCGTATTTTCACGTTATTTTTTTCCAACTAAAACAAAGATATAAATTTGAAGTTGTCATTATTGGTATAATGTCAAATATTTCTCATGTCAAACTGAGAAGAAAATATGGATGTATTATTTTTTTGTAGGTTTTTCTGTTATTTAACACTAGATAATATTGGTTTATATGTGGAACCTGAACTAAAATCAGTTCCACAGCCTTGACTAGTGTGTATGTATGTATGTATATGTGTGTGTGTGTATGCATGTATATGTGTGTATGTATGTATGTATGTATGTGTATATATATATGTATGTGTATGTATATGTGTACATGGATGTGTATATGTGTATGTGTATGGATGTATGTATGTGTATGTGTATGTATGTATATGTGTGTATATATGTATATATATGTGTGTGTGTATATAAATATATATATATGCTCTGACTGAGTAATACAAAGGGGTAGGACTAGACAAGTTTTGTTAACTTCATCCTACACCCTTTCGAACAAGGTATAACTATTTAGGATACTAAAGAGGTGTTGTTTTAACTTCTGATTAAATACTTTGTATGTTTTACTTATTTTATTTTACCTGTTCGAATAAACAAATAAATGAATGAAATGAATTATTGACCTTTGCAAATTCATTCCAGGGGCCACATTGGAACCTTTGACAGGCGGCATTTGTCCCCGGGCCACACGTTTGAGGCCCCTGATGTAAAGGCTTCCATTTTACTTTGACATTTTTTTGTTTTTGTTTTTCCACTGCATTACCCACTTGTACCAGTTCAGAGAAACAGCTTGAGGATACAATTCGAATACATCATGTTCAGCTGGGACTTGTGTTGGTTTAGTAGATATTAAAAAAAGAAAAGAAAGTCCAGTGGGATTTCTACAGTGGTGAGTGAAGTAAAAGAAAAAGAGAAAAAAAGGATTAAGAGGTTTGAAAGGAGATGAGTGAAAACAGAGGACTGAGCAGTTGAGATAAGATTGGGGCCAGTCTAGAGAAATGTGATTTCAGGTGCTTTTAATGCGAAGACACTCAAAGACGGCCTGTACATCTGCTAAACTGTCACACCTGCAGAACAAGAACACAGGGGAATAACTGGAGTTGAAATTTTCGGCTGATTTAGGGGCTATTTACATGAGAACGATTACGGCTAAAAATGACAAAATATTTTATTGGTAGAGCCCATCGTTTACACCGCAACTGTTTTGTTTTGAAGACGAGCTGGGTCGTGTCTACGTCTAAACAGCAAGAAGCACATAAAATGTTGATGTAGCATGGTTGTCGTACATATCTTTGTGCTTGTGGTCTCCATATCTTCAAGGATGCTGTCCGTATCTTCATACTTTGTACTACAACCAATCAGAGTAATCTTTAGGATGACATAGTTAGAGCGCCGGAAAGTTCACGGAGGACTCCAGAGAAAGTTAGGAATGACTAAACAAAATGGTGAATTATGGAGCTTAACGATGGTTGTCGTTTCTGTAAAAAGAATAAAAAAATTGCTGATGACTTCTCACATTCTTTGATAAAAGGAAATTTCCATTCCGTCAACAGCCATCTATTGTCGTCGTTCTTCTTCTATGGTTGTTTCTGGTTGTTTCTCTCCTCACTTTGTTACGCCCACCCTCTGACTATATTGTACAGTGATTGGTCTGCCAGTTTCAGGGATATCTAGCCAAAAGTTACATTGAGCACAACTAGAGTACTACGGTATTAAATTAGATTTTCCACCACTAGGGGCGTCTAGAGCATCTAGGTTAATGTTGATGGTGAGTGAGTCTGAATACATCCCGTTTCATTAGTTACTTTAGCTGAAATTACATGCTACTTTGCTGGCACTACATGTAAGATGAGACTTATTTTCAGAAGCCCAATGAATGTCATGAGCTGAAAAAGGGACTGATATAGTAGAAGATGATGCAATACAGTCATTTATAGTGGACAGTGATGCACAAGCTGACCCTAAATAAGCGGATGCCCGCAGTCACCCGTAGTTTCGGGTCATTGAAAATTATTTTTTATGATATTCCGGTTGCGGTCGGTCGGGTGGTTTGAGATTAAATACACTTCATTAACTGAATTTCCATGAAGGTCATGTACAATGTCAGAAGTATCCTACAGTATGGAGGGAGCAAGATAGAACGTTTGGAGAGTGGAAGCTCCAGAAACATACAAACAAAAAGATAGTGCCAATTCCCTGTGTTCATCACGTCCTCACAGCTGTGACATCTTGCTATCAACAAAGGGAGTCATTCAATAGATGATCAAATCAAACCCACTGTGTGACTGTGTGTTTTTATCAACAAATGCCAAAAACAGTGTCAATGGTATAGGAAGCTCCCAAAGCTCTTCTGGGATAACATCTGACTGAACAAAAAGCTGTTAAAGCTTTTAAATGCTACGCAGGAGGTTGCTGGTTCAAAATAATATTGGGGCAATTACTTTCTTTGATGTTGATTGAAATTGAACTCAGTGAATCAATGGGAAATGCAATCTGTTGAGAACTGAGAGATGAGTAGTGATTTTAGTGAGCAACTGGGAAAATAAACAAAGTCATACACAAATTGTTTACAAAGGCAAATTTGGGCAAAGTGATAAGTTTTGTGCCCACTGCTTAGATCTATGAAATGAGTCAGAATTGAAATCTGTTAAGAATTAGGGAGAAGCGATTTTAGTGAATTGTGGACGATGACGACAGACGAAGCCTGGTGGCAATAAAGTAAGGTTTGAGACACATTCCCAGAGACTTTTAAAGATGATGAGCGGCTCCCAGTGTTTCCTGTTCCGTGGAAATTGGGTTCAAATATCTCTTTGGGTGTTACAGGTTGTCGACTCCTTGTTTAGATGCTGCACATTGATAACTTTTGAATAATGAAGCATGACAAAAATATTTTCTCAACATATTAACTTATTTGACATTGGATTTTAACACAGAAATAAATGCAGAGTTTTGCATGTGAGTAAGGTCATGTGATGTTGATAAAAAAACACTTTTTAAAAATGCGGGTCGAGAAGCGGGTCAGGTCCATCCTTTTCAAATATAGTTCTTGCGGTACGAGTTGCAGGTGAGGTAGTTAAAAAAACAGTTGGTTGCGGGTCGTTTATACATCGACTCATGCATCACTGATTGTGGGACCATTCTAAGTGTCACAAAACAAAACAAAAAAACAGAAAAAGTGGGCTGTAAGACAGGGCTAGACGTTGAAACCTAAAAAGAGTTTGGGTGGATGTGGACAGATGGTCCGACTGACAGCAGCCAGTAGTTTACAGTACAACCAGGAAAACAGTGTGGTAGGTCCGCATGCCACAGACCAAAGGCCAAACCAGCTCCCACATGCTCCCACTGCTGCCTGTCCTTCATAATTCAATTACTTTCACCTAATCAATAACAAGACAAAAATATATTTAGCTTTATACCTCACATGCTCTTGTGGCCAAAAGCTATAACCATCATGTGCACAAATCGATATTTTGAAGCCACAAGTTGTTATGATGTGAGTGGAGAAGGAGCTCCCCAGAAACTATACAGAGATGATCATGTTTCACCCAGACTGCTGCAACGCCTGTGCAATAACACAGAAAAGCTCAGAGAGTGAAAACTATTAATACCACCTCTAAATATTTCACCCTTTTATCTCACACACTTCTTCCATGTAGAGCTGTACAATATATTGTTTGAGCATCAACATCACGTACATGTGTACATGTGTACATGTGCGCAACACTCACATGGCAGGTCCTGCAATCCTTTTTATTTATATATACTGTATTTTATCTTATTTTCTATTCATTGGTATATATTTAAATGTGTTTATTTTTTTTATTTTTATGTCTGTATTTATTAAATTTATTTTTAACTTTTTTATTTGTTAGTTTATTTATCTTTAATAAATTTTTTATTTTATTTATTTGTATATATATATATATATATATATATATATATAGAGAGAGAGAGAGAGAGAGAGAGAGAGAGAGAGAGAGTGACAGTCACTCTGTACATATATATATATATATATATATATATATATATATATATATATATATATATATATATATATATATACTCACAGGGTTAACAAAAATAAAATCGCAATGCCTGTTTTTTGTAATATCGTGCCGCCCTATATCCATGACTTGCCAACTACATATTTATATCGCTTTAGCTCTTTCTGTTAAAATGTAAAATAGTCCCAGGAGCTTGTGTCTACATTTAACCTCTGTATTCGAGTTTAATGTCTCTTATGGCAAATTAAAGCTGTTTACAAGTGAAGCTCTGCTGCAAACTGAGGCTGAACATGTGAGAGGCTCCACAGTGAGTCACTCAACAATGTGAACAGCTGCCGTGTCAGGTGTTAGCGTTCCAGCTGTGCTTCCTCCCATGACCGAACACCCAGTCATTCAAGCACATGCTCACTTTCACTGTCAGGAGCTGACACGGCCCTGGCCAATCCAAAAGTTTTATTACTCTGAAAACAACAGTTATATTCACACAAAGACAAGACAAAAATGAAAAGGAAGCACATTTGCCATCTTAGGAATCTCTACACTGAAAAAAGTTCAACATTGAATCAACTGGTACAGTCAGTCTAGTACAGTCGCTCTAGTACAGTCACTCTAGTACAGTCTCTGGGCTGTACTAGACTGGGCTTATACCAATGGAATTGGGAGGAAGAAATAACAACGACATACGCAACAGATGTTGCCAGCTTGTGTACAGTAGCCCCGAATCAGTCACGATGACAGACAGATTCTTCATCTAATCACATGCAAGGAATTTAGATAAGGCCCCTCCTTTGAAAGTGGATCAGTTGTGGAAGTGTCCCAGATGGTATCATGAGATAGCATCTGGCGACAGTCAGGTTATACTTGAATGGCCGAATAAACTAACTAACAACTTTGACATTCATTTGTTCAATCATTAAGGTCATGTACAGCAGTAATGATTGTTCTCACACCCAGCAGTAGAAAAACACAGGGTGGTAAATGAGGGAAACATGGCTGCTGAATGTGTACTGGAGGGAAAAGAGGCCGAACAGAAAGTGAGGGGGATCGAAAGGGGGGGGGGGGGGGGGTAGCGGTGCAGGCACACATGCCTCCTGCTCTATGTACAGTGCTCATTCATCCCAGTCTGGTTTCAGCCAATCACAGAGCAGCGTTTGTGCACGCAGGGCCTCCCAGCAGCATGGGGCCTCTACATGGCCATGTCAAGTGCCAGGCCCACATGCATGAGTCAACAAAGCCTGCAATAAAACTAACATGGAAGTAACATGGGAGATCTAATCAGAATTTGTGTATTCATGCAGCAGCAGTGAATGCAGAGGAATGTGTGCGTTTGGGTTGAAGGTCGACCACAGTGTCACACGACAGTCTTTTATTAGAGAAAATCTAAAACTATGATCTGAATCATACTTTTGGCACCTCGTAAAATGGAGAGGAGTTGAAAAAGGATGTTTTCCTTTTAGTTGGTTGTAATTGATTCTGGAGGCTGAGAAACCTTTTCTTTTTCCAGATTTGGACCCCAGGCCATATGTTTGACACCTGTGATCTAAGAATTATGGAGGTTAGATCCACTCAGTCATTGTCACCCTTGTCTTTGACTAGAGTAGAGTAGAGTGGAGTCCTTTTATTAATTAAGGTGTCTGTCAGCTCACATGCATCAAAACAAAACATACACACACATATACCAACAGAGAATAATGCACATAAATTATAAATAAATACAGTATATACAGCAAACACTAGAGTACAGCCACTAAGCATTCTGTCACCCTATTTGCCTTGACTGAGGGTTGATGTCTGACTGTTGTTTATTTGTTTTTAAATAAGTAATTTACACATTTTTAATTTTAAGTTTGTTTTTACTCATTCATTGAGTAGTTTGGATTTGGATTTCATTCTACTTGTTACAATGGCAGATGAAGTCCATTTTATTTTCTTCTAAAAGTTGTTTTCCGGTTACATCTGTCTCATTTGTGATTTTTTTGTGTTCTAAATATGCTATGACATTTTTTCCCCCACTACTTCTCCATTATGGGATGTCCTTAAAATATGCAACAACTATTTAGAAAATACTGGAAGAGTATAAAAAGGAACTGGGCCATTTGTTGAGTTGAAAGGTCACATCCATTACACTGGAACTGCTCTTATGTTTGTTGGCTAAAAACTGTATTCTAGAGAGTTCTGGATCAACAACATTAGAATATTGACAATATGTAAATGAAGCAAAGATTTAAGCATCCTCCTGTGCATTCAGCTCCAGTGTTTCCATTAACTACCTTGATTGTGACAGCCTAATTGGACCCACTTGACTTTTCTAATGAGTCATAAACATGTTCACACTTGTGTCACATGTGTCAGACCCACAGTGGAGTTCAACTGTTGGCAGCTGACGGACCTCTGGTAATTCAACAGCAGCACAACAACACACCACACAAACTCCACGTTTATGCAGCCCAAGAAAATGGAATAAAAACTCACACTTTAATACAGACATGAAAGTAGAAATGTCAAAATTCACTGCTCACATCCTTTCAATAATAATCAATCAAGTGTTCAGAGAATGTCTAATCTCACCCCTATTCTGTGCCAATGTCAAGATTCTATGACAATCTGTTCTTGAATTAAAACCAATAATGGCTGCTAAATATGTAACTGATAATTTCGTTTGCGTGCTTGATTAAGTTATAGCGTGATATGTCTATGTTTGACACACACACAGTGTTACACACGTTAATTTCGCCATCTGTCACCATATATATTCGAACACTGAGCTAGGAGCTGTTTCTTAGTCAGTGAGGATGTGGGGTTTCGAAGCAACCATTTCTCCCACATCCTCTGCATGTACCCTCTCTCACTGGGGTTACTCCCGTAGTAACACTCCATCAGTACCATGTTCTCTGCCCTGCTCCATGAATGTCTTGTTCCAGTAGCCAATTTAACATCAGGGTGTCCTGGTGTTAAATTGGCCAGGACACAAATTGGACTGGAGGTCCCAGGGTCAAGATGGGAGAACCCCCCAAAGGTGACAGAGAACAAACAGGCCAAGATCCAGACTGACAAGATGGTGATGGCCAATCAGCCTGACATCGTGGTGGTGGATAAACATGAGAAGACAGTGGTGGTGATAGATGTAGCAGTCCCCAGTGATAGCAACATCAGAAAGAAAGAACATGAGAAACTTGAGAAATACCAAGGGCTGAAAGAGGAGTTAGAGAAAATGTGGAGTGTGAAGGCAACGGTGGTACCAGTAGTGATCGGGGCATTAGGGGCAGTGACCCCCAAGCTGGGAGAATGGCTCCAGCAGATACCAGGAACAACATCAGAGATCTCTGTACAAAAGAGCGCATTGCTAGGAACAGCTAAGATCCTGCGCAGAACCCTCAGGCTCCCAGGCCTCTGGTAGAGGACCCGAGCCTGAAGGAGACACCGCCCACGTGGGGCGAGAGGAACATTTTTTTTTTTTTTATATAAAATGACATTATCAATGTTGAAAAAGATGAAAGGTCAAGGTCATATTTAGCAGAAAGGTCAAAATCGATTTATTTGCTTTAATTCAAGAACAGGTTGTCATAAAAACTTGAGATTGGTACAAAACAGGAGAGAGATTCTAATCTCTAATTCTCTGAATACTTATTATTGTGAATTTATATTTTTTGCTTGCACTTTTAAATAAATCTCTGAACTTATTCACACAAACTAAACACCATACTCTTCCTCTATTTTGTTAGACTTGTGTGTAAGGATCAGGGCTGAGCATCTCACACAAGGTCAGGATGATGAATGACAGTGGTATGTGACAGTGGCTCATATGAGCGCTGTTGAAGGGCGAGCTGCACTGAGCAGGCCTCACAAATTATGCTCACACTCCACAGCTCAATAATGACATTTTCCATCTCCAACGAGAAATCCCCGGATATTTCAGTTCACATGCACTCAGCATGAAAGCACAGAAGACTGCTGGAGAGCTTCATCATCATGTGTCTGTAATAATGAAATTCATATGTAATACACTGCAGCACTTGCACCAAATTTTGCCTCTGTGACTCACAATCTCACCTTTCCACAGCGTTAACATGACACAACTTTACACAAGTACAAGATCAGAATATATATCTTCGTTTTTGTACTTTATAGTACCTGCACGATGTTCAATACAACTCCTGTGTTCTAATGTGAGCAAAAGACAGCAGGGTGGAATGGAAGGTTGACGGTTATTTATTCCAATGAGTGTTGCTCCTGTAGACAAACACACACACACACACATAATATATATCTATATATATATATATATATATATATATATACACACACACACAGACAAACAAACAGATTAACGCAGTTTAATCCATCATCAATCTGATTACAAATTTTAATGCAATTAAATAATGACAGACAGACAAGACAGACAAGACAGACAGACAGACAGACAGACAGACAGACAGACAGACAGACAGACAGACAGACAGACAGACAGACAGACAGACAGACAGACAGACAGACAGACAGACAGACAGACAGACAGACAGACAGACAGACAGACAGACAGACAGACAGACAGACAGACAGACAGACAGACAGACAGACAGACAGACAGACAGACAGACAGACAGACAGACAGACAGACAGACAGACAGACAGACAGACAGACAGACAGACAGACAGACAGACAGACAGACAGACAGACAGACAGACAGACAGACAGACAGACAGACAGACAGACAGACAGACAGACAGACAGACAGACAGACAGACAGACAGACAGACAGACAGACAGACAGACAGACAGACAGACAGACAGACAGACAGACAGACAGACAGACAGACAGACAGACAGACAGACAGACAGACAGACAGACAGACAGACAGACAGACAGACAGACAGACAGACAGACAGACAGACAGATAGATAGATAGATAGATAGATAGATAGATAGATAGATAGATAGATAGATAGATAGATAGATAGATAGATAGATAGATAGATAATTATTAAGTATTTGACAAACCCAGGGCCAGCATTAGTCATAGTCAGACTAGGCGGTCGCCTCAGGCACCAGGTCTCTTGGGGGCGCCAAGTCCCACAAAATGTGAATTTTAAGCTACTGAATTTAAGACGCACTTAAAATACTTTCATTTTGTCACTGTGCGCCTGATATATGGGTTAATTTTGGTTGTGCAAACTTGGAATTTAGATTTTTTTATCACATAATTTAGACATTTTGTCGGATCATTTTGGGTTTTGTCACATAATATTTTGTTGCATATTATTGATGTTTCATTGCATAATTTGACTTTGTTGTATAATTTTGGCTTTTTATCTCAGAATTTTGACTTTTTGTAAATAAATCATTAAACTTAACATCAACAGTGATTATTCATGGACACTCAGTACGTACTCCATCAGGTGTAGGACACTATGTTTACAGATGATCATTTCTTATTCCACAAAAAGGAAAGAGGGGTGTTCACCGAGGGCACCACATTGACCAGAACTGACCCTGGTCAGCCCTAATATACACATAAGTGGTATGTATTTCCAGATTAAAACCGTCAACTGTGTGAAATATGAGCCTGTAAACTAATGAGTGGTGTTGGGATGTTTACTCAGATCAGAGATTGAGTTCTAAGTAACGCAGCTAAAGCAGGGATTCATGCAATGTTCTGATTAACTGCTGTTTTGAAGCTTGTTCAATTCAAATAGTATATGATCTTTAGTGCAATCAACACCCCACTTGGCGAGGGCTTCAATGGCATCATGTGGACTTTATCTGTTACATCAGCAACAGAAGGAACTCACTGAGATGTGCAGCATGTGAACAAGTTCTACTGGTGAGGAATGAAACTGAATTATTATTAAAGGACATCTGTAAAAAACAAGAAAAACTAAACATTCATTAGCATAGAGAGTTACAAACAAAAAATGATGACAATTAGATAGAGATAAATAGATAGAGAGAGAGAGAGAGAGAGAGAGAGAGAGAGAGAGAGAGAGATAGAATATATATATATAAAATTAACATAGATTAATAGATGGAAGGGTTAAAAATGAGTCCAAAATGTATACAATAAGTAAAAAATGAACAAACAGAAAAATGTATGGAAAATAAGAGATTAAAAACTAAAGAAAATAGGCAACAAAATGATAGGCAGACAGATAGATACTACTACATCATCACTTAAGTAAAATACAGAATATAAACAGCTCTAAGATTAAAAAGATAGCTCAGAATAAGTTATGATGACAGACAGACAGACAGACAGACAGACAGACAGACAGACAGACAGACAGACAGACAGACAGACAGACAGACAGACAGACAGACAGACAGACAGACAGACAGACAGACAGACAGACAGACAGACAGACAGACAGACAGACAGACAGACAGACAGACAGACAGACAGACAGACAGACAGACAGATAGATAGATAGATAGATAGATAGATAGATAGATAGATAGATAGATAGATAGATAGATAGATAGATAGATAGATAGATAGATAGATAGATAGATAGATAGATAGATAGATAGATAGGACTACCTCCTAACACTTCCTCCTCTTATTCAGCCCAATGCTCAAAAGACAACCAAACCTTTGAACATCCAAAATGAGTCGACATGGTTTCCACTGATAACAGAAAACTTTCTTTCCTTTGATTCAACTGCTTCTGTGGCAGGATGAACACACACACACACACACACACACACACAGGTCTTCATGTCTCGTGAGGACCTAGAATTTGTTATCAAGTAGCCATTGGGTAGTGAGTAGAAGCACATTATTTTTAATGAAATACAATTAAAATAATTATGATTAAAAAAATGAACAAATGAAATCAAATTAAAAATAAATGAATAAAAAATGAATGAATAAATAAAATAATAGTCACTTAAAAATAAATAATTAAAAAATACATAAAAAATAAATCACATATTTTAAGTAAACATATCTTCAAACCTTTGAAAAATACATGTTTCCCTTTACAGCCATTTCCCTCATGCTTTATTGGGACTTCAGGGAAAAAAAAAACAATTTAATGTATTTACAGGGTGACATCATTTCTATTTTGCTAGTGGGGACCTCTATATATAACCCTCATGGGGACCTGAATTTTGGTCCCCATAGTGTGACTGTGTCATCACATCAATGTCCCCATAAAGGTAAGAATACAAACACACACACACACACACACACACACACACACACACACACACATTTGCATGTCTCATGAGGACCAAGTTTGTAATCAAGTAGCCATTGGGTAGTGAGTGTGAACATATTTTTAAAAACATTAATTATTTAATCAAATTACATTAATTATTTCTTTATACATACATATATATATATATATACATACATATATATATATATATATATATATATATATATATATATATATATATATATATATATATATATATATATATATAAAATAAATAAATACAAAATCATTTTAAAATGTTCAGAAATAAAATCTAAATCTAAATAAAATAAGTAATTTAAAAACACATACAAATAAATCCTTGTTTTTAAAGTAAACACGTCTTCTAGCCTTTGAAAAATACACATTTTGCTTTATGGAGACTACTAGAAAAAACAAATTAATGTATATGTATTCATATGGCCACATCATTTCTATTTAACCCTGGTGGGGACCTGAATTTTGGTCTCCATAGTGTCAGAGGTCCCCGTAGTGTGGCTGTGTAAACATGTAAATGTCCCCATGAAGATAGGAATACACAAACACACAAACGCACACACACACACACACACAAACGTACACACACACACAGGGCTCCATAAAAATCTACATATTCACTGCACAAATATACCCCAGCTGAAACTCAGCCCAGGGCATCTTTAAATAATATGCATCCTAATTTAGCCTGGACTCTCTGGGGACGGGATCATGATGCACTCACAAATCGCACATGACACACCCACGCTTACACACAAACACACAGGCATGTGTGGGTGCATGTACCCTGGAAAACACACATGCTGATGTGCAGTTTACCACTAATGTAGAATAAACTATTCACTACAAACGCTGCTCAACAACAAGCACTCACTTTAGATCTTAACAGATACATCTGTGTTTGTATTCCTATCTTTATGTGGACATCGATATGTTTAATGGGGACCTTTGTCACTATGGGGATCAAAACGCAGGTCCCCATGAGGGTTAAATATAAAGGTCCCCACTAGTAAAATAGAAATGATGTAGCCCTATAAATACATTTCTCCGGAAGTCCCCGTAAAGCTTGAGGGAAACAGGTGCAAAGTGTGTTTACTCCAAAAAAAAAAAAAAAAAAACATTTATTTTTATATTTTTATTTATTCATTCATTCTTAAATTATTTTTAATAATTATTATTTATTGGGTTTTTTTTTTTTTACATCTTTTTAAAAATTTTTTAAAGATGATGTGATATCACTCACTACCGAAAATGTACTTGATCACAAACTTGGTCCTTAAGAGACATGGAAATGTGTGTGAACGTGTGTGTGTGTGTGTGTGTGTGTTCCTATTTTTATTATGGGGACCAAAATTCAGGTCCCCACAAGGGTTAAATATAAATAAAGGTCCCCACTAGTAAAATAGAAATGAGGTGGCCCTATAAATAATTTTTTTTACAGAAGTGATTCCCTCCTGCTTTATTTATATCAAGTGCAAATCAAAACATGTATTTTTCAAAGGTTTCAAGATGTGTTTACTTTAAAAAAAAGAAATGTATGTAATTTTTAATTATTTTTTAATTTTTATTTATTTATTATTTTTAAATATTGTATTTAATAAATGATTGTTTTTGTATTTATTCATTTTTATCAGTTTTTTAAAAATATAATTAAATTAAAGATTTTTATAATTATTTTTATATATTTATTTATATTTATTATTTTTACTTTACACGCACTACTCAATCGCTACTTGATTACAAAATTGGTCCTCGTGAGACATGTAAACGAGTGTTTATGTGTGTGTTATCAAGTTTGCAGACAAAGTTTGGATCTAGGCAATATTCAAAATAGCCATCATTAAAACATTAAAAGGTCCATTTTACATAAATATAATCATTGAGCAGCAATTTAAAAGCACAATTACTTCAACCCATTAAGCTGAAGATTCATTTGCTTCGACAGAATGATATAAGGTGAATGAACAGACAGGTGCACTGTAAAAAAAAAAAAGTCTGTACATTTTACCATGAAAACGTGCAAACCATGACAGTGTAAATGTGTAAACTCTAAAAACACTTTCATACCATTTATTTGACACTAAATCACTGTACTAAAAAAATTGTGATTTTCAAAAAAATATATTTTCTCATGAAAAAATACATTTCTCTACTCTTGTATATTTTTAAAAAGGAAAAATGCCATAATATGTATTACATTGAAAATTGTAATTTGGACATATCCTGAAAAACATTTTTTCACAGTTTAATGTAATTTTTTTTTGTACCGACAACAGCAATACACTGCAGTAGTTATACTAAATACATGATTATTTTTGCTTGTATTGCATGTAAAAAACTTTTTTTTTAAAGTTTGTACCCGTAGCGTTTTGGCAACCACAGCTGCTACTGTGATACTGTAATAATAATAGTAATAATAATAATAATAAATAAAAATCCTAATTTTTTTTACGGTAAAGAATACAATCAAGTACATTTTTATACCGTAAAATCAACTGTGTCAATACTAGTGCTTGTCAAAATTAATCCATCATTAATCTGATTAAAAATTTTAACGTTGTTAAATGGAACATTTGTTGAAAGTGTTGAACAAACATGTTAATTGCATATATATTCATATTTTTGAATGCATTTTGGATATTTATCAAATTTTGGGGGTTTTTTCTATATTTTAGAAGAGTTTTTTAAGATGTTTTGAATATGTCTGTGCTTTTTTGTGTTTGTTGATTTTTGGGCGGTGAATATTAGTATGTTTTGTATATTTTTATCTCTGTATTTTTTGTTTTTTAGTGTATTTTGTGGGAAATGTAATTACAAAAAAACAGACAGAACAGTCGACTGAAGAAATGTTCTGATCATGATTAATTGAATCAACCCTGTGATTAATCTGATTAAATGTTGTAATGATTTGACAGCCCAAGTCAATATATAGTTATTAATTTGACCCAATTTGGTTGGTTGGGCAAGATTATTATAATCACTTTCTGTCTGTCTGTAGAGACATATCATGCTATAACTCAATGAATACTTGAGATATCACCATAAAATTACATGGGCATATACATACAGCTAAAGGACATCAGATGAAATGAGCCACTTGAGTAAAGGTCAAAGGTCAAGGTCACAATGAACTAAAAGGTCAAAATCACATTATCAGTTATAATTCAAGAACGGAGGGTCACAGAACTTTCAGATTAGTACCAAACGATTTAGAATGAAAATGTCTACAATTAGTGTTATCACCTACGGCCAATAGTTTTTGAGATCTCTGGAGGACAAAAGTGACATGTGGTAAAACACTGTTTGTGTGCGTCTAACATAGACATATAACGCTATAACTTAATCAATACTGGATATATTATAATATTACACGCACTGACGCATATATACATATAACAAAATTATCAATATTGCAAAAGGTCAATGTCACATTTAGCAGAAAGATGAAAATCACATTATTGGCTCTAATTCTAGATGGGGTTGTCATAGAAATTTCAGATGGACACAAAATAGGGGCGAGATTAAACATTCTCAGAATACTAGTTTTCCCTTTTTACACTAAAACAAAGATTAAAAATCTACCGTTTTTATTATTTATAGGTAATTATGATCATATTTTACTGGCCATACCCAAATAACATCTAATTATTCTGGTTGTGGAACTTCAAACAAACCGATTTTTACACCACTGATTGTTAATATCTTCAGTGTAATTTATCCTATGGGCCAGATTGGACCTTTTTGGCCCCAGGCCCTTATGTTCGACACCTGTGCCATAGTTAAATCGAATTAAGTCCACAAACTGAAGCTGAAGCATATGCAGCCACTCGTCTCTTCACACTAGATGCTTCAGGTCATATACACATATAACAAAATTATCAATATTGCAAAAGGTCAAAGGTCAAGGTCGCATTTCGCAGAAAGGTCAAAATCACATTATTGTCTCTAATTCAAGAACGGGTTGTCATAGGAACTTGACATTGGCACAAAATAGGGGTGAGATTAGGCATTCTCTGTATACTATTTTTTACTGTAAATGAAGAAAATGTTTGACTGTTTCATGTTTCAGCAATTTTAACACTTTTTTTGTACAGTGTATTAACTGCAGGTAGAGCTAATGCAGTTTCCAAAAGCATTCACACAGGGTCAATGTGGACGTAGAGTGTGCAACCCATGTAAAAATCATCCGTTTAATATTCTGTACTAGTTACTATGCGCAAGGTTGAACAGCTGGTGCTCCGGTGTAGACACAGTTAGAGACTTTTGAAACATTAAAGATGACAGTAGAGTTCATGCGCAGACATAAAAGACAACCTGCAGGTGCACGCCCACATTTACTCAGTCATAAACACGGTCAGACAGAGAATACATCACCTGTCTCAACTTCACCTGCCACAAAACCAGCTGCTGTTGGGCCTTGAATGTGCACACTTTTTTTCCCACAGTAAATTGATTCGTTCATCATGTATCTTGTCAAATGGTACCAAATATTAACCCATAAAGACCCATGCTGTGTTCAAATATCCGTACTTGCAACCCTTTCTGGCCGGTTTTTGACATCCCAATTAGGATTCAAAAATAAGTTTCAAACTTTTTCAGTGATGTACCCCGTTAGAAAAATTGTTTTAGTCAAGTACCCCCTGACATGGGCAAAAAAAAAATTGGAAGAAAAAAAGAGGTACAGTGCTGTAAAATCTGTTTCTGATTTTTAAAATCCAAACAGCTTTTATCTCACAATTTTGACTTTTTTTTCATAATTTTGACTTTTTATCTCATGATTGAAATACAGTACTTATTTTTTTTTTATAATTTTTTTAAGTACTTTATTTGTCATTAAACATTGTACAATGAAATTTGTTCTCTGCATTTAACCTGTCCATGCCGTTGGGGTCCCAGTAAGGAGCAGTGGGCAGCCATGGGCAGCACCTGGGGACCCATCTCCAGCTGCAGAGCCAGGCTAATGATCAGAATCACCCAGCTGGAGGATTTTGCCCTAACAAAAATCTTTTTGGGTGATGGGGGAAACCGGAGCACCTGGAGGAAACCCATCCAGACATGCGAACTCCACACAGAAAAGCCTGCTGTGTTCTTGCTGTGAGGCAAGAGCGCTAACCACTCAGTCACTGTGCCGCCTTTTCACAAGCTTTCACAAACTTCACCATTTGAGAACCACTGTTTTAGATGATTGGGAGTAGCAACATATATTTGACATCAAAATCACACCATTCAGATGTACATAAAGAAATTTTAATTTTGACAGTTTGAGCCAAACTGTGTTAACATGGAAGTGATTAGGGCATGTCATTTTTGCAGACATGAAATGCTATTTTTAGACCTCTTCTAAAGTTCTAAACAACATCACACTTATGTGGTAGTAAGTAGAGGGTCCCTAAAGGCAAACCCAAGTGTCCTGAGGTCTTCATGTCCTCAGATAGTGTGTCCACAGTTACTGAGCTACAGACATGTACCTCTGGATTCATAAGGCGTCTGAGGAGGAAGACCCAAATAGTCAATTACCGAATGCAGTTAGACGCTCTGGGAATTCATGACTTCCTTGCATTGATTTTTAAAAAACCTAGTCCAGTATTTCATTAGAAATGTAAATGAAGCTGTATGTAGCAGCAAAGCTTAGCCTACTAACAGGTGATTGTTTTTAAAAAAAGAATGCAACGAAGTAGTGAATTTCCAGAGCGTCTAACTCTGTATTCAGCAATCGACTATTTCGGGCTTCCTCCTAAGACATCTTATGAATCTATGGGGTGACGTGTTTTTGCCAAAGGACACAATGGACTGACCTCACACAGAAATAAATTCGCATGAAACCGACATACCATCTTGAACGGATTGGCCTTTTGTCAAAATGGGGCCGGGGTTATGGGGACCCAAAAACCATATCTTTGGAAAACAGGTCCTAGACTGGGAAGATCTGGAGATAGTACAGTTTCCGCACCCATCTGGATGAGTAAAATGTGTGTTCACACCCACATCATGACTACATGACCGGAAAAAAACAGCAGCCTTGCGCACGCAGCATTCATTCTGGTCAAAGACAGTAACAATAGTGAACAACAGTAACAACAACAGTAGCAGTGGTGAATGTATTGCAGTATTATTGTCATTGTTTGTGTCCGGCATGTGTGTCTATTGTTCTCTTGCATCTTTTTGACACGGTTTCAAAACTAAACCCATATCAACCTCGTCTCGACGCAGCCGCGGGATTTGAACTACCAACCCTTCAATTATTGGACGACCCGCTCTACCTCTACCATGGCCGCCCCTGATTATTATACATGTTTGAAGTGAAGATCAGGTGCTTTTGTGTATTTTATTCATCGATCATGAATGTGTTGATAAAAACTTAGCTTAATGTTGAGAGTTATTATAACAAAAACAGAAAATACCTGTAGAAAAAGTGTCTGTTTAAGTAAAACATAGTTCGTCATTAAACGAACATGCCCTGGACTAGAGAATTTGTCCTTCATTATTCTGATGTCAAAGCATATCAACAGGCAGAGAAAAAAAGAAGCTAAATCAAAAGTTGAGTAATACAGGAATGACAAAACGTAGAGAGAAAAAAATGTCTCTAAATTTTTTGTATTTATTAAAGGGATAGTTCACCGTTTTTAATGTTCATTTGTATAGAATCAGCACCTCTACTCTGGTGCACCCACAGTAACTTACCTCTAACAGTGTCCTGTGAGCCCAGTTCTGGTCCAGTTTTGGTCAAAGTGAAACTAGTCCCGGCAGGTTTCCTGCGGTCACCAAAATACAACGTGTTTCTAAAAACAGTATGTGTGATTTGGAGCTACTTGGAGTTACTTTCTGCCAATAGTGATCAATGGGAAACCACTTAGGAAACCACTTTCATCAGCTGTTCAGCAGTGTTTGAGGCTGCCATGTGCAGGCGCACACCTGTTAGCAGTGGCAACGAACATTGTTCGCTATTGAGAGAAAATAGCTCCAAGCAATTATGAAGTGTGAGTTTTTGTTCTGTGATGGTTTTGTTATGCAAATAAATCACTCATTCGAACACATACTGTTTTGAGAAGAAACAAGTCTTATTTTGGTGACCCCAGGAAACCTGCCGGGACTACTTTCACTTTGACCAAAACTGGACCAGAACTAGACTCACAGGACACTGTCGGAGATACGTCACTGGGGGTGCACCAGAGTAAAGATGCTGATTCTATACAAATTCGTATTTGGTGTCATCATCTACGACCAATAGTTTTTGAGATCTCTGGAGGTCAAAGGTGACATGTCGCAAAATTAACTTGTGTCACACTGTGTCAAGCATAGACATATCACACTATAACACAAACTGATACATATAATGAAATTAGCAATATTGCAAAGGGTCAAAGGTCAAGGTAGCATTTAGCATAAAGATCAAAATCACATTATTGTCTCTAATTCAATTTGGGTTGTCATAGAAACTTGAGATTGGCACAAAATAGGGACGAGATCAGGCATTCTCTGAATACTTGTTTTACTGGAAATCAAATCAGGCTGAATGTGGCCCTGGAAAGATAATGACTTTTATTGCATGTATTGATATGATTAATGGATCAACAGGTATAAAACATTTTAAATCAGTACAAGTAGTTTTGGAACTTTATGGTTTGAATGTACAAAAATAAGAATGAAATACATCCCAACACCAGGCGACATCCTTCCTATTTTCAAAAACAAGCAGTGTGAGGAAAGGATATTTGGAAAGAAAAGTGAAAGTGTAATTATTTATTTATTTACCCCTGCTACCTGACCCAGTCACAGCAGCTTTCACCCACTTCCACTGCTACGGTTTGCATCACCTCTTACAGCACACGACCTGCAGTAACACAAGCCTGTTGAGCAGCACTTGCCTGTAGGAGCTGAAACTGTAGAGCAGACGTCTCAAACATGTGGCCAGGGGGCCAAATGCTGCCCGACAAAGGGTCTAATGCGGCCCTTGGGATGAAGAGAATAACCTATATTTACTTATCAGTTTTTTCTTTGCCTATAAATTATGAAAAATAAAAAATTTTATCTTTGCTTTAGTGCAAAAAATAATTTTAAAAGAATTTGCGATTCTACATCAATTTTCCAGAGAATACGAAAAATAATACAAAAACTTTTCTTTCACTTGTACTTTCATTACACTGGTTGTGGCGACTGGTGGACAGGATAAGTGAAATTTTACTTTTCATTCATTCATTCATTATCTGAACCCGCTTTATCCTCACTAGGGTCGCGGGGGTCACTCATCCAAGCTACATATATAGACAAACAATCACTCTCACATTCAATTTAGATTAACCAATTAACCTATCAGTGCATGTCTTTGGATGGTGGGAGGAAACCAGAGTACCCGGCGAAAACCCATGCGGAGAACATGCAAACTCCACACCAGTCTATTCTTTCTAAGAAAGAATAAGAGAACAGGGTTTAGTCCAAAAGAATATTGGTCTCAGATCTACTTCACAATACTGTCTGCACATTATGATCCATTCACTTTGATCATTCATAGACTTTCACTGGTCAAAGTCTAAAATGTTTTGTACAGTTTTAACCGATTTACTAACATTTTCTGAAAAGGCCTCAGTCAGAAAAATATCACCACACCCTTAACTAATTCCCAACAAAAACAATTTGAAGTTCAAGTCTTAAGATGGATTTCTAGAGTCTGAACACAAAAACAGTAAAGTGACTGTATAGAAAATGTGCTGCGATATTTCACATTAAAATAAAGCAGTGACTGAACTCACAGAAGGGAACAGATGTTGAAACTGTGGAAGACTTTCACCTAAACGTCATACTTCAACCATATCAGTTCCAAAATACTGCTTTAAAATGTTGAAAATCTAACCCCCTTGTGTAAATCTACATGATGTTTTAGCTACAGACTGGACTTTGGCCCAGAACAGAAGACCACGCTGCAGTGTTCCTCACTCTGCTCTGTCTAATACTGCATGAGGTCAGTTAAACAAACAGGCTAACTTTTTCTTTCAGTGGATATATATATATATATATATATATCTACACATAGACACACATACTTTTTTTAAACTTAGTTTGTATTGCTTTTTAAATTAACTAAAACATCAAGAATCCAACAACATTAACTCATGGGAAAATAGTCTTTCAGTGTCTCTTTCAATGTCTTAGGTTGCATTAATATGTAGATGATGAAAACAGAAGATGCAAAAGTGACATCTTGTTTTCAGTTTTTCATCCGCATTTAGACATATTCGTATAAACAAGGAAATCCTTGTTTAATACGAAGATGCAACAGTAGGCAAAATACGATTGGATAGTCTGTTTTTGACGCATGTAATTATACAGCTCTCTCTGTTCGGCTATGGTATGTGTGTAATGTCTGTGCAATTGTTAAAACGACCAGAGCTGCTAGTGCTAATGCTAATGCTAGTGCAGCTAGAAGATCTGTGGGATCCCAGTTGTCCCACATGTTTGTTTTTTTACCTGCTCCGCGTATGAATGTAACGTGAAGCTGTCACAGTTGTGATAACTGTGTATTGTATAATGTTTGACATTGTCACAATGTGTGATGGTCATTTTCTTCATAAAATGCATGTGAAAAAATAAAATCGCTATTTATGTAAATGTCAAGTAATCGGTCGATGCATCGCATTTCTCAGATTCGACGCAGATATTAGTAAAAATATGGTCATAGCCCAGGAGAATGACACAACTACAGCAGCAGCAAAGCTATGGTTTTTGGTTACGTAACAACTGCTGGTGCAGTGAACTGATGATGTAGGTGAGTGTTGAAGGGGTGTCCCAATTCATAGGGGTCAATTTTCAAGCCCTACCCTTTATAGCTCTGTTTGAAGGGGTGAGTTAATGTTATTCAGTTACAGAGTTTTCTGCAATGTTTCACACTTTCAGTACAACGCTGAAAGTAAAGACTATTGTAATTGCATGAAATCAGAGACAGTAATTAAAGTTGTTCGTAGACGTGTGACAGAAGCAATGGAGAGAGAAGGAAAAAAAAACAACCAGAGTAAAACTGTTCATAACTGTTAAAGGAACTTCTTCTACTGTGGACGAACTTCTGCCTAAAATCAGACACTGAACTAACTGTATGCAGGTCCAGGGAGGCGGGGCCAGTGGGTACAGGTGAATCGTAATAGTTGGTATCATAGCGGTGTCCTTCATATCTCTGATCTTCTCCAAATCCTTTCAGTCAGTCTCGTTCATCTTCTCTCTGTATCTCTGTATCTTCTCTCACTATCCTGCTTGTTTTATGTCTATCCCCCTTCCAACACACCTGATTCAAATGATAAACCTCTCATCCAGCTCTGTAGACACCTGATAATTACCGTCAGGTGCATGGGCGTCGCAGCCGTGGGGGATGGGGGTGTTGCGACACCCCGACTTCTACAACCGGAGGATTTCATACCCCCCACTTTTTCCTGAGGTTATATATCATATCGTTCCACTGGATCCAGAAAACAGTTGGAGAGTTGGTCTCACCTACGTTTTATTTCAGGATAAACGGTTACTTTCAGCCACAATCACGCCAAACAAACATCAATAACATTGCGGCGCTGTTACAATATCTATGGTTTAAACCGTTTACCCACCCAGGGGCACACCAGCATATGTAAATGAAGTGCACCTCAATTCACTGGTAATGTAAACAGCTCTTCTTCGCAGTGTTAGCAAACAGTCATCAACCAGTAAGTAATGAGGAATGTTGCAGGTGTTAAACTAAGTTAACTAAACTATGTCTTGCTTTGTGACATATACCCTAAGCCAGTGGTTCTCAAACTTTTTTCAATGATGTTCCCGTGAGAAACATTCTTCTCATTCTCATTCTCCCCTGACATGTGACCTGGGCAAAACATTTTTGTTAGAAAAAAAAGAGGTACAGTGCTGTAAAATCAATGTATATCAGTTTTTTACCTCAGAATTTTGTCTTATGAATTGACTAAATCTTTGAGAAAAAACACATTTTTGTAATTTTTTTCGGCCATATATTACTTTGTTAATATAAAAATTTAACCATTAATGGATAATTGTTCGTTAATTTTTGATGATAGATTTAGAATATTTTGCTCATGTGCCACAACCTAGAACACCCCCACAATTTAAATGGCTTTGACGCCCCTGGTCAGGTGTGTTGAAGAGGGATACATCTAAAATATGCAGGATAGTAGCTCTGGAGGACCAGGATTGCGACCCCTGCTCTTGCTTTCGCCTCAGTTGTATACATTTTTTGAAATATTAAATCTTGATTTATTCAGCTCTTGATACTACACTGTTGCCCATAGCAACTGCTAGCATATTAGCCTTCCACATATGTCAAGTACTATGATGTATTTCCAGTCTCTCCAGTCTCCCTATTTATGACTTTAGAATTTTTCCTAAATGTCCTGTCCTAGTCCTAGTCAGTCTGTTGTGTCCTTGGGCAAGACACTTGACCCTCCTTGCCTCCAGTGTCACTCACACTGGTGTATGAATGAGTATGAATGTTCGGTGGTGGTCAGAGGGGCCGTAGGCGCGAAATGGCAGCCACGCTTCTGTCAGTCTGCCCCAGGGCAACTGTGACTACATATGTAGTTTACCACCACCAGAGGGAGCATGTGAGAGTGAATGAATAATGGAACACTAATGTGAAGCAGTTTGGGTGCCTTGAAAAGTGCTATATAAATCTAATCCATTATTATTATTATTCATTAACAGTAGTTTTCTGCAATGTTTCACTCTTTCAGTACAAAGCTGAAAGTAAATCTATTGTAATTGCATGAAATCAGAGACATTAATTAGAGCTGTTTGTAGACGGTGTGATAGAAGAAATGGAGAGAAATGGAAAAAACAAAAAAAACTAAGTACATAAAGGACCATTTATGTCCCTAAATGGTATAAAACTGAATAAACCTCCAGCTCTGTGGTAGTCTATAGTCATTAATCACTTTACACCCAGCTCTTCAATGATCCTCACTTAATTTCTCAAAATTGAAATGAAATGAAATACACTGCAACCGAGGTTTAACACGCATTAAATGAAAATATCTGGGGAAAAAATGCACTCCAATTAGATGCAGTCATTCTGTGTTATTCTGGCTCAGAAAATATAACATGTTATTAACAGCTTTCTCTACTGAAAATAAAGGAGCACAAAAAGCTCTTTGATGCCAGGCCAGCAGTGGTTTTTATACTTAATATAAATGTAAAAATATATTTTACTTCCACAGTGTCCCCACGGACCCTTGAAAAGTCTTAAAAGGTGTTGAATTCATGGTTCTAAAAATAAGACCTTAATTGGCATTAAAATGTCTGAAATCGAAATTTTGAAAAAGTCTTAAAAATGTGGACACACTAGTAAGATTTATGTTAGTTTGAAATAAAAAAAAAGGATTTGGTAAGATTTAGGCTGAGTAGAAAATGAGGGTACATCATTCTGTGGGTGTAGTATTCCTTTGGCTATAGAGGATTCCCACCGACATGATCCCTCCTGGCGTGTCCGCCATGGCGACGGTCTACCCTCCTTCTGTCCACATGTAGTCAGCCGTGAAAATTCCTAATTTAGTTGTAAATTATTCTTAGATCAGTTCTGATGTAATTGTGTTTAGTCAAATATTAGTTCAGCTTTAGTTTTATTTATATGTAGTCCTAGCTTAGCCTCAATTTTCACTGAAATACACTTTAAAGACATCTATGCTAAATAGGTTTTCCATTTCAACAATGAAATACTTTTGTGTGGTTTAGCACTATTTAGGTACAATCCTAATGAGGTAATTTTCCACATTTCAGTACTAGTTTGCAGCTTTCACAGCAGTTTTATACATTTTACTCCAACTCCAAACTGTATTTGCAGAGAACGTATTTAATTACTTTCAAGAGGGCAATTTACCTGATCTAAAATGAAGACTCATGTGGTGCGTTGGAACACTGTCATCAGCTGTCACCAAACACTGTGAGTTAATTACAGAAATCCATTTGTTTCTCCAAGTTGTTTCTTCTGGGAAGGCTATTCCTTTAGCACAATCATGTTTTGATTGCATCTGTACACCAACGCTCAGGCACTGTTGGTTTCTTGCCATTTCTGGAGGAAACTAATATTACTGGTAGTTCACTAGTTAGCATTAGCACCGTCAAAATGGAGGAGACTAATGTTACTGGTGGTTCAGCAGTTAGCATTAGCACTGTCAAAATGGAGGCGCTGTATGACGTGACGCTAATTGGGAATCCCCTATACCTATTTTTTTGCAAGTGTGTGTTTATATGTTGTGTGTGTGTGTTATATATTAAAACTTTCAAAGTTATGCTTCTTGATGCAAATGGTTAATGAATGTAGCAGCAACTGGACCAAAAGGTCCAGTTAAAATAAACAATTGGGTAAAAAAAAAAAAAAAAAAAAAAATTCCCCTTTTTAATTTTGCTTCATTGTTGGCTTGGTTTTTAAATTTAATTTCAACCGCCATCTAATAAAGTCTTAAAAAGTCTGGAATTTAACTTGCCCTGAGCTGTAGGAATCCTGTTCCTGTTGGAAATTGAAAGCAGTCTACCAAGAGTGTCCAATACTGACAAGTTACAAATGTGATGCATTAGGCAGATATCAACTGTGACTGTGTGACAATGTGCCAGAAGTGACTGCTGGGATGTGTGTGACAGCTTCTGCATTTTTCTATGGATGTAAAAAATAATAATAGTAAGTGGTGTCAGCAGAGGTGGTCAAAGCAGTCATATTCTGTAGTTAAGTAGAAGTACAGCTACTTGTGTGAAAAAAAAAATACTCTGGTAAAAGTAGAAAAAAGGATTCTGCTCCTTTACTGAAGTAAGAAAAAATCTTCTGAATTATAATAAAGTAAAAAGTAAAACTGCATTTTTTGCTTTGAATGAAATAATACTTATTTTACCAGGAAAATCCAGAAATTTTTCAAAAATGTCCAAAAATAAAGCTGTTCAAGTAAGTTACTGTGTAAATTATGTGTTTTATTGGGTCATGATACTGACTTTTGTGGGTATGGAAAGGAAATTGAGGAACATTTAAAAAGCCATAAATAGGAGGTTAAAAAAATACGAGATTAGAAAATAAATTATGAGATAAAAAGTCAAAATTATGAGAAAAAAAACTGACTCTTTCCTCCCCTTTGAGGCAAAGGGGTGACAATAACCTGATTCATTTGTTCCTAAACTCATCAGTCAGTGTCTCCAGCTCCACTTGTGTCTCATGTCTCAGTATCTGTTCAGTGACGCTGGTATTTGGATTTCATCTCCAGCAGAGACCAAACAAACTCATTGTTTGTGGAAGTGGGCGTGTACCTCGCCCTCATATTCGCTCTATTAGTGGGCTGTAGTAGCCTGTCCTAGACTCATCCCCAGCCCCCACACCGTCATTGTCTAACCCCAACAACAGACACACAAACTGAACAGGTCAGACTGTTGTTTACTGCTCTAATAACAGCATCATTATCTGGTAATAATGCAATAATCTGTTTACTGAATCATAAAGCTCGTATTCATGAGCTTCCTAAAAAATCTCATGAATGCAAATCCAGCTTTTGAAGCATGAAGCAAAACACTTTTTAATGACAATTCTTGAATCTTCAAGTAGAATTTAGGTCTGTACTCTTTTTTTTTTTATTATTGTAAACCTGTCTGGTCCTTAGCCCTTAACAGCAGAATGTTAGCCTGGTTCCTTTTGACGCTAAAGCTAATTAGTTTTGCTAAGGAAGACTTCAGAACATGTATGAGGCTCAGATTTTATTATGAGTGTGGATTAAAACATATTTAGATGCTGGGGGGGGGGGGGTACTGACTGTAGTACTGACTGTACTAGAGTACTCTGTATTAGAGTGACTGTACTGAAGTACTCTGTACTGTAACATGAAGGTTTGAAAATGTGTATTTTGTGTAGATGTTCAGATTTCCACTACACAACCCCACAGTGGGAATCTCACATTGCTAATTTTCTCCTTCACTCTCATGTCTCATCACAGACCTCCACCTGTGACAGTATCAGCCTTTACCTGCATTTGACTCTATCATCAGGATGTGATGGCCTCTGGTGTGGCACTCACTCTCCTGTCAGTACGATCTCAAGGTGAGTAATTCCTTATTCTGTCTGTGCTGGAATCTGCAGGGCATGATCATCTAACTCTATAGAAATTATATTCGTTGACCTTTAACTGCTACATTAGATCGTAGTCAAGGAGGCACATCTTTAGTTGCCTTTTTTCTAAGATCCTTAACTGACTAATTGAACCATTAATAATAGACGCTGTGTGAATTACACAAGAAAGGAATGCCTCCATATTTAGAAGGTTTCGCGTTTCCCTTATTTTCATTTCACCTTACTTTAGTTTCTACCACCTCTCCAAAACTTCTGCAATATATGACTTTACTGCAGGTAACGTCCAGCCACCAGAGATTAAATTTCCTTTCATATCCTCATTTCAAGGTAAGATAAGGCTGAACGATGGGGACTAGAAACATCAGATTTCAATATACTTTGACTACATGAATAGACCAGATATGTGGGTTGGGATCATCGTTTCTGACAGTTCCGTGCAGTAAAAGATGTCTCTATGGAGATTACTTTTTTACTCATTTTGACTTGAGTTTTTCACTGGAGGCAAAAATAAAGCAGGTTAAAGTGGGATAGCAAAAAAAATCTGAATCACTCTTATTAACACACTTAAATATACTTGCTGGTCTAGTAACCCGAATTCTATAAACATACTATCAACACATTTACACTGACACTTGATTTTGCCGTCAGCATCTAGATTGACTTCATTGCATATCATTTATTATCTGAATGTATGGTGAATATTCTCCATCAAAACAATAGTAGACAGTTCCCACTTTCACACAGACCCCATAAAAAAGGTTGAGCGGGTGATCCCATAATTTTTTCTGTCATTGGCTATGTATACATGATGTTTTTTTTAATTCAGAATTATTACCTCTGCTAAGGAGGTATTAAATTTGGGTCCATTTGTTAACTTTGCGAATCAGAGATTTGTGAAGTTATGTTGGTTTGTGTTGGTTTGTGTGTGCATTGTTCCTCTAATGTCACCAATTCTTGACAGATTGTTCTGAAATTTGTCATGTACAAGGAGACCGATACAAGGATGAAACAGTCTGAATTTTAGCCAAATCAACTCACGACTTCCGGTTTGATGCCATTTGAATTTTCACGTCGTCACAGCAGAGATTTGCCATTTTTAAAATGTATTGGTTATTTAACATGGTAATGACTGATAATGATGGATTAGTGATTTCACAAGATCACAGATTTCATATGAATCGCAAAGTTACCACACTCTGTGTGGCATTCTAGTCTGTCTGTCTGTCTGTCTGTCTGTCTGTCTGTCTGTCTGTCTGTCTGTCTGTCTGCCTTTCAGGAATGATAGATATTGGGTCACCTAGGGCACCAGATCCCACAGAATTAGAATATTAAGCTACCATATTTTCCTGACTATAAGGCGCATTTAAAAGACACAGTGCGCCTTATATATGGATTAAATCTGGTTGTGCTTAGTGACTTGAAATATTGACTTTCTTTCTCATAACTTGACCTTTTTTCTCATATTTTTGACTTTTTATTGCATAATTTTTACTTTTTATCTCATAGTTTTGACTTTTTATTGCATAATTTTTACTTTTTATCGCATAATTTGGACTATTTTAAAAGTTGATTTAGCAGAATAAGAGTGTGTTTTGTTCTGTGTAACAACTCAACAAGGTTGAGACATATTGTGACTGTTTAGCTTCACTTAATGCTCCTTATATATGAAAAAAAAAATGTAAGTACGGTAAATAAAGCATTAAACTTAACATTGACAGTGATTATTCATAGACACTCAGTACATATTCCATCAGATGTAGGACACTATGTTCACAGATGATCATTTATAATTCCACAAAAAGGACAGAGGGGTGTTTCCCTTAGGGCACCACATTGATCAGAACTGACCCTGCCCACACCCCATACAAAGGTCTGCAGCTTGCATTTCTTAAAGGAGCAAAATGTTAAGTGCAACCCTACATTTAGTTGGATTGGAAACATTAGCATGGATAGACTCCTCACTGTCTAACCCAGTTCTACATCCTTCTATCTTTCTGGTCATAGTGATATGCTTGTTTACTGTACAGCGGCCTTTTGCTCATTTTAAATTCCCCCCAGCACACACTATAGGTCATCAAAATGACACCTTGGCTGCCAAACCAAAGCTGTTCCTTTCATTTATCGCTCCAGAATTATGATTCCACATTTATCAGAGCTCTGTTTCTACCTCCAGAGATATTCCAGACCAAATGATCCCATCGCATTTTTACAGATGTTGTTCTGTAATAAAAGTGAAATATTCCTGAGTAAATGGTGCTAATGTTGACTGCTGTGCATTTTGGATCGATAACTTCCATTATTATATTATGCAATATAGACTATAAACATACACACTGAGGGCTTGACCTGAGTCGCTCACATCATTTCATTTAGCCGTAAATCAATATGTTACATTTTCATCCATGTCATGATTAGTGGGGTTCACCAAATGTCTTTTCATTCTGGTCAAGTAGCTGGAAGTTTCATTAAATGTTGATTATTAACAAAGCACATATAAGAACAGTGATAAGTGACCAAAGCCAACAGTTAGTGTGTACTTAAGTATTATACTGTATGGTGTCCTTGTGTGCAAAGAAAGGTGCTTATGAAAAAATTGTATTATTATTATTGTTAAAATATTACGGCTTTCTCTGTTATTTAAACACAGCAGGAAATGTATGTCCTTATGTAGGTATGTTTAAGATTGACTGTACAAAAAAAAAATCACCAAATAAGCCATAACTGTACCCTTATGAATCTAAAATATATTGCAATATATTGAAAAATATAATGCATTATATTCAAAAATATATTCCCATATATGAAAAAGTAGTGCAGATATTATCCAATATACTGTAATATATGATTTGATCATATATTGACAAATATAAAACATATATATATATAAGCTGACCTATATTTTTACATATACTTTGAAACTCAATTTCTTTCCACATATTATTACTATATATATATATATATATATATATATATATATATATATATATATATATATATATATATATATATATATATATATATATATATATATATATATATTTATGTTCTGTCGCTGATTAGTTTTTCTTGTATTTTGATTTACCACAAAATACACTAAAACTAAAAAAAGAAAGCGATGAAATATTCAAAACATGTTAAAAAACTGTACTAAAATTATTACTAAATATATAATTTCTCTCTCTCTCTGTTTTACTAAAGTATATATATTGTCATATATGTCTCAATATATGGAAAGCAGTAATTCCTTATGTATTTGTAACTATATTATAATATTATAAGAATATATTTTTCTATATATTATATACATATATTTTTTAGGTTCAATTTCAGGCAGTAATATATTGATCGTCAGTATATGGAGGAATATATTTTTGTTTCATATGATTGGACGCCTTCACTGAAATGGAACAGTAAATCTTCTGCACTTACAGTATATATTGTTTTTCCACCTTCACGCTGCTCAAAGCACTTCATACACACATACACACACCAGTAAACTGCTGCCGTGCAGGTGCTGCCACACCTACTGGGACACATTCAGGGTTCAGTGTCTTCTCAAGGACACTTCCACATGTGGAGAGTCAGAGCCAGGATTACAACCACTAAAGAAGTATTACTGCATTTATGGCAGTTATTTGTTTTTTTCACACAAGTAACTGTACTTCTACTTAAGTACAGCAGTGGTCCTCAAATGGGGGTACGTAGAAGAAACAAACAAACAAACAAAAACAAAGAAACAAAGAAAAAGAAAGAAAGAAGGAGCAGTGGGCAGCCATGGGCGGTGCCTGGGGACCCATCTCCAGATTCAAAGTCAGGCTAATGGTCAGAATCACCTGGCTGGAGGATTTGGCCCTAACAAACATGTTTTTGGCCTTTATATTGCATAATTATGCCTTATAATCTCATAATTTGTCCTTTTTATTGCATAATTTTGGCTTTCTATCTCATAATTTAGAGTTTTTGTTGCAAAATGTTGACTTTTTATTGCATAATTTTGACTTTTTAATCATGTAATTTAGACTTTACTGATGCTAATTTCTAATTCTGCAAAAAGGAAAGAGGGGTTCTCGCCTAGGGCACCACCTTGACCAGAACCAGCCCTGACTCACAGAACCAGCCTAACATTAGTTCCTGGTTTTCCCTCCACACCTGTAGCTGCTTTAATTCCAAACTCAGCCCCAGTGTTTCTCAGATGCCGTTCAGTGGGACCAGCATGGGATCCATTTGGGGCTCCCTCATTAAAGAGCCACTGGTTTCACTCTTACTTCCATTTTTTTCTTTCATGCTCTCCATAACAGCTTTTAAATGACCTTCACTAATATTCTGCTCTTTGTTATGTAAATGTCATGAGCAGAACCAGGGCTGGGTGATTGGGGGGGGGGGGGATTTGCACAACCCCCCACCCACCCATTTCAATCAGATTAATCACACAGTTGCTTTGATTAATCGTGATCAGAACACTTTATGGCAGTTGACTGTTCTGTCTCTGTTTAGGTTTTTTTGTACTTAGATTTACCACAAAATACACAAAAATACAAAAAAGCAAAGATATAAAAATATCAAAAACATGCACTAAAACTCACAAAAAAAGAATAAACTAAAAAGAAGTGATGAAATATTCAAAACATGTTCAAAAAACTGTCACTTACAAAATTAAAATATATGGCAATATAATTAAAAATATAATGCATTATATTAAAAAAAATATTCCAATATATGGAAAACTAGTGCAGATATGATCCAATATACTGTAATATATGATTTGATCATATATTGACAGAAATAAAACATATATTACATTGAAGACAAAAGCTGACCTATATGTTTACACATACTTTTATTGAAAGTCAATTTATGTTCACATATATTGTAAAGTGTATTACTAAATATATATATATATGTTCTGTCTCAGTTTAGGTTTTTGTATTTTGATTTACCACAAAATACACAAAAATACACTAAAGCTCACAAAATGTGATAAGATATCCAACACATGTGCAAAAATATGAATACACATATATTCAATTAACAGGTTTATTCACCACCTTCAACAGTTTCAACAGCTGGAAACAACTGTTCCATTTAACTGCATTAAAATATTTAAGCATTTTAATCACAATGATGGATTAATCTGAGTTAATGCTTTAATTTTAACAGCTCTAGCTTTTTTATTTTTTATTTTTTTTAAATAATGTCATTTTCAGGGGACTTTTATTTTGAAGGAAAGCTGTGAAGCTCTGACACAAAAATGCATAACTGGGTTTCAGGGGAAAGAACCACGGTCAAATAATAATAATAATATTTCTATACATTTATATAATATAAAATGTTCTTAACATTTTATTCTCAGAGTGAGCTTCTGCCTTCTCTAAAAACATGAAGGAAAACATCCACATGTTCTAAATAAACCCAGAGAAACTTTCTGCTCAGTTCAAAGCCTCCTGTTCCCCTGAGGCAACATTCGGGACTGTTCTAACATTTGGAACTGTTCTAACATTCAGGGACTGTTCTAATATTCAGGGACTGTTCTAACATTCAGGGACTGCTTTAACATTCAGGGACTGTTCTAACATTCAGGGACTTCTCTAACATTCAGGGACTTCTCTAACATTCAGGGACTGCTCTAACATTCAGGGACTGCTCTAACATTCAGGGACTGCTCTAACATTCAGGGACTGCTCTAACATTCAGGGACTGTTCCAACATTCAGGGACCGTTCCAACATTCAGGGACCGCTCGAACATTCAGGGGCCGCTCTAACATTCAGGGGCCGCTCGAACATTCAGGGACCGTTCTAACATTCAGGGACTGTTCCAACATTCAGGGACTGCTTTAACATTCAGGGACTGTTCCAACATTCAGGGACTGTTCCAACATTCAGGGACTGTTCCAACATTCAGGGGCTGCTCTAACATTCAGGGGCTGCTCGAACATTCAGGGACTGCTCTAACATTCAGGGACTGCTTTAACATTCAGGGACTGTTCTAACATTCAGGGACTGCTCTAACATTCAGGGACTGCTCTAACATTCAGGGACTGCTCTAACATTCAGGGACTGCTGTAACATTCAGGGACTGTTCTAACATTCAGGGACTGCTCTAACATTCAGGGACTGTTCTAGCATTCAGGGACTGCTCTAACATTCAGGGACTGCTTTAACATTCAGGGACTGTTCTAGCATTCAGGGACTGCTCTAACATTCAGGGACTGCTTTAACATTCAGGGACTTCTCTAACATTCAGGGACTTCTCTAACATTCAGGGACTGCTCTAACATTCAGGGACTGCTCTAACATTCAGGGACTGCTCTAACATTCAGGGACTGTTCTAACATTCAGGGACTGCTGTAACATTCAGGGACTGTTCCAACATTCAGGGACTGTTCCAACATTCAGGGACTGTTCCAACATTCAGGGACTGTTCCAACATTCAGGGACTGCTCGAACATTCAGGGGCTGCTCTAACATTCAGGGGCTGCTCGAACATTCAGGGACTGCTCGAACATTCAGGGACTGCTCTAACATTCAGGGACTGCTTTAACATTCAGGGACTGTTCTAACATTCAGGGACTGCTGTAACATTCAGGGACTGTTCTAACATTCAGGGACTTCTCTAACATTCAGGGACTGCTCTAACATTCAGGGACTGTTCTAACATTCAGGGACTGCTCTAACATTCAGGGACTGCTTTAACATTCAGGGACTGTTCTAACATTCAGGGACTGCTGTAACATTCAGGGACTGTTCTAACATTCAGGGACTTCTCTAACATTCAGGGACTGCTCTAACATTCAGGAACTGCTCTAACATTCAGGGACTGCTCTAACATTCAGGGACTGCTCTAACATTCAGGGACTGTTCTAACATTCAGGGACTGCTGTAACATTCAGGGACTGCTCTAACATTCAGGGACTGTTCTAACATTCAGGGACTGCTGTAACATTCAGGGACTGCTCTAACATTCAGGGACTGTTCTAACATTCAGGGACTGTTCTAACATTCGGTCCCTGCAACTTGTAACTTATCAGACCAAAGTCTAAAGCGGATCCCCAGACAAACTGTTATCATTATAAATGTTATAAATGTAATTACAGTCATGAAGTCAGAATGTAAGAATCCAGCAGATCCTCAGAAAAGGCCACATGAGGTGAAACACTCAGATATTTTTTCCAAGGACTGTCTGTGCAAGGTGCAAACTCACCCACTGGGGTCTTTTTTTAAATCAAAAATAATCCTGCCTTGCTGATCTGATGTTTCTGGACAACTGCACTTTAGAGTCACATGAACGCGCTCCACTCTTTCACACATGCACCCTTTCTTTAAAAAACACACACACATATATGAAAATGCGTAAAAGTCAAAAAGCTTTACCTTGCTTGGATGGACCAGAGAACAGTGAAAGAAGACAGAAGAGCAGAATTGTTCTCTCCACCGCCATGTACAGCCTTTGGTCTCCACCAGTGGGGAAGCAGCGTGGGTCTGTTCAACCAGATATACCGTTATAGCGACATGGATATGTTGGAATCCGCTTTTGTCTCCGCCGGTGCGTAAAGGAGTCAGTGTGAATGTTTGGTGTCTTTGCTGAACACTCCTCTGCTTTTCTAACAATAACCCTCCTGCTCTAGTCTGGGGAGAGAGAGCCGTCGTGTCTCTCGGCGCTTCAACGCCATGTTGCGAACGAATGTTAAGAGTGTGTGTGTGTGTGTGTGTGTGTGTGTGTGTGTGTAAAGAGTCTGTGTGTGTGTGTGTGTGTAAAGAGTCTGTGTATGCGTGTGTTAACAGTGTGCGCGTGTGTGTACGTATGTGTGTTAGGTGCTGGTCCACGCACGCACACACACACTTTACTTATACGCACACATACGCGCGCGCGTGTACTCGGCACACGTGTACGTGTAATTACGCGCACGCGCACCTTCGCCAGACACTGGCTGGCTGGTCGTCGCTCGAGTCTTGAAAAGCTGTCGGTGGTTCTAACACACCCATTCTTTCTTTCTTTTCTTTTCTTTTCTTTCTTCTTATTGTTCAAGTCGTCCACGCTCCCCCCCACCCCTTTACCAACACCGACCGACCGTGTGTTGACCCACCGTGCCGTGCGTGGGTCCATTCAGAATCTGGATCTGGTTGCACGTGCACTCACAGATTCATCCAAATGTATGTTACCTCAAGCGCCCTCTGCCTCTGTCTGCTGTGATGCTCGTCTATTCTCTGCTACAGCACAACTAGGGGGAATAGTTTCTCTAAGCGGCTATCTGGAATGACTGCTAATGCGTTGCCCAGAATGAACTCCCATGTTTTTTGGGATGTGCTTAGATATTTAGCAAGACATGTTCCAGAATGAAACACTCGTGTGAGAATTAGCATAGTATTCCTAATGACGGTCTGATCAGGCACAATCCCAGAATTCCTAGATTTAGAATAGTTATTGGATAGATCCTGCAGATCCTGTGATCATGCACATTTGTGCGTGTGTGCACTTGTATTCCTATCTTTATGGGGACATTGATATTTTCACACAGCCATACCATGGGGACCTCTGACACTATGGGGAGGAACATTCAGATCCCCACGAGGGTTAAATATAAATGAAGGTCCCCACTAGTAAAATAGAAATGATGTGGCCCGATAAATACTTTAATATTTTTTTTTCCAGAAGTCCTCATAAAGCATGAGAGAAAGAGATGGAAAGTGAAATATAATTTTTTTTTAAATATTTGAAGATGTGTTTCCTTTATTTTGTTTTTTTATAAATGTATTTATTGTTATGTATTTTTTAAAATATTTATTTTTTCATTCTATTCTATGTATTTTTAATTAATTAATTTGTTTTATTTTTGAATTTTTTTTAATTCATTCATTTTTGTATTTAATAAAATTTTCAAATTTTAATATTGTATTTATTTAAAAAATGTTTTTTACACTCACTACCCAATGGCTACTTGATTACAAACTTGGTCCTCATGTGACATGGAAACGAGTATGTGTGTATGTGTATTACTATCTTTATGGGGACATTTATATTATTTACACAGTCACACTATGAGGACCAAAATTCAGGTTGGGTTAAATATAAATGTAGGTCCCCACTCATAAAATAGAAATGATGTATTTTAAAAAAATGTTTTATTTATATTCATTTGTTATTTTTAAGTATTATTTATTTATTTGTTTGTTTTATTTGTTTTTGTATTTATTCATTCATTTGTATTTTTTTATTTAATACAATTTTGATGATTATTTTATTTAATTTTTTATTTATTTTTTTAAAATGTAATTAAATGTTTATAATTATTACTTATTTATTTAATGCATTGTTTAAATTATTGTTAATGATTGTATGAATTAATTTTTATTTAATACAAATACACACACACACACATATATATATATATATATAAAAATGTGTTTGTGTCTGTGTTTACACTCCCTACCCAATTGATTTTGACTAAAAACTTGGTCCTCATGTGACATGGAAACAAATATGTGTATGTGTGTGTGGCCATGTCCACATGTGTGTGTGTGTGTAAAGCAAATGTGCAACTTTGCATTATTATGGGGGTCTGGCTAAAAATAAGTTAATTAATGAATTAAATTTTTTTTTAAAATGGAGAACAGGAAAGGCACATGTGCTCCCTGAGCAAGAACAAGCAAGTGTGTTGGGGGGTGGGGGGTGGAATTGGGAATGGGGGCGTTGGTAGTGTACATCCCAATCAATCAAGCAGCGCCTCCTGCACCGTGTGCTGAGGGACCCAGTGACTGGTGCATGCAAACAGCCAGCAGGAGCCAGCTGGAGCCCAGCCTCCACAGCAGACAAAGACTGGTGGAGTGCAGCAGCACTCTGAGCAGCAGTGCTATCAGCAGCGTCACTGCGATCAGCAGCATCAGCACCACACCATTCACCATCATACACAGATGGGGAAGGCACAAAACATTTTTAATCACCCTCATGAAACAAAAATATATGACAATATATTGGAAAAATATAATGCATGATATTCAAAAATATATTCCCATATATGGAAAAGTAGTTCATATAGAGCTGTTCAACCTGTGTATTATTTGTTTTTCAAAATAAAACCAAAAATAAGACAACATTATTTGTTTCCAAAACCAAAATGAAAAAAAGGGATAACGATGTGTTTTTTCCTTTTTGTGTTTAAATGAATAATAGAAAAAACAGATAACTCCCATTTTCCTGTTTTATCCAATTTTGACCTGAAGCAAATTGTGTAAACTGGAAATGAATGTTAACAACCCACAGAAACATGTCCACTGGACGGAAGATCATTATAGTATGATATGACAACAATTTTCTCTGTGTTCATCTCTTCAGGTCTTAGGGTGACCCTTTTAGTTTACCCAAATAGGTATCTTATCTTATCTTTGTCACTGCGGGTCAAAGGTCATTTCTGGTTTATTCAATTTGCTTCAGGCCAAAACTGGATAAAACAGGAAACAGCTGTTATCAGTTTTTTCTATTACTCATTTAAACATAAAAAGGAAAACTGAAAAGAACATATCTTTATCCATTTTTTCATTTTGGTTTTGGAAACAAATAATGAAGAAACAACTTTTTTCATTCTTATTTTTAGTTTTATTTTGAAAAACAAATGAAGGAGTGATGCACAGATTCTGGTCCTTTCATTTATCGCTCCAGAATTATGATTCCACATCCATCACAGGTTCAGAGGTGATCCCATCACATTTATACAGATGTTGTTCTGTAATAAAGGTGTGTAAAAGGAGCTAATGTTGAAAACTTCCATTAATAATCTCTCCCAACATACACACTGATTATTGTAATCAGTGTGTATGTGTGTGTGTGTGTGTGTGTCTGCAGAGACATATCATGATATAACTCAATGAATAATTGAGATACCACCATGAAATTACATGGGCATACACATATAGCTAATGAATATCAGAAGCAATGATCCATTTGAGTAAAGGTCAAACGGTTAAGGTCACAATTACCTAAAAGGTCAAAATCTAATTATCTGTTATAACTCAAGAACAGAGGGTCATAGAAGTGTCAAATTGGTACCAAATGATGCGGAATGAAGAATTCTACAATTCTTTTAATTGGTGTTATCACATACAACCAATACTTTTTGAGATCTCTGGAGGTCAAAGGTGACATGGACATATCCAGCTACAACTTAATCACTACTGGATATATCATAATATTACACACACTGACCCATATATATATATATACATATTTTGAGACAGGACTGTCCATGATTAATCAAAATTAATCCAAAGCAACCAAATGATTAATCTTGATTCAAAATTGTAATCATTTGACAGCCCTTATTTACACATACCGTATGTTCTGGACTATAAGCCGCACCTGTATATAAGCCGCATCCGCTGTATTTTTGAAAAATATAATGAAAAAAGAATATACAAGCCACACCAGCTTATAACCCACAGATATCTATGTTGAAAAATCATACATTTATTGCATGTACAGAAGGATTTTAAACTGTAAATGTAGTTACATGTTTTTACATGAACAGGTTTTTTCCCAACAATGACTTTTAACACAGCAGTAAGTTTACCAATTAAAATGGAACAGAACCAAGAGAAAAATAATCATTATTTCCTTTTTTTTTTCTTAATTTATCCTGACTTTAAAATCACAAATCACTTTAATTAACTTCACTTAAACCGATGAAGTCGTCTTCTTCTGTGTCAGAGTTGAACAACCTCAGAAGTGTTTGGTCACATCTGTCTCCATGATGAAGGGGTGAGGATTTAAAAAATAATTAACAGTTGCTAATTTGTCGTCTGTGTTCTATCTCCTAAAGAAAAAGTAGCACATTCTTCTTTTCAGATTGAGATTCAGATGTCTTTATTGATTCCCTAGGGGCAATTCAGTTTGTAGACATTGGTCACAGCAGCATAAAAAACACACTTTTCACAATTACACTAGGATCTGTCTGAAGAGCTAAAAAGGCCCAGCAATAAATAAATAAAATATAACAGTGACAGTGAAATAGGAACAACAGATAAATAAATACTACATTTTAAAACAGAAAAAGAGATCACACATTTATAAAAACATTTTAAAAATTCCATTAATTATTCTTAGTCGTTTTGATTCTAATTCCGGTTAGAGCGCCCCTAATGGTGGAAGAAATATCCACAGAATACAAATAAGCCTCATGGGTCAAAACATATAAAAAATGTAGCGGCTTATAGTCCAGAAAATACGGCATATTTTATCTTCATTACTGCCGACGTAACCTGATAATTTCCTGCAAGGATCAATCAAGTATCTATTGGTTATTTGTTATCTTTCACTTGAATTTAAAAAATACAGCTTTTAAATTACATAGAGTCCATTCTGGACCAAGTACAAGTGTAATATTGTACAAACTGCCCTGGAGACAGAAGAAGAAAAGCAGGCAATCAAAAGTGAGTGTAATGAAGTAGTTTCCTACGGTACTAATATTGTGTCAGCCACTTTCCCCCTGTCTGTGTATTCACTTAATACTGATGCGAGATTGATTTGAGATGCTGAAATGAAATGGGATGGATTCATTCCCCAGGTGTCTGATTAAAGCAAATGTCTGGACCATGATATTATGTGATTGCATTGGAAAACTAATAGCATGGCTGTGTCCTTTGTGATTGTGGTCAAGCGGTAATTTTCCCGCTTCTCCTTTTCCTCTGCAGCTGCCATAAAATAATGAACACAAACTAGCAGCTGCTCACTAATGTCAACACAAATTGCAATGATACAAATGTGCAAAGTAAGTATGAGAAATAGCTTTAGTTAAAAAAAAAAAAGGTGGTGGTGGTGGTGGTGGTGAGGAGGGGGTGTCGTTGCTATTTTCTAATCAATAATTTAAGCTCATATTTAGTTATTATCATTATTTGGATATATTTAGTTTTTGGGATATAACAGAACATTTATGATTGTATTATAACTGCATTACTACACTTATAATCTGGATTCAGTTTTATGGTCAGACAATAGGAAGTGATGCAGAGAAAGAGAGAGAGACAGAGAGAGAGGGAGAGACAGAGAGAGAGGGAGAGAGAGAGAGAGAGGGAGAGACAGAGAGAGAGAGAGAGAGGAAGAGACAGAGAGAGAGGGAGAGAGAGAGGGAGAGACAGAGAGAGAGAGAGAGGAAGAGACAGAGAGAGAGGGAGAGAGAGAGAGAGACAGAGAGAGAGAGAGAGAGACAGGGAGAGAGAGAGAGAGAATGAATATGATCTCTTTAAAACAAAGGAGCCAATCAGTGTCACAGGGCGGGACTACCCGGTGGTGTTGTGGCTGGTGTGACGTAAAGCAGAAGCGACGGCAGTGTAGCCTTTTCACATACACAACAATGGCAGAGTGTGTTAGGTATCCCAGGGTCCATATAGACTATTTCCACTGTTTTGTCGACTGCATGTTCATTCATTAAAAGATGAACAGAGGACGACTGTGGAAGTGTTTGTTATTGGAAATGATGTTTTCACTCTTCTTCTGACCAGGTTTGGCAAGAGTTTGATCTATCAGATGGTTCCACTGGTGGATACAGAAATAGTACCAGTGCAGAGGCCCATGGTTATTGTGGTACCCCCCTGGTTGTGTTGGTAGAGGACCAAGTCAAAGAGGCTGGTAAACTAGGGCTGACAGTAATGGAACTGAGAGGAAGAAATGACAACCACATCTGCAACAGATGTTGGCAGATAGTGTTCGTTAGCCCTGAGTCAGTCAAGATGATGGACAGATTCTTCATCTAATCACATGCAAGGATTTTATTTTAGGCCCCTCCTTTGAAAACTGATTGGTTGCAGAAGGGTCCCAGATGGTATCGTGAGATATCATCTAGTGACAGTCAGGTTAACTTTCATCAGCACTTTTAATACTTATCTGAGCACTTTCATGTCTATTTGAAACTTATTTATACTTAAATCCTTATTATATATAACTCTTTATTTTAGACTTGAATCTTTTAATTTATTCAGGTGAAGGGAGATGGTACAATTTGCAATGACAACAAGGCAGTTAGAGACATGGCATCATAGGACATCACAACGTGACGTGATGGAGCCATAGGTGTTGACCCGTCTGATGTCTGAAGGTGAGACTATGTGAATGAAAAAAAACCCAAATTCTATCTTGTCTGAATCCTGAGATTTTACCACTGATGTGTTTTAGTTGGTTGTCAGACTTTTTTGTACCCCCTAAGAATTATATTTTTAGTCAAGTATCCCCTGACATGGGCAAAACAATTTTGGAAGAAAAAAAAGAGGTACAGTGCTGTAAAATATTTTAAAAATATATATATTAAGCCAGGGCCGTGCAGAGACCTTTGGTGGGGCAGGGGCTCCTTTTTTTTTTTTTAAAAGGGCACGAAAAACCAAACTTTCAAACATTTGAACTTTATTAAAACAAAATTTCAACAAGGCAGTCAGAGACAGTAATCCTCCGCTAAGGCTTGATATGTCGCCGTATGACGTAAAAATGTAATGTGATTCAGCCATAGGTGTTGACCCCTCTGATGTCCGAAGGTGAGACGGTATGATTGCAAAAAAAACACCAGATTCTATCTTGTCTGAATCCTGAGATATTACCACTGATGTGTTTTAGCTGTTGACCTTTAGTGTGACCTTAACCTTTGACCTTCATTGCTCAAAATCTAATCATTCCTGAAAGTTTAATCAAAATCCGTTCAGAACTTTTTGTGTAATCCTGCTGATAGACAGACAGACAGACAGACAAACGGACACGAATTTAATACCTCCTTGGCAGAGGTGATAAAGGCTATTGTGATTCTGATTGGTAAGACAGCCCAAAAATGTGAGCAATTCATGCATTTCATGTCGCATCAATTAGTCCTAACAAACATAAATGAAGTAACTCACCTGTTTTGAAGCTGAAAATATAGAGATGGAAAAAAGATCAGACGTTTTATCAGTCAACCATCTGCAGCGTTTAACCCTCAGCTGACACCGTTGGCCTTCCTCTTTTAGAACGACACACTGCTCTCATCATCACTGACGACTGGTCTCTTGTTGTCATATTTAACACACTTTGGTACAAGATGAAAACACTGTGCTCCAGGAAATATTAAGCACTGTTCCAACAAGCACAGCTTTCTTGTCAAGGTCAAACACAGTCGACAGAAAAGAAATCCAGAACAGAAAGGCAGGCCTATTTCTGAGAAATGTATTTACACATTTGATGGTTTGCCCGGAGAGACCAATTACCATACTCGTCTGGCTGGAGTCAAACAGAAATTTCTTTTTAGTTCTTTGACTTGGCAGCAAATAGTAGAAAGGTGTTACTGGGTTTTTTTCTCCCCCTCCATCAAAGACAATAGTGTAATTGGTTTGTATTTAATATTTGATTTTGATTTGATTTATTTGAACATTAAGAAATGGGAAATAAAGAGAAAACATTACTGGGTTCCTGCATAATTTCAAAATTATTTAAAAGATAAGTGCAGTATTTTCCACACTATAAGGTGCACTGGACCTTTATTTTAGTTTACTTATTTCATTTTTAAATAGTTACATAGGTACAGTTACTGGACACTGTGTATCATGAACTACTGAAGTGGACGTAACTCAGTAAAAGTTCTTCATGAGTGTACGAGAGTAGATTTTTTTCGGTATCTGTACTTTACTTGAGTATTTATTTTTCTGGCAACTTTTTACTTTTACTCCCTACATTTTTGTATAAATATCTATACTTTATACTCTTTACATTTATATAAATATCTGTACTTTATACTCTTTACATTTATATAAATATCTGTACTTTATACTCTTTACATTTATATAAATATCTATACTTTATACTCTACATTCTCACAATAGACTCATTACTTTTACAAATTAGACAGATGTCACAGTATGAAAAATAAGTCACTTTAGAAAGAAAATCAGTGGAGGAGAGAAACTGACTTCATATATTATAGTTATTTGACTATTATCTGACCATTTTTCTCTTAAAATTTGCTTTTTTTAATCTCACATTTACTCATGATGACTTTTTTTTTTTCAATTGTAACTTTTTTTTTTCATTTTCCCTAAATTTCCCATCCATACCAACACTACTGAGTAACTGTGACCTGATCAAACACATTATTTACACAGTAATTCACTTTTAAAGGGTTTATTTGGACACTTTTGAAACTTTTCAGATTTTTCCTGCTTAAATAAGTACTATTGCATTCTTGACAAAAAATAAAGCTTTACTTTGTACTTTATTACAATTTAGAAGTTGTACTTTTTACTTAAGTAAATGGTTGAATCAATACTATTACTTTTACCAAAGTATTCTTTCACACAAGTACATAAGTGTACTTCTAAAGTACAGAATGTGAGTACTTTGACCACCTCTGATCATGGAGCTCTGAGGTTCATCACTGATTTTAAATCCTGACTCATCATTGTTCACTCCATGCTCTTAAAGGGGCAGTTTGAGAGATTTTTCCCTGGGGTTGCAGAGGTGGGGCAATAAGTCTAGGGTAGTGGGGCGGGGGGCAGTTTATGGATGAAAAATAACTCACTAGGGAGGGCAGGGGTACAGGGGTCCCATCCCTCCCAAGAGGTGGCCAGGGGAGCTGTGAGCCACCTTCGCCCCTGGACCCGGTCGGGGAACATCACCGCGGAGGAAAAGCGCCCGGGGGCACCAGCCAGATCCAGGGGGAGGTCCCGCGAGGGGATCCTCGAAGCTACCGACCCAGACCTGCTGAGGTTAAATCCCTCAGGCAGACTGCGTGGACCCCACCTGTTTACCTCTCAACAGTTTCACATCCTCTATAACTCTCTGTTCAGTTCTTTACAACTTTCCCTTCAGGTCCTTGTTGACTGTGTCAGTATTTAGCCTCAGATGGAGTTGACCACCTGCTGTGGGCTGCATTCATAAACACACCAACCCCGAGAAGACCGGACCTGGCGTGATGACCGGACCTGGCGTGATGACAACCGGGTAAGTGGTCTTCTGTACACCACATTTGCCACGCCCACCCATGGGACGGGGATTCGGTGTTGAGCCCTTCCCTCTTCGCTCGTTGCTACTGAGGGAATCCTGGTTAGTTTCTTTTCCTCTTAGTAATGTGTGTATAATCAGGAATGAGGGTCAGAACATCCAACGAACCACCACCCCTCCCTGTTGTTGTTTTCTTTTTTAGAAATCCCACCCTGCATATATACATTCATATATACAATGTTTTTTAAGGCATTGTTATATTATGAGCTTTTATTACAGTATGTTCTGTACAGTAGCAGAGCTCAGAGTTTAAGAAGTTACTACATTATTACATTATGCACAAAGACATTATGAGTTGCGACACAGTGTTTGTTGTTTTATGCCGTTTATGAAAAGTAGAAAAAGTAAAAACTAACTCATGTCTTGCTGTCGTGTAAATGATTGGGAAATGAATTAAAATGTGGTATTTTACTCTTGACGACTGTGTGCTGCCCAACAGTGAGGACAGCGAATCAACTTCACGCTTGACTAACATCTGTTTGCTGAGACGTAATTGTAATTACACGACCTATAGGTGAAGTGAAGCATGATGAATTTAAGTGTCTGTTGTGTATTACCATCTCTCTAATTACTGATTATATGCAAGTCTGGTTTGTCCCCACGGATAATGAAAGGTAAAGAAACATATAGTGATGAATGGATGATGAGGTTCATTAGTCACTCCTTCCTGTAAAGACTTTGAAATTATATTGTTGTAAAATGATGCATATATCACTGTTATTATAATATTCACTAAACACACAGGGTTTGAATTATTATAGAGTCTCACTTGAGGGTTTATATTACAATTAAAGAAGGCTTTTAGTCTTTAAAACTCATTGAAATGACTCACAATTAAAGTGTTGAGTTTCAGTTCTGGCCAGTGTGTGACAGACATTAACTTTATCCCCAAATATATGAATGGCAATTAACTTCATTTGTTACATTATGATTTGGCATATGCTTATATAAGCTTTCCATCAAATAGAAGTTGGCAGGCAATTATTTTAATTGTCACTTTGCTGCCATAATTTATTTAAAGGGATTATCTGGGGTCAAAATAAGTTTAGCTCTTTTTTTTTTAGATGATTAGGAGTACATACATATAGTTGACATCAAACTCATATCATTCAGATGTACATGGAGACATTTAGATTTTGCAGTTTTGAGCTTAGGGTGACCATATGTCTGGGTTTTGTCCAGACAGGCGGCTCTGTCACTTGTCCTCACTTTTTACATTTCATCTTGAGGCTCCAAGGACAAAATGTCAAAAGTGAGGACACATGACAGACGGCTAGTCCAGTTTTAGAGCCGTCTGTCCAGGACCAAACCTGGACATATGGTCACCCTATTTAAGCCAAACTGTGTTAGTATGGAAGTGATTAAGGCATGTCTTTTTCATCAACACTAAACACTATTTTTAATACTAACTCTTCTAAAGTTTTAAACATCATCACACTTAGAGGGTCCCTAAAGGCAAACCCAAGTGTCCTGAGGTCTTCATGTCCTCAGATAGTGTATCCTGATCATTACTGATGTCAAGCCAGTACGTTTCCGGGTGCAGGAGACATCTCTTGGAGGAAGCCTGAAATAGCCGATGGCAGAGTGCAGAGTTAAGATTATCTGGAAATTCTTGATTTCATTGCATTCTTTTTAAAAAAACATAGTCCAGTATTTAACTACAAATGTAAATGAACGTGTATGCAACAGCAAAGCTTAGCCTACTAACAGGCTGTTGTATTTAAACATTTTGTAAATAGAATTTTCTTTTGTATTCAGATGAAAAATTGACCTAAAGTTTTTCGTGACTTGAATTATTCATTAGCTGGGTCTTTCATAAGTACAGGTACCACTGTACTTCCAACTAATATTTTTTATTAAGGGGAACTATTGTGGATATAAGTGAACGTAACTGAAAAACATATGAGGTACAATTTAGTGGAATTAAGTCATTAAATGATGAGAATGATATTGTTCTGTTATTTCTATTGTTTCAAATAAAGATGATTGAAAAAAAATTAACTTAACTGATGTATTAGATACTGAAATATAATTTGAGAGCACTGCAAATAACCACCAATATGTATCACACCAAAAAAACTGCAATCACAAAACACAGTAATTGTATTCAGGGGCGGCTGTGGTTCAGTTGGTAGAGTGGGTCGTCCAATGACTGAAGGGTCAGAGGTTCGAGTCCCAGCCCTGTCTGTCCACATGTCCAAGTGTCCTTGGACAAATACACTGAACCCTGACATAGTCTCCCAGTAGGACTGACAGAACCTTAGAATACTAGGTTAATAAGTAATGTTTTAATGTAGGTATACTTTAATAAGCATCTACATTTTAAGGTCTGGAAAACTGCAGTTATCTAAGTTTTATAAATTTAAAATAATTGATGCAATAGATTGCCTAAATTTTTTTTTTGTTCTGCGAACTTATTTAGGTTTACAGTGTGCCAAATAATGTAATGCACTTTCATTTCAACAGTGTATCTGTGATGTGTCTTTGAAATTACAATTAAGGAATCCATCTAATCTAAAGTTGTATTTTAATTGTCAATCATTGTGAAGCACTTTGGGCTACACCTGTATGAAAGGTGCTATATAATTATATAATAATAATAATAATAATAATAATAATAATTATTATTATTATTATTATTATTATTATTATTATTATTATTATTATTATTATTAATGGTCAAACTTTTCTGAGTGTACTTTCCTGTGAATACGCTTCATTTTGGCGGCTGTGACTCAGTTGGTAGAGTGGGTCGCCCAATGACAGAGAGGTTGGTGGTTCGCGTCCCAGCTCTGGCTGTCCACATGTCGAAGTGTCCTTGGGCAAGACACTGAACCCTGACTTAGGCCCCCAGTAGGACTGACCTTAGAAACCTACTGGTGTATGAGTGTGTGTGAATGGGTGAATGTGAGGCTAATGTAAAGCGCTTTGAGCACCATGAAGATGGAAAAGCACTATATAAGCGCAGTCTATTTACCATTTTGTCCCAAAAATGGCTCTGTACCACCCCCTGTATGGTCTGTAGGACAGCAGTTGTATAGAGTCTGAGCTCTTGTGTGTGTGAAGCCAAGTACAGTGGCCTCTGCACTGACTGTGTTTTCATCTTCACCAAGGTCAGAGATGACCAGCTTCATCTGACAGCAGAGTGAATATTGAACAGGGAAGGAAATGTCCCAGGACTGACTGACAGAAGGAAACACCGCCCCCTGCTGGAATCATGTGGGCGTGGCCTCAGAAGCTCCAGACAGAGGAATGCATCATTCATGTCAGTGGTACAAAGGCACACACGTGGATCAGAATGCACAATGATCCTGTGCACAAAGACACACAGTATTTTCAGAGCTTTAATGCTACAGCGTGTCCTGCAAATGTTCTTATGTGGCTTTTGTTTGGCTTTTTTTTTATTGAACAAGATGTTGCCAGTAACAACTACAACAAAAAAAAAATATAATAATCATATATAAGTCCTTGAAAGAGGTGGACTTCCATCAATGACACCAGTGACATGTTTAGAGAACAAACAGTGTACGCTATGGTCCATGGTTCATGTTAAAATAAAAATAAATGAGAATAAATGAATGAATAAATTTAAAAAAAACAATAAAATAACTGAAAAATACAAATAACAAAAAAAAGGAAAATAAAAATAAAGGAATAAAATAAATAAAAAAGACAAAAAACAATACATAAAAACAAACAATGAATATAAATTATAAACAAACAAATAATAAAATAAAAAATAAAGACATAAATAAAAAATAAATAAATTTAAAAAATACAAATAAATTAATACAATTAATTAATTAATTAATAAAAAAAAGAAATTACGAATAAGTAAAAATTAATAGACAAAATAATGAAATAAATAAATACAAATTAATAAAAAATAAAGAATATAAATACATTCACTTTTTTTTATTAATTAAAATTTAAACAAGACAAAAACAGAAATGATCCCTGTGCACAAAGACGGTATTTATTTATTTATATTTAAGGCTATAGTGTGTGCTGTAAATCTTCTTCTGTGGCTTTTGTTCGACTTTTTTTCTTTTGTAGATAGCCATTTCCAGTAATATAAAATAATAATCATATAGGAGTCCTTGAAAGTGATGGGGTTTCATCTACGATGCTGACATGTTTAGAGAACAAACAGTCTACACTACGGTCCATGGTTCATGTTTGGATATGTAAATGAACCTTTTCCACAGTGTTATTCCAGCTCTTTCAGCTGGAGGGGTGCCATCCACATGCTTGGTCTGAAGAAAAGCGTCTCCATAGAAACTAAGACAACGCTGGCACATGGGCTCAGAGGGTGACTGCGCAAATGCTTTTCTTTTGGAGGACAATGACACTGGGGTGTGTTGGCACTGGGCCGGAATGGAGAGCATCAAGCAGGGATATTGAGTGTTGAACAACGGGCACTTATTTTTAGCTAATTTAAACAGTATTTATACCCAGTGCTAAAGTTAAATACATTTATTCATGTTTTCAATAAGAAACAACTGGAGTACAGTAGCATGACTGTGTGTGTGTGTGTGTGTGTGTGTGTGCGTTATAGCATAGTGTGTAGAAAACCCATACAACCCACACTTCCAACACTGTCAGACAAAATCTGCCTGGATTAAAACTAATTTTTCTAAATCTGATAGAATAAAGGTTGTGTTCAAATGAAGACATTGCTATCAAAAGTCAGGAAAACCTTATGAAACAACATATATGGCAATACAACAGTACCTCTACTTACCAAAGACCCAGCTAACGAATAATCCAAGGAACAAAAAACCTTTAGCTCAATTTTTTTTCTCTGAATACAGAAGAAAATTCTATTTATGAATGTAAAGTGAAACCCTCGAGACATACATTACTGTACGTACTGTACGTATTTACGTAATGTACATAAATACGTCATGTACGTACTGTACGTAGCATCCCGTTGGCTATGAGGGAGCCACCCATGATGCTTTTGGTGACTTTTGACCCTCATTCATCACAGAGTTTTAACCATACACATATGAATCTTGAGTAATTTTCTGGCAACTTTTTACTTTTACTCCCTACATTTTTGCCTAAATATCTGTACTTTATACTCTTTAGATTCTCAGAATAGACTCATTACTTTTTCAAACTAAACAGATGTGACAGTATGAAAAATCCCTATCTCTCTGTGCGTAAACACAGAGAGACCTTTACAAGACGTGGCTACTTGGCGGCCACTGCCTTAAACTTTACACACTTAATATAAAAACTGAGGACCCGTGAACAACATGTGGACAGTCAGGTTTTAGAGCTGTGGGTCCAGACTAAATGGGGACATATGTTTACTTTACTCTATATTTAACAGAAAACTCTTTGCTAACTTCATCCTTTGTTTTGTTGAGGATAAAATGTTGATGCTTGTGTCTCGTCAGTGGACATTATTATGTTGCATTGAACTTTAATTCAAGTTGCTCATTGCTGGACAGATGTGTGTCAGTGTGTTTTGTTGGGGTGTTTTTTTTGGGTGGGGGGGGTTTAGCCTTGTGTCTGTGTTGTTCCTCAGCTGACAATGTGATGACGTCATCATGACACGTTTACTCGACTCCGACTTTGACGGATAAGTCGACTTGAAAAAAACTGAAGTCGTTAATGCCCTATCATTTACACATGTCTGGTTTGGAGAGGGTGATTTTCAGTCTTATATCAGACATGGCATTCACATGAAAGCTCAGAGTCTCCCCTTTAAAATGATACCAAACATGATAGAATTAAATGTTTCAATATGTCCCATATCTATTTTCTACTATGTCATTGTTCTGCTTGATTTATATGCATTATTTTCCCAACCATAGCTTACATTATGCATAATAACTCAGAACAGCTACTCTTGTCAGACGACCATCACGCATCATTGAAAAGCTAAGATTCCAGGCTTTTAGAAAACGTATTATAACCTTTGTCACTTTATCTGTAACAGTCTCCATATTTTGGGGCCTGGGCTCATGGTCTATATGTGTGACTTCTTTTTTTTTTTGGACAGGCAATGTAGTATTCAGTAAAGATGGGCCAGAAATAAGTCTGTGTCCTGTATCAATGTTCTTTTGGTAAAGCTTAAGGGCAAATTTTGACGTTCCATTTCTAATCTATGCAGAGTGAAGCACTTTTGAGTGTGAGTGGAAGCGAGGAGTTGGACTGTGCAGAGTAAAGGAGCATTTTTAAGATGGAAGTAGGAACACTTGTCCTAATTGGCTGAGAAAAGAAGCCTCTGAACCTCAGTGGTGGTTGAAGATTTTGAAGTGTTAAAAATGAAGCTCTGTCGATGGAGGCCTTGATACAGTAGGTACAGAGAGACTGATGAAACACACCAACAAACAACACAGACCACACTCATCGCCAGCTCTCACACAGTAAGGCCACAGCATGACGGTGTTAGAACAACCTGTCGAAAGCTTGTCGAGACTCAAAAGTACTTCTGATGAATATTAATAAAGACAGAAGTGGGTGCAGAGAGAGTGACAGCAGTGAATGGATGGAAAAGGAGAGAAAAAGCACAGCTCAACATTTATCTGTACTAACACACGCCAGACCTGGTGATATGACCACTATAAACTGGTAAATGTATGATAAGTGGAGGGGGGGGGGGGGTTGGTCCATAACTGGACACGTGCATGTGTTTTGGTTTGTCCACATCAGTTTTTGTGTTATAATAATATGATGGAGTAACAGGGCAGTACTGCCCCCCACCCCTCTAAACTATATGGTCATTTATCTTTTTTCTACCTTCTGAAGCTTCGCAAACTTTCATTTAAGGAGCAGGATGTTTGTCCTGGACTGACTATATTATCTCGTCTCGTCATCTGAATTCGCTTTATCCTCACTAGGGTCACAGGGGTCACTGGGGGCCTAATCCAGCTACAGTGGGTGAAGGCGGGGTACACCCTGTATGAGTCTCCAGTTCATCCCAGGGCTGAACATATATAGACAAATCACTCTCACATTCACATTCACAATTCACACACATTCACATTGACAATTTAGATTAACCAATTAATGTGCATGTGTTTGGATGGGGGGAGAAAACCGTGCTGCCCTAACTATATACATACATACACACATGCATACATACAGTGGTACCTCTACTTACTGTAATTCAATCCAGAAGTGTTTTCGTATAGTGAAATTTTCATAAATAGAGTTGCATTTTACATATAAAATGCGTAATTCGTTCCAAGCCCCCCAATACTACCCCTCAAACCCTTTAAAATTGATATAAAATTACCAATTATGTATGAAATATGTTTTAAGAGAAAACATAGATTTAGATTTTAGTCCATCCAGGCTAACACCAGCTGTTGTTAGTGTAGATACAAACACCACCACACCGAGTTTTATCTGAGAACATGATTCTGTTGGAGCTGAATATTGTTAGCACATCCAGGCTAATGTCGGTGTCAATGACAGAAGAGTTGATCCACGTCTGGGTGAGAATGAGGATGCAACAGCCTGGTGGATCATGTTTGCTGTTTAAACCCAGCTTTGGGTAGTCCAGTTTTTTTTCCAATGAGCATAGGTTGGGCAGCGGCAGTAGAAACAAGTTAGCTGTTAGCTTGGCTGTAAATCCACCGCGACAGCCGCCTCTACTTCCTTCCTTCTACTTCCTCCCACAGATGCTGCCTCCGATACCTCCGCATCTGTGGGAGGAAGTAGAAGAATGGTCCGCATCTCCAGGCTTGCGGAGTACAAGTTTTTAACAGTTTTCTTTAAACTGATGATAGTCTGTCAGTCATATACTCTTCTTGCACTATTCGGCTAAAAATTTGATACTAAAAGCGCTGGAGAAATGACCGTCAAAGTGTCTGTTACCGGGAGACACAGCAGCAGGTCCATGATGACTGAGGGTCAAAGGGTAACGAAAAGCATCATGGGTAACTCCCTCATAGCCATAAATGATGTATTTAGGTAAATTACGTAGTTGGTATAGGAATGTACTGTACTTTTTGTCTAGGAGGTTTGAGTTTCTCGTAATTTGGAATGTTCGTTAGCAGAGGCTTTCGTATGTAGAGGTACCACTGTATGTATATAATTCATGCTGTCATTTGATACATACAAACAAAATAATAATAATGAAGACTCAAAAGCAGCCCCTGAAAATAGGCCGATACCATTTTTGAAGCGAAACTGTGGTGTAAAATAATATGTATTTGTAAAATGACAAAATGCTTGGGAACTCTTAATCACACTTTGAAAAAAAATAATGGTGATTAAAAAAATTGTTAATTGCGATTAACTTGATCAGTGATGTGCGGGTCAATGTATAAACGACCTGTAACCGACCACTTTTTTAACTAACCCGCCCATAACTCAGACCGCAAGAAAAATATTTGAAAAGGACAGACCCAACTCACTTCTCGACCCACATTTTTAAAAAGTAGTCTTTATGAACATCACATGACCTTACTCAATACCTGCATTTATTTCTTTGTTAAAATCCAATGTCATTGTTTGTAAGTTGAAATATTTTTGTTCTGCTTCATCATTCAAAAGTTATCAACGCTAACGCAGCATCTAAACCAGGGGTCGACAACCTGTAACACCCAAAGAGACATTTGAACCCAGTTTCCACGGAAAAGAAAACACTGGGTGTCCCTCATCATCTTTAAAAATCTCAGCCAATGTGTCCCAAACATTAAATTTTTTGTTTGTACGTCTCCAAAGCTTATACTCTCCCAACTTTATTAAAATACCGAATTTACCGACATGGACAAAATGACAACAGTTATCGTAGTAAATGCCCAGGCTTAGTTGCAAACAATTAATAGTTTTTTTATCATTGGGTGATTTATGAAAATGTTTGCAACATGTATTTGTTTTATTCTTATCATTTCCTGGATTGTACGGTGCTGTCCTCCAACAGAAATGGTGGAGCCTTTGCTGTGATAACAGATCTGATGCTTCAGTTCTGCTTTAGATTTGACTTTCTTTTTTGTTCATGCAGAGCAATTAGGGAATGATACGGTAGATGGAGGGGGTGGTGGGGGGGGTGGTGGTCACTTCGTTCAATTAGTTTCAGGACTTTAAGGGACAGGTAAGAAATTTGTTGGCGTTTAATTGTTTCCATTACTCCTTTAATGCTCTTTTATGTATTCAGGCACATTACTGCAAATCTTCTGGTCGGTCAATGCAGTTTTATGTCTCATTTAATAACTGTCTTAGATACATAACAAGTCAAAATTAAATATTCAGTCCATATAATGAAGGTCTCATTAAGAAGCTCAATGAGATTTCTTTCCACTGACAATACTAGAGCTGTTTCATTCGAGTCTCATTATGTCATAAGATGATTGCCAACTGGTTCCTCATGAGCCTAGACATTTATTCCATCTTCAGTCATTCAGGGGCAGAAACAGCAGAATGAAAACTCTACTGATGTCTGTCACAGTTTCAGTCAAGTGTGTTAGTGGAACAGCTAACTTTATTTCCTGAACATTTACTAAAGGAAGGCTTCTGACAGACACTTAACAATGACCTCCTACCGTCTGTACAGAGTCACTTCATGTACAATAGAGTTCATGTTTCAACTGAGTTATTACCATTCAAATCAGGTTGTCATTTTTCCAACAGACTTGACAGCACAAAAACAGGCTGCTCTATTCCAGAAAACTTTCTCAAGTCTACCTTTTAAATTCTTCAGGAACAAACAGATATGAACAAAGTGGGTCATTAATAGAAAAACAATAATAATAATAACAAATATTCAGAGAATGTGTAACCTCACCCCTATTTTTGTGCCAATCTCAAGTTTCTGTGACAACATGCTCTTGAATTAGAGCCAATAATGTGATTTTGACCTGTGACATTTTACAATACTGATAATTTCATTATATGTATATATGCATCAGTGTGTGTAATATTATGATAATATATCCACCATCATTCTGCATCGTTTGGTTCCAATCTGAAAGTTCTGTGACCCTCCGTTCTTGAGTTATAACCGATAATTAATTATATATATATTAATTTTTTTCTGTGCAATTATCCATGGTTCTGAGCAATATTTATCAGATTTTTTCACTGTTCATTTTGTTTACACTTTTTTAGCCTGTTCAAATTGTATTTTAACTATTTATTCTCTATTGCACTTCCATTATTTGCACTAAATAAACAGATTTTTTTTTATTACTGTTCTACAATATACTGTTTTTCGGTGTCTGTGGACTCTTCCAAACTGCATCTCACTATACTTATATACTGACAACAAAGAACATCTATTTCCCCAGTAAACTACAATCCAAACACACAAATGAATAATTCAGTACCCTTTTTCAAACTTAAATAAAACATTATGAGTCAGAAATGTTTGTAATATTTTTTCCCCTCAGTCTTTTGTGCATAAAGCACACATACAACATAAAAATCATATTAGATAGGAGGACATACTGTAGGAGAACAGAGGAGTACCAACCTTTAAGTGTAGATGCAACATCTTATATCTCTCTAACACATACATACACATACTTCAGAAAATAATTCAGCGGTTGTAATGCTTTGCGCTAAAACACTGCACAAATTAATCCAAATCCAATAACTTGGCCCGTCAAGATTCAACACTTAGCATACCCAAGTGACTCACATGGGCATCACCCATGGCTCTCCTTAAATGCTGGCAGTGAAAAGCTTTTTTAACAAGAAGCTCTGGGTACGGGTGTCACTACAGCGATCTTTTCCAGCCTGAAAAGTTCAAGGAACACATCTTTAAAAGGCTCTAGAAAACCAACAAAGTCTGTGAGGATGGTTAGTTTTTCCATTCCATTCTTTTTATTTCTATCCAGCACTCTCTTAATCTGATAGATCTCACTGGCCAAGTCCTCAAGATTTGAATCAAAAATCGTAGCGAAAGCAAATAAGTGTCTCTTTCTATAAAAAGAGGGCTGAGTGTTTGGATTTCCTTCATAATATAACAGCTGGGTTCAAAAAACCATCTCTGCAGCTCACCAATCAATCCATACATTTACATGGTGATTTTTTAATTCCAAATTATTTATTCAGAATAAAGTAATTTGGAATTAAAGCTATTTCCTTCATGTTTACATGTTAATTCAGAATAATTCCACTGTAGTTAATTCAGCTTTTAAGAGCTGAGGGTACAGAGGGTTGTGATTGGACAGAACGCCCATGTGATGTCTTGCCATCTACAAAACAATTGTGTTCACTTAGTGTTTTGCTTTCATCAACATGGAAAACCAGATACTTCATGCTATATTCAATACTTCCAATTCTCCAATAAAATACTTGACTTTGCCGTGACTCCAACACTTGCTTCGTACAGCCATCTCGGAAAATGTTCCTTCACTAATATCGGCAGCGTGGAATATTTGTGTGTGCCGGTGTAATGACTTGCATAATCACAACAAGACCAGGATCATGCGCAGAACAACAGCAATAATGTTAAAGCAGAATTAACTGTTTACATGGGAGAGGAATTGTCTTATTTGGAATTAACATCGGAATAAACCAGAGAAAATAAGCAGTTGTATTTAGCCGCTATCTTCCTCATATAAATGGCCCCTGAGTGACAGCTTCAGTTCAGTGTGAGTGGCTGAAGCAGTGCGTCAGTCAAGATGACGGACAGATTCTTCATCTAATCACATGCAAGGTTGTTAGATAAGGCCCTTCCTTTGAAAAAGATTGTTTGTGGAATGGTCCTAGATGGTATGGTGATACCATCTGGTGACAGTCAGGTTACTGTGGCTGCTGAAGTGTCACAAAAATATCATTTTCTTGCACAATGAAAATAAAGACTATTCTATTGTGTTTTCCAGGAACAGAAGTGAGGGCTGGTTCAGCTCAGCTCAGCTGTTACACTCACCTTAGACAGGTTTTTCAGCACTGTTTTGGGATGTGTGTAATTCAGGTGACCTTATGGAGCGGAAAGAAATCCTTGAGATTCTTTTCAAGTGTGTATTGGAGGATGAGTCCTTGTAAAAAGAATAACTAACATTCCTCACAGTGACGCTGGGGTCCAAGGCAACACCACTGAGAGCTGAGAAACTATCGAAGGTTTTCAGGGTGAAATACAAGTAAGTTAGTTTATCTGATAATCTGAACATATCTGATAATATGATACAACACATTGTATTGTGTCATATTATATTGGATCACATCATATGGTATGGCATCATATTAGATCATATCACACCATGTCACATCATATATCATATCATAATGTATCATATAATATCAGTTTTAAAGTCTCAGAGACATGTTTGTAGTTGTAGTAGACTATACGGACAAGTTTATAATTGTAGTAGACTATACGGACATGTTTGTAGTTGTAGTAGACTATACGGACACAAGTTTATAGTTGTAGTAGACTATACGGACATGTTTGTAGTTTTAGAAGTCTTGCCCAAGGACACAACTGACTGACTAGGACAGAGCGGGATTCAAACCACCAACCCTTCAGTTACTGGACAACCCGCTCTACCAACTGACCCATGACTGCACATATGTGTCCATATGTATGTATTTTTTTTTTTGTGTCTTAATGCTAAAAGCTGCTGGACAAAATTTCATTGTGCGTCATATAATGATAATAAAGATTCTTGATTCTTAAGCCTAATTTATTCCTCCGGAACCGGATGAAATTTGTCTTTCACGCCTGACATTGGTCCTGGAGCTGGCATTTATGCCTCAGACCGTATTATGGATGTTGTGTTTGAAATCTTGCAGGGGTCGATAACGAGTTGCAGAGGGTTCAAGAAACATGGTGTCTATTGAAGCGATGATTTTGGTGTATTTACTGTGGAGGCATGAAAAATTGACCAAAAATAGGTGCACAAGACAGTGTAGTGTGTGCCCACTTAATACAAGGAGGATAGTTGATAGCGAATTCATCTCATTGGTGCTACTTATGGGTCAGATAGACGAGAAGAAGCATTTTCAGTATTTCACGATGACTGCTAATACCTTTAACATTCTCCTTGCCCAGGTAACACCCTTCATCCAATATCAAGTCACAGGACGCCAGTGAGCGCAACTGAGCAGCTGTCAGTGACCCTCTACTACCTTTCCACTTAAAGTCCAAGCGGGAAACTTCTTTGTGTGTGGAATTCTGAAATTTTACACTTTTTACACTCTCTACTGCCCCCACAGTTTCCTGTGGTATTGTTCCGTATCACCCGGAGCTCACCAGATTGCTAAGCTCTTGACCAATGGATAAACTGACGGGTCTAACTACCTCTGGAACCGGATGAAAAACGTCTGTTTCCGTAATTAATGGAGGATATAAATTATGCTTTATTCAATGAAACAGCATTAAGTAATAATAACGCAAACAATGAAGACAAACAGAAAAACCCTCCACAATATTTGCATTTGAATAAATACATTAAAATATCAATAATATTGCCATATGTTGCAGAACTAAACTAAACTAAACTCTGAAAATGTCCACACAGGTCTAGTGATTACACTACTAATCTACAACATTTTCATTACGTTTACAAAGACACAGGGGACTGGATATTAGTTTAAGTAAAGCCTTTTAAGTCTAGGATTAATAAGATACAGTTCAAAGGCTCATTGTACATAGTCCATTAAGAAAGATAGACGTATAAGATCTAATGTAGACATGTTAATTAAAGGGAAAACAGCCTTGGATAAGTGTGATCTAACAGATGTGGTTTAGAAGAGCTTCATTATTCTAATTAATGTAGATAGATCTATAGGAGAAGAGCAGTGGAAGTGTAGAGGACATGTGACAGACATCTGTACCTGATAATATATCTGAGACGGTGAAGGCAAAGGTGGCAACTGTATTTAAAAATGAAGAAGAAAAAAATGTTTTCTTTTATTGTGAAGGCATTTATGAAGCCATAACTGTCACGAGCTGAGGGAATAGAAGGTTCCAGAGAGACGACACTTCAGTGCTTTCAACAAATCTGGGATACGTCCACTTTTCCATAATTAAAGATACATTGCACGAGTCTCTGTCTCTCTCTCTTCTCATCCACACTGTCTCTCTAATACACTCTTTCTCTCACTCTCTCATCCACACTCTCTCTGTCTCACACTTTCACACACTCTCTTACACACTTGCTCTCCCACAAACTCTCTCTCTCTCTCTCTGAAAGATCATATGTTTGAGTTGTAATTTTATTTAATTTTTTTTGCATTTTTCTTCATTAACTGAATGTTTTCATTTTGAGTTTCTATTGTATTAAGTGATGTTCAAAGGAAGGAAAAAAAAGGTTTGTCCCATTCTGTCATAGGAAGATTTTTTTTTTTTTTTTGCTATATGCTTTGTTTGGATGTTGTTAAAGGAAAATGTCTGTTTTCTGTTATTTTGTGGTTAGAATGTAAATAAATAAATCGCTTTTTGAAAAATCAAAAAAAAATTCTCTCTCTCTCTCTGTATACACACACACACACTATGTAAGTTGTGTGACTATATTTTCCAGTTAAGAGAAATTCTACAGAAATGTCACATCTTCTCCAAGTTTCTGGAAGACTTCTTTTGAAAGCACATTTGGGAATTCTATACAGGAGAACTCACCTACTCTGAATTACAAGCTACTTCAGGGACAGCAGTATATAGTGTTGCATGCTGGGTAATACCTAGATGAAATTTGAGGTGACTTTCCTCCATTGCACACATGGCTTTGTCAAAATTAACATGTTAATGCAGTTTAAGCCATCATCGTGATTAATCTGAATACAAATTAGGATGCAATTATCCCATCTGCGGAGTGAAATGACTCTGAAGGGGTCTGGCAACGCGTGTGAGGCAGCCTCACACATCTGCACATGTGCCTGTTTTATTTACACATGTGCAGTAATAATATTGGATTATATTTATGTAGTGCTTTTTTGGTCACTCAAAGCGCTTCACATTAGTGACCCATCATTCATTCAGTCTCACTTGCTCCCTCTGGTGGTGGTAAACTACATATGTACCCACAGTTGTCCTGGGGCAGACTGACAGAAGCGTGGCAGCCGTTTTGCACCTACGCCCCTCTGAACACTACTAAAGATATATACACCAGTGTGAGTGATAATGGAGGCAAGGAGGGTGAAGTGTCTTTGCCCAAGGACACAACGGAGTGACTAGGATTCAAACCACCAACCCTTCAGTTACTGGACAACCATGGCCATACCAGTAAAAATAGCCTCACACATCTCCAGTAGAGGTCGCCTAACTTATCTGCACATGTGCAGTGGATCCTGATGGAAGAGGCTCAATAGCACGTCCATCTGCAGATAAAATTATTAGATCAAGTTCATTCTAACACCTGGTTCAACTCAAGGTGCATTTGTTTCATATATATATATATATATATATATATATATATATATATATGTATATATAAATGTTCCTCTCGCCCCACGTGGGCGGTGTTTCCTTCAGGCTCGGGTCCTCTACCAGAGGCCTGGGAGCCTGAGGGTTCTGCGCAGGATCTTAGCTGTTCCTAGCAATGCGCTCTTTTGTACACAGATCTCTGATGTTGTTCCTGGTATCTGCTGGAGCCATTCTCCCAGCTTGGGGGTCACTGCCCCTAATGCTCCGATCACAACTGGTACCACTGTTGCCTTCACACTCCACATTTTCTCTAACTCCTCTTTCAACCCTTGGTATTTCTCAAGCTTCTCATGTTCTTTCTTTCTGATGTTGCTATCACTGGGGACTGCTACATCTATCACCACCACTGTCTTCTCATGTTTATCCACCACCACTATGTCAGGCTGATTGGCCATCACCATCTTGTCAGTCTGGATCTGGAAGTCCCACAGGATCTTGGCCTGTTTGTTCTCTGTCACCTTTGGGGGGTTCTCCCATCTTGACCCTGGGACCTCCAGTCCATACTCTTTACAGATGTTCCTGTACAGTATGCCCGCTACCTGGTTATGCTTCTCCATGTATGCCTTGCCTGCCAGCATCTTACACCCTGCTGTGATGTGCTGGACTGTTTCAGGGGCTTCTCTACACAGCCTACACCTGGGGTCCTGTCTAATGTGGTAGACCCCGGCCTCTATTGCTCTGGTGTTCAGGGCTTGTTCTTGTGCAGCCATGAGTAGTGCTTCTGTGCTGTCCTTTAGTCCAGCCTTTTCCAGCCACTGGTATGTCTTTTCCATATCAGCCACTTCCTCAATTTGCCGATGGTACACGCCATGCAAGGGTTTGTCCTTCCATGATAGACCCTCTGGTTCCTCGACCTTACTGGGCTTTTGTTTCCTGAGGCATTCACTTAGCAGTTGGTCATTGGGGGCCATTTTCTTGATGTATTCCTGGAGGTTCGCTGTTTCCTCCTGGACAGTAGTTCTGACACTTACTAGTCCTCGGCCCCCTTCCTTTCGCTTAGTGTACAGCCTCAGGACACTGGACTTGGGGTGGAACCCTCCATGCATGGTAAGGAGTTTCCTTGTCTTGATATCAGTGACTTGTATCTCTTCCAGTGGCCAGGATATTATCCCAGCTGGGTATCTGATTACTGGCAGGGCATAGGTGTTAATGGCCTGGATCTTATTTTTGCCGTTCAGCTGACTTTTCAGGACCTGCCTTACCCTCTGTAGGTATTTGGCTGTGGCTGACTTCCGAGCTGCCTCCTCATGATTACCATTTGTCTGTGGGATCCCTAGGTATTTGTAACTTTCCTGCACATCTGTGATGTTCCCTTCAGGTAGGTCAACCCCTTCAGTTGTGATCACCTTTCCTCTTCTAGATATCATCCGCCCACATTTATCTAGTCCGAATGACATCCCAATGTCTTTGCTGTAGATCCGGGTGAGGTGAATTAGGGAATACATTTTTTACTTATTTCACAATTTTGACTTCTAACGTCATATTTTTTACTTTTTATCTCACAAATTTGACTTTTTATTTTAAAACTCAAATTTTTTTATCTCATATTTATAACTTATTTTTTTTTAAGTCTCATGACTTTTTACCTCAATTGTGACTGCCCCCCATTTTTCCTAAATTTCCTGCTCATACCCACAAAACTGAGTACTGTGACCTGATCAAACACATCAGAACACAGTAACTCACTTTTAAAGGGTTTAATTTGGATACTTTTCTTGGTTAAATAAGCATTATTGCATTCACAGCAAAAAAAAAAAAAAGTTTTACTTTTTACTTTAGTACTTTATTACAATTGAGAAATTGTACTTTTTTACTTTTACTTAAGTCGATGAGTTGAATCAGTACTTCGACTTTTACCAAAGTAGCTGTACTTCTACTCAAGTATAGAATGTGAATACTTTTAACACCTCTGGAAAACTGAAGACCCAGTGTTCAACAGCAGATGAATTGTTTCTTCCAGTTTGTCTCAGTGATCACACAGCGCCCTCAGCTGGAGAAACAGCACCACTTACACTATGTGCACTTTAATACTGATAACACAACGCCTACAGATTTTTAATACCTTTACGGACAAAAGCAAAGACGTGGAAGTAACTAAGTAGAAGTACTTCCTTTATTGTACTTCAGTAATTTTTTTTTAGGTATCTGTACTTTACTTGAGTATTTATTTTTGTGCCAACTTTTTACTTTTACTCCCTACATATAACTATCTGTACTTTATACTCTTTACATTCTCAGAATAAACTCATTACTTTTTCAAACTAGACAAATGTGACAGTAGGACAAATAAGTTGTAAATCAATACATCAGAAATTGTGACTGACTATACCATAATTTTGACTTTTTATCTCATGATTTGGATTGTTTAAAATGTCATAATTATGCTTTTTTTTTATCCATTTATGACTTGAATTTTTCCTAAATGTCCTGTCCATACCCACTAAACTCAGTACCATGACTCAATAAAACTCATCACAAACACAGTAACTCACTTTTAAAGGCTTTGTTTTTGGATATTTGTTTTCTCATTTTTCCTGCTTAAATAAGTATTATTTCATCCATAGAAAATAAATGAATGAATAGATTAAAAAAAATACATTTTACTTTTTACTTTATTACAATTCGTCAACTGTACTCTTTTTTTTATTTTTACTTAAGTAAAGCAGTTTAATTAGTACTTGTCCTTGTACCAGAATATTTCTTTACACCAGTAACTGTACTTCTACTTAAGTACAGAATGTGAGTACAAACACTGAATCTTTTGAACGCATCCTCTCCACAGTCTGAGCTCATGAAACAGCTCGTGCTCGTGCTTCAGCACCTTGGACAGAGCGCGCGACCGCGGAGCACATGAGCGGAACAGGAGCGCGAGCTCAACTGTGATTGGGTCAACAGTTCGACGTCAAGGATTAGAGTAATCTGCCTATTGGTCTGGATCAAAGTGACAACAGATTTCAGGCCTGTGATTGGTGGAAGAGAGTGTGAGGACAGTTAGGATTTATCTTACTGGAAAATTGCGCCGAAGGAAACGTAGTAATAAACAATAATAATAATAATAATAATAATAATGGTGGAATAGTTGTGTATTTATTACTGACTTCATAACTGTCTTAAAGGCGCTTTTAAAGCCTCTATTGTAGAGTGTTTAGTCTAAAGAGAGAAGCGGCTGCTCTCTGAAGAAGGTAAGGAGATTATGTTTCCTGTGAAATCCCTAATTCAGGACCTGTAGAAATACTCTGCATTTCTACATGTTTCTATCTGAGGTTCATTTTCTGCAGGAAAACTGAGCTGGCACGCGCATTTCACACCAGTCTCACCTATTGCATTGATATTCATTTCATATGTATTTATTGTGGATTCACTCCTGATCCTACTATGTGACCAGAGTATGAGCTGACACGTTAATTCCCCTGCAGGACGCCAGACTTTTTTTTTCCTAGGATGGCGACGGCTTGATTTATATGTACGATATACCACGCCCCGAACTAATTGTATTGGATTTAACCATTTCATTTATTAATAATAATTTTTATTATTAACCATGCTTTCACGCCAACACTGCCAGCAGCCAGGAAAGGGAGAAGTAGAAGCAAGGGCAGGAAAATGTTCACTTTTGGAAGTCAGTCAGAATGAATGAAGTTTAAAGCAAAATACATTGTTTCAGCCAGCAGCCACAGAGCGTTTTACAATAGAAAGAGTCAACTATACAACAGTGTAGCTTACATAGAAACACATAGTGGTAGTCAAAGGTTCTGGACAATAAACTGTTCAAGACATCAACATGTCATCAAAGAGTCAACTATAACCAGCTAGCTAGCTAGATCTAAGCTATCACCATTTAACATTAATCTAATAATGCATTAATTCATTCTGGCTGACTTCTAAAAGTGTTCATTCTCCTGTCCCTGCTTCTACTTTTCACTTTCCTTTTTCACTTTTTAGCACAAAGGTATGATGAATAAAAAATATTAGTGATAAATGAAATAGCTAAATCATCCGTATTACTTTAGCTAGCTAACTAAACTTTTTTAAACCACACTTTATTTCAAATTTACAAGTACAAACATCAATGAACATTCAGACCTTCCAGTTCCAAACTACACCTCAAAATAGATGATACAGACTTAGTAAAAACATTATATTTGTTAAAAGAAGAAAAATAATAAAAAAAAGAATTACGACAGCACATTATTGGACAATTCAGAGAAGATATCAACCACTGACATACATTTCTTATTTTTACTCAATTACAGAGACCCAAGGTAATAATTAACTTCAGTTTTGAAATTTGCTTTAATGAATATGAATGCTAACTAGCTAATCTGATGTTGGGTGATTGAGTCAGTGCGCGAGTCTGTGCGTCTATACAGTTGCGCAACCAATGAAATTAGTTCAGGGCGTGGTATATCTCAATTAATCCGTCGCCATGGGGACCTTAAGTCTCCGCCCTTTCCAGGAGGCTCATGGTGCCAGAGATCGTAAAATTAATGAATGGTATTCAATTGGAAATAAAATGCTAAAATTGTATCTGGTTTGTCATGTGCCCTGAATCACACACATGTTGTACCTCATAATAAATGATAGTTATTGATGTGCGTTTCAACTGCTTCTGTTAACCAACGGCTGATTCATTTGCAAGTTAATAATTTGGACTAAGTGCCTGAGCATATATGACTTCACCACAGACTCCACACCACAGTTGAGCGGAGTGTGACGTCACATACTCGACGCATTGTAGTGTCTTACTAAGCCCACATAAAACCTAACGTCACATCAAACCAAACGGGTGGTCTGCCTATGACACATCAAATATTTATTATTAACCACTATCATATGAGAATTTCAGAGCCTGCAAGACGTGTTTGTCCACAGGCTGATGGAGCAGCTTTCTGTTCACATTTATAACAGCTGATTTGCTTTTTAAAATGTAATTAAGAAGTAAATATTTAACAATTTAACATTTTAAGTTAGTCAATCAATTCATGGCTGTGGTTCAGATGGTAAATTGGGCTGTCCAGTAATTAAAGGGTAGGTAGTTTGAATCCTAGTTCTGCCTTTTTTCCCCACTTTCAATGTTAAATCTACATGTTTAAAATGATAATTCCACATTTTAGTGTCGTAAATGTGTTTAGAGTTTGATGTGTTTTTACAGGATTGTTCTGAAAAGCAGAGCTGCCTGTTCTTTTGTGTAAAAACAACGTAACTTTATCTTTTCACAGTTTACAAGAGTGACTTAAACTTATTTGGGTTACTTTCTTTTTATGTAGGAAGACTACATTAAACTTCAGTGCTATGGTTAAATTCAGTGAAAGAACTGGATATACACTAGTACAGTGGTTCTCCAATGAGGCTATGTGCAGGTATTGCAGTGGGTATGTGAAGCTTCTCAAAATTATTTAAAAAAATAAGTATTGTATTTTCTGGACTATAAAGCGCACTGGACTATAAGGCCCAGTAAGTGACATTAAAAATCATGAAATAAAAAGTCCAAATTATGAGATAAAACATGAAAATCATGGGATAAAAACTGATAAATGTTTGGATTTAAAAATGTTTTGCCCATGTCAGGGGGTACTTGACTAAAAATTTGTTTCTAAGGGGGTACATCACTGAAAAAAGTTTGAGAACCACTGCATTAGTATATGTATATTAGTATGTATTATATATTAGTAATATGTGGTTATTGAGTAAGTGAAAGAAAAGGATAATAATGGATAGTTTCCTCAAAAGGGACAAACTATTCAGAAAGTGCTTTGTGTTTTACATAGTTTTTACAAAACAGAATTGGAATCGGAATTTCTCAAAGTCATGTAAACACCTTAAACAGAGTATAATTGAATCCAACTGTCGTTTGAGAAGTCGGTGTAACCAAGTCAGATAATGTGATTCTAATCTAATTTCACTGTGCATGTAAACACCACCCCAACTTAGCTCAGTGAAGACTGGCCTGGACACGCCCAATTCAGGAAGTGACCAGAATCACCATGACAACATGTACGCTCTGTGTAATAAAATCAGAGTGAACAGTATGTTTGTAATATACTGAACGGCTGCACGGTCGTGGTCCACATCTACACGGTCGTGGTCCACACCTTCCCTGAGTATCGCTGTCCTCCTGCTACATCTGCTTAAAATCTCATGCTTTTGTTTAGTTATTGTCCTCCTGTGGCACCAACTGGAAGCATGCTAACACTAAAGAGCATGTAGCTCCACCTCATGTCTGGGAGTAGAATAATAATTAAATTTTTTTCTTCACTGGTATGTAAACTGGGACCTCTGGGAAACTCCAGTTCCGTCCTTAATCAGAGTAAAGTGATCATTTGAATTTTCAGGTGCATGTAAACGTACTGAGTGACATTTTCTTCGTATGAGTGTAAATGCAGATCACAGAAGTCCTATAATGTCCTTCTAAACTGCAGTGTCTTCCTATTTGGCAGGTTTAAGAGTCCCAAGGAGTATATCAGAAGAGCTAACGTTTCCACATGGCCGGTCAGTAACTGCACACAAACGTCCTGTAAAGGAAATAGCCATATCCATTGGACGTGTCTAACTACACTCATATTATCTGTTACAGAACCCAACTTCCCCCCACTGCCGGCATTCGTCCCGCTCAAGCCCTGCTTCTACCAAGACTTTGAGGAAATCCCTGAGCAGCACCGCAGCTTGTGCAGAAAAATGTACCACCTGTGGATGTGTGAGTGGATAAAAGTAATTGATTACTGTGGGGCTGGGTGATATGGCAAAAAAAAGATCATAATTAATTTTCTTATATCATCTGATCTCAATTATTATCATGATTTTTTTAAAATGTTGTTTTTAAACTGCCAATTTTAATGCATCTGTACTGAAAAATAAAGTAACTAGAGATTTGTTTTTTAGTAAGATATGAAATAAATAAGATATACATTTTCACTAAACTGCAAAAAAAATAAAAAAATATTATAAACCAATGTTATACTTAACTCATTCACTGCCAGCTATGTTCAGCATAGAGAGCCCGATACTGCCAGAGTTTTTGGCCATTTTCGCTGAACTTTCAAAAAAATAGACCCAAAAAAAGACCCAAAAAAATAGGTGTCCCAACACCTTGTATTGGCTCGTTCATGGGTGTTCACAACTTGTAGTATGTACCAAACCAACACACATGCACACAAACGAACAGCAATATGGCGTTATAACACATTTACCTGTCCACTATGACGCCCCAGCCGCTACAGATGGTCCAGAATGCGGCGGCATGTCTGGTCTTCAGTCAGCCAAAAAGACCACATGTCACCCCTCTGTTCAGCAAACTACCCGTGGCTGCCCACATCAAATTCAAAGCACTAATGCTAGCCTACAGAGTGCTTAATGGTTCAGCACCTACCTACCTAAGTGCTCTCATAAAGCAGCATGTCACCCCTCATCAACTCCAGTCATCAAAGGAATGTCACCTGGCAGTCCCAACCCCTCTGGCAACACAATCCAGACTCTTTTCCTACATCGTTCTGCACTGGTGGAACGACCTACTAAGCACTACCAGGTCAGAGGCATCCCCGTCTGTTTTCACAAAGAGAAAATTTCCCATCCCAGCAATTCCCCTACACTCCACTGATATTTCTTAGGGTTCCTCTATGTAACTGTTTATTGATGCTCACTTTGGAAAAAAGTGTCTCCTAAATACATACATGTAAATGTAAATTTACTCCAAACTTGTCATGGGTAAAGTAATGTAAAGCACTTTATTTGTTATTATACACTGTACAATAAAATTTATCCTCTGCATTTAACCCATCCTTGATGCCATTAGGGCCACCTGTAAGGAGCTGTGGGTAGCCATGGGCGGCGCCCAGGGACCCATCTCCTGTCCTAGAGCCAGGGTAATGGTCAGACCCATCTGGCTGACATTTACCCCAACACCGACCCACGTTGTTTGAGATGTCATCAGGGCCCAGCCATTCTTGGACATGTGTTCTGGTCATTTCCATCACTAACCAATTTCTGGATGCATATATACGATGGTTTTACACATATGTGTGGCAGGCAATGTTTTTGGTATTATAGGTGATAATATTCAGATCTCTACGGCCCACATACACGCCATCGTATTTGCTTCACTTCCAGCTATCTGATGTTGCAGTAATGGAAGTCTGTTAATCCCCCATCTTTCATCTTTTGGGTGACCTTTACTCTGCTATTGTTACATTTCAACGGTTTTTTTTTTTTATTATTACTTATTTCTAAATGACTATTATATTCACCTGAATATTGTATGCGTTATGTGTATCCTTAGGTGGGGTTACTATTATTGTCTATATAATTGTGACAACTTGTAAAGTTATAGGGTCAAATCGTCCAGCCAGGTGATTCTTACCATTAGCCTGGCTCTACAGCAGGAGATGGGTCCCCGGGCTCCGCCGATGGCTGCCCACTGCTCCTTACAGGTGCCCCAATGGCATCAAGGATGGGTTAAATGCAGAGGACACATTTCATTGTACAGTGTATAATGACAAATAAAGTACTTTATCTTAACCTTACATTTATAGAGGCAGTCGAACTGCTGACGTCACCACATGCATAGATATGATTACATCAGCTGGATCCATAGCAAAATAAGATACACGTGGGAGTGGGGTGTGTTGTGTCAGGCATCATGTGTTTAAATTGAAATACCTGCAGTACAACAGCAGAAGCCTTGAAATGACAGTTAAAAAAATCCTAGATGTCCTATAAACTTTGTGATTAGAACGTCATTGGATCGATGTAACAGAAGGGAAATGGTTTACAAGGGTCCTTTTGTAACGGCCTGTCCAAAAAGGTTTTTTTATTTTTATTGGCTGTGGCTGTGATAGCCTGATTGGTTTATTTGCTAATGAGTCCTAGTGCTGACCAGATGTCCCTGGTTTGAACAGAGCAGTTAACAATCAAAATGTGTTAGGTCGTTTTATTTTTTTTTTGTCAGAAGCAGTTTAATCAAAGTTTATAGCATCATAAACAAGCAGAGCAATGATGTTTGTGATATTGCTTTGGAAGCTCCTGGTCCGTTCATGAAGGAAGTGAGGATGGGTTGGGGGTGGGATAATGGGGGTTACAACAGTCCAAAACTACTCCAGTACTGACAGAATATAAATCTACCTAAGCGAGTAGAAAAGAGGGTTGATTTGGTTACCATGGTGATATGTTTGCCTATACTAGACCTGCACAATATAGTGTTTGAGCATTGATATCACAAAGTACAAATTCCGAATAATCAATTGACAGGTCCTGCAATAGAATAGAAGTACTTTATTAATCCCATAATTGGGAAATTGTTTCATAACAACAGCAGCATTCAGTTATAAGTAAGACAGAAACAGTGAAGACTAGGGTTTGGTACTGAAAGTCAGTACAGGTCTGGAACTGAGACAAACATTAACAGTAGTAACCAGACAAAATATAAGGTGAATTTCAGTACCATATGTGAGCACCACACAAAATTACAGCACTATAATTTAATTCAGTACACACACACACAGTCCAGTTTTAGAGCCATGGGTCCACACCAAATGTGGACATATATTCACCTTACTGATGTTGTTCAGTTAATTTTAAGAGAAAACTCTTAGCTAATGTTAGCCTTTGTTTTGTTGGGGTTAAAATGTTGATGCTTGTGTCTTGTCAGTGGACATTGTTACGTTGCAGTGAACTTTAATACAAGTTGTTCATTGCTGGACAGACGTGTGTCCATGTTGTTCCTCCACTGACAATGTGATGACATCATCACGATCTGTCGACTCGACTTCAACTTTATTGACGGATAAGTCGACTTGAAAAGAACTGAAGTCGTTAATGCCCTACTATACAGTCATGGAAAAAATTAAAGCATTCCAAAAGTCATCAAAAACAATGGTTATGCAGTCAAGTACTGACTCCTGTGTGGATCATGTGACTACAACAGGCAGAAAAAAATCCCAAAATACAGTGACTGAATAAACACACTGTTTTTGTCAGAACAATCACATAGATACTGACGTAAGAACTGAAGTGGTTTTGGTTTTTATCAAGAAAAACATGATAAACAGATAAATATCAGCTCTGAAATAAAACTAATATGAACTATTTTTGTTGTTATTTGTATATTTGTTCAAACAAATGTACCTTTAGTTGGACCAGACGTTAAAATGAAGCAGAAATTGAAGAAAACAGGGGTGGTCCAATATATATGTAGTTTTCCATTCGACAGTCTAAACAGCTGACTTCAGTGCTAACTGATGAAAGTGCTGCAGAAATGGATGAAGATGGGCTTCCTCTGGGAAAATGCAGCTGTTTTTGTATAAATATGCACTCAAATAAATAAATAAGTAAAAAAAAAAAAAAAAGTAAAGTCCATGTAAACACCATGCAGTTATTTTGACTTCACCAAACAAACCTGCCAGAAAATGTTAATAACTTGTGATTTAGGCTGGAATGAAGCTCAACTGCATTTATATTCACATGTAGTTGAGCTTTATTTGAAAGATGATGTGACGATCAAGACTGGACTTTGAGTCTGACTGTAAAAGAACCTGCTGTGCTTTTACCTATGATGCATCAGTATGTTTGCAAAGAGCTAAAGTTGTTTATTTATCCATTTGGTGCCAATGGAGGCATTTGTTATCACAGCTAATGTTGTTTCTTTATGTAGGTTCATCTTTTTTATCTAAAAGGTAAAGAACAGCGGGTATTTAGGGTCAGGTGTAAGACTTTTCTCCTTCTGTAACTTTCTATAGATTAATCTGTCCTGTCTTTAGGGTGAAAATTAAAAAAAGATAAATGTGAGCATGTGCACAGCAAGTCTTGGAGTTTTAAATATTCAGTGTCAGTGTTAAATAGAAAGCGTTGGTGTTGTATTAACACCACATTGATTTAAAACAACACTGCACCTGGTGCTTTTGTTAAACAAGTGAGGGCACGAAAACTTAGCTGGATGTTACTAATACGTCTCTGATGTAACCATTCAGAGACGCCTCATTACCACGCCATGGACATGTATCAGGAAGTACCGGTAAACTCTGTTGTTCCAACTCCAGTCATTTTTCTACCCTCCATAAACAGCTGGAAACAAAACAATCTAGCCATTTTTTTTTAACAGAACCAACAAACAATGTATTCCATAACAATGGAGAACACAACAACATTAGTGAAATAACCATGGAATGACTCCTTTAAATTTATTTTTTTCAATCATACTTATTTGAAACAATAGAAATAACAGTACAATATTATTCTTAGCATCTGAACCCTCTTTATCCTCACTGGGGTCACTGGGAGCCTAATCCAGTTACAATGGGTGAAGGCGGGATACACCCTGTATGAGTCTCCAGTTCATCTCAGGGCTGAACATATATTGACAAACAATCACTGTCACATTCACACTTATGTGTGATTTAGATTAACCAATTAACCTATCAGTGCATGTGTTTGGATGATTGGAGGAAACCAGAGTACCTGGAAAAAAAACACAGGGAGAACATGTATACTCCACACAGAAAGGTGAACCAGTGCTAACCACTGCACCACTGTACTGCCCCATTCTCAGCATTTAATGACTTATTCCACTCAGTTGTACCTTATCTATGTTGTTGAGTTATGCGCACTTACATCCACAATAGTTCTCCTTAATAAAAAAAAAAATGTATATATTATTTGGAAGTACTTAAAAGGAAAAACATGTTAAAACAACTTCATACATTTCAGTATTCACAACTTAATATATTTAATTATTCTGGACGTTCGGGTTTACAGTGCAGGAACACAGACCTATAATGATAAAAACAACAATTCAAACAAAAGCCAGTCTAAATAGATGGTCTTCAGCAGCTTTTTGAAGTGTCCACAGATCTTGCATTTTGTGGGAGAGGGTTCAACAGAGTGGGTGACACAACCTGAAAGGTGCAGTCCCCTCTGGTGTCTTTGTAGAACTAATCCATAATAGAACACATGGACTAATGATAAACTGAGGCAGAATATTGTTAAAATTGTCCTTATTTTCCTTTTGAAATGTAACTTTTTTTTGCATTTGGATAATTAATAACAGTATTTTCGTATTTTTTTGCTCTAAAATAATAATTTGGACTCATCATTATTTATTGATTATTATGTTTACATTTTACTGGTAGAGATCAAATCAGGCTGAATGTGGAAAATTAAGAAAATGACTTTGAGAGCCCTGCCATAGACAATTTATGGGTGTTAAATTTAACACCGTCATATTTGCTATGTATTTGTCTTTCCTTTCTGCAGGTTCATCTTTAGCAGAAAAACAAAAGCAGGTATTTAGTGTCAGATCTTTCTGGAACGTTCTATCTTGGTCTTTCCTGTGTTTTCCATCTTCCATATCTGACCATGTACTGTACAGCATGTGCATCGCTTTGATATTAAATGTGCTGCTCAGCTTTGGCTTATTGCTGTGAATTCATTTAATAGGTTTTCTTTCTTTTTTTTTTTTTCCCATCACTGTAAATTGGAAATCTTTTTTTATTTTATTTTCTCTCTCTCTCGTATTTAATCCACTGGTGTTATTTAATGGATGTCATATGCCAGCTGTATTTGGCTTCATAATTCTCTCATTAAGCTCTCTATATTTTCTCTATAGAGGAAAATTTGAGACTGATTGGCCTCCTTCACTAGTTTAGAACAGAAATGTGAGAGCGCAGCCTTTACAGAGTTCCAATTAGAACCAAGTGCAACTTAAGCGCTGCCTCTGAACACCAGCGAGCAGAAATAAAAGGCGACGCCCACACAAAGGCTATTCAGGGAACACAAGCCATCTTCTGAGTCAAGTAATGCATCTGCATATTTCACATTATGCCCTGCTCTCTTCACATTAAGTAAAAAAAAAAACCAACTAAAAACGCTCTTTCAAAGTCTTTCTGAGCATGTGCACTTTTATCTGAACAACATTTGGAGCAAATAGATGCATTTCTGGAGCCTTAATGTGACAGAAAATCTCTGTGTGTTGTGGTTTTTCCAGTGAATAGTGCCACTCTTGCGGTGAACCTGATTGGCTGCTTTGCTTGGATGTTTGGTGGAGGCGGAGTTACCAACTTTGGGATGGCGATCATCTGGCTCATTATGTTCACGCCCTGCTCTTATGTCTGTTGGTTCAGGCCCATCTACAAAGCCTTCAAGTAAGTCACACATGAAGCACAGGAAATGGAAATATATGCTGCTGCAAATAGACCAACGAAGAAGAAATGGTAAATGGACTGCACTTATATAGCGCTTTTCCACCTTCATGGTGCTCAAAGCGCTTTACATTAGCCTCTCATTCACCCATTCACACACACACTCATACACCAGTAGGTTTCTAAGTCCTACTGGGGGCCTAAGTCAGGGTTCAGTGTCTTGCCCAAGGACACTTCGACATCTGGACAGCCAGAGCCGGGACGCGAACCGCCAACCTCTCGGTCATGGGGCGCCCCACTCTACCAACTGAACCACAGCCGCCCATATAATAAATACATGAGAATGAGTCTCATTTTGTAGGGGGAAGGAAAAAAAAAACAAAACGCAGTAGATTTCTACCTCTTCAGTTATACCACATGTGTCAAACTCCACTCCTTCAGTGCTGGTGTCCTGCATGTTTTAGAGCAGGGGTCTCAAACATGTGGCCCAGGGGCCAAATGTGGCCCGACAAAGGATCCAATGTGGGCCCTGGGTTCTAGACTCTGAGGCTAAATCTTATTTCACCCCTCCCTCTCCGTTTTGCGCGTCCACGTGTCGGGGTAGGGGTGTCTCATTTCACATGAAGACAGAGGGGTAGGGGGAAGGGGAAGGGCTTTATACCCTTTCAAAACGAGATTTTCTAGAGGGAGACTGCAAACGGAGGGGTACGAGAAATTTCCCAGAATACAATGCGAATCCTTTTAAAAAAGTGGTGGCATCTATGAGAGAAGTACACAAATGTAGTATTTTCACCATAATTAACAGCTTTTAAGTTGTGATAACTTGTATTGTATAAAGTTTGACATTGTGTAATGGTAACTTTCTCCGTAAAAACGTACATGAAATTGTTTTTTTTTTTAAATAAAAAAACAAACAAACGCTATTTAAGTAAATGTGGAGTAGTCAATCGATGCATAGCGCTTCTCCAATTTGATGCAGATATTAATAAAAATATGATCAAATCCCAGGAGAATGACACAACTACAGCATCAGACATGTTTGTTTACTTATGGTTAAAGCTGTGGTTTTTAGTTACGTTTTAAACATTTTTATTGCAATAAAACACAGACAATTACATGATCATGTGACAGTTAGGGAAGATGAGAGCAGGTGACTGATACAAGTTAATAAGTAATAAGAGTGCAGTCATCAACAATAACAAGAGAAAAAAATGAAATAGACAAACAAATAGGACAAGAGGAATATAAGTTAAAGAATATTTAAAATTTTAATGTTGTTATTATTTAGAAATTTTAAAGAGTTGAAAAGAGGACATTTCTAAAATAAAATTAAAGATGTGCTTATTATTTTGCCATTTCTGTTTATGAATAAAGGACTTAGCTTGTAAAATATAAAAACAAAATAAAATTCACAAGATAAATCAGTAGGGTTTTCACATTAAACGAAATACCTTTAAAGGTGAACACTTAATGGCTCTGCTGTGTAAAAAACATTAAAGCTAAGGTCTGTAAGAAATTGTTTAACAATATTACAATAAAAAAAAATGAATGTAGAAGTGTTTTATCACCATTACAAAAACAACAGTTCAAGCTGACATCAGTGTATTAACTTTTAGTTACGTAACAACTGGCGGAGTGAACTGATTACGTAGGTGAGTGTTGAAGGGGTGTCCCAATTCATAGGGGTTGATTTTAAAGCTATACGCCTTATAACTCTGTTTGAAGGAGTAAGGGGTGAAATGAGATTCAGCCTTAGTGTGTCACGGATCGGGGTGAGGTGGAACAGGAGGACTCCAATGCACAGTACTGAAGGGCAAAATAATTTAATAACAAAACTACAACATAAAGACAAGACAAACACAACCTGGGAGTGGACGGCCAGAGTCCGTGGTGATGATGAGTGTCCGGGTTATGGTGATTGGGGAGATGGAAGCGATAGTCCGGGTTATGGAGGTGACATATCTGAATGGTCCTGCACTGGCAGCTACAAGCCTTACTGCTTATATAGCCACCGATTAGGAACGGCTTGCAGCTGCGCAGTGCAGGACCAGGTGAGTGTGGAGATTGGGGGAAAGGTCACTGGAGCGGAGGTCATGACATAGTGTCTTGTTTTGTAAGTTTTCTGTTTGTCTTCCTGTCTTTCGGTCGTTGGTAGTGTCTTCCAAATTTCCTCTCCAAAGACTCCTCCAAATTTAAGTCGCATTGTGGTGGTCGATGTTTCGACTGTTAATGCCCTAATGTGAAACTGTTAAATGGTAGAAGAGATAAATGAGATAAATGTTCTAACTGGTTCCCCCAGAGACAAGCTGACAGCAGGACATGCAGTCTGTCCTCTGTCTTCCTTCACTTAAGGCTCACAGTCAATTCTAAATCCTCTGAGGACACACACACACACACACACACACACACACACACACACACACACACCCCCTCAGGAGCTATCACACTCTAACCAGGATGCCCAATAACATACGGTGGTCCAGTGGGTCGACTAAAGAACGGAGCATGTTATAGCTGTGAGGCTGCATGTGCTGAGATCAAATACCCAAAGGAAACTCAGACACAAAGCCAGGGGGTGGACTCACAAATATACAAGTGCTTACAAATACCCACATGAAAATGAATGATATTTACTGCAGCCTACAGTCTAAAAACTGTGACAGGGCTTAATTAATATTAACCAAACAAATATTCACAGAATGCCTAATCTCGCCTCTATTTTGTGCCAATCTCAAGTTTCTATGACAACCCATTCTTGAAGTAGAGCCAATGTAATTTTGACCCGTCTGCTGAATGCAACATTGACCTTTGACCTTTTGCAATATTGATAATTTCATTATGTGTATATATGCGTCAGTGTGTGTAATATTATGATAATATAACCAATATTGATTAAATTATAGCGTGATATGTCTATGTTTAACACACACAAACAGTGTTACAGAACTTAATTTTGCGACATGTCACCTTTGACCTCCAGAGATCTCAAAGACTATTGGTTGGAGGTGATAACAATTTTGAGAATTGTAGAAATCTTCATTCTACATCGTTTGGTACCAATCTGAGAGTTCTGAAAGTTATAACTGATAATGTGATTTTGACCTTTTAGTTAATTGTGACCTTGACCTTTGATCTTTACTCAAATGGATCATTGCGTCTGATGCACATTAACTATATGCATATGTCCATGTAATTTCATGGTGATATCTCAAGTATTCATTGAGTTAGAGCATGGTATGTCTCTGCGGACACACACACACACACACACACACACACACACACACACAGATACACTGAATACAATAATATCTCCCAATCTATAAATGATGACAACTCCAATTTTTTTCTTTCTATCCTGAAAGAAATGCACTTTGGTTGATTGTTATGTTGAGTTAATGACATTTTAAATATAAATAATTAAAATGTTCTTAATAATAATAATAATAGAAACAAAAATGAGCATTTTACTCATTTTTGTTTGAATAATATCAGCTGGAAATCACCGAGTAGAAATTAATTATATTTTATCAGTAAAGTCATCAATGTGTAAATCAATATCATCCAGATATTCAGGAATATTAATTAGTTTCACCTTAGTCAGTCTAAATGATTGGGTTTTTTTGTGCAGATATTTGGCAGTTTGAATTAGTACTTTCCACATAAATAGTAAATATTGGACAGTTTTTGCCCCAAAATTTATGTGGATTTACTCAACATGTGCTAAGTCTGAAGTAAATCTAAAATAATTCAACTAATAATAATAATAATAATAATAATAATAATAATAATAATAAATTTTACTTAATAAAAATCAATACTTTTTAATCCAAGTTGAAATACTTGGAATCTATTCAATTATTTTAATTGTCACCTTTTTGGCATAATTTATTTAAACTCCTTTCATTCTGTTTCAAATATGAATTTGAGGTAATGCTTTATGAAGTAGTAAATGATCATGCTGATGTTTATTAATATATATACAATGTTGGTTTATCACGATGTAATTATATATACACTAAGCATAAAACAAACATAGTATATTTATATGAAAAAAAAATCACATTTATTCAACAAAATGTAATCATTTATAATTACCATGACATTAACATTTGCAACCGATGCATATGATTTTTTTAATGCAAATCTGAAAGACTTTTTTCTTCAATGTAATCAATTAACTGGGCATGTTATTGATTGGTTTCTTTTGTTTTCTTCTTTTAGGAGTGACAGCTCCTTCAACTTCATGTTGTTCTTCTTTGTGTTTATGGCTCAAGTTGGCATCAGCATCATCCAGAGTATTGGCATCCCTGGATGGGGAGTGTGGTAAGTCTGACAAACAGATGGAAGTGTACAGAAAAACTACATTTGGTAACACTTTATAATACCTACACACAATTTACTATGTATTAACCATTTATTACCCATTTATAAATGGGTTGTTCATTATGTATTAACCATTTGTTACCTATTTGTTAATGTCTTGTAAAGGTTCATACTAGTGTAAATGTAAAATTTGATTATTTTTAACCAACAGGTGCAGTGTTTGTATATCTGCTTTACAGGTAAACAAAGAAACAGTTGTAAACACTGCACCTGTTCGTTAAAAATAATCTAAATTTACATTTACACTAGTATGAACCTTTACAAGACTTTTAAACAAATAGGTAACAAATGGTTAATACATAATGAACAACCCATTTATAAATGGGTAACACACACATAACCTCTCACTCACTCGCACTCATCATCTGAACCCGCTTTATCCTCATGGGGGTCACTGGGGGCCTAATCCAACTACAATGGGTGAAGGCGGGGTACACCCTGTACGAGTCTCCAGTTTATCTCAGGGCTGAACATATATGGACCTATGGGTGATTTAGATTATCCAATTAACCTATCAGTGCATGTGTTTGGATGGTGGGAGGAAACTGGAGTACCTGGAGAAAACCCACACAGACGTGGGGAGAACTCCACACAGAAAGGTCTGGTGTGGGATTTGAACCAGGTTCCTTCTTGCTGTGAGGCAGGAGTGCTAACCACTGCACCACCGTGCCGCCCACACATAACCTAATTAACCCAAAATAATCAGTACCAGTAAAAGTAAGAGTGATTCTGACTGTACTGGGGAAAGAAATAGGGTGTCAGCCTTATGGATGTACTCTAAATGGTTCAAGAACAGCATTCAATTTACTTTTATTAAGACATTTAGGTGAGATTTAGGCAAAAATGACTGGAAGTCTAAAGGGTTTAAAATCCAAAGTCTTTTTGCTAAAACTGCAAATGGACTTTGAATGACAGTACTAGTGTTCTAGCTGCACATCCAGGTAGTCCACTTCCTTTTTCTTTTTTTTTTTTAAGTCTTTGTTGGCCGCACTCATTAACATGACAGTGATGGACCATCAGAAACTGCCCTCATATAACTTTTATTATATCCCTGTTATTAGATTTTGAGAGGCTGTTAAAGACATCCTCAAAATGTCACCTGACTCAGGCTAATGATGTGAAATTAATATTATGACAGCCTCCATAAAGTTTATAAATGTCACCATGTTCCGCTGGATATATCATCATGTACAGTATGACTGATGTGCTCGAAAACCTTTAAAACTTTAATATGCACTATTTAAAATCCACAAAATGACTGCCATTTTACATCCAGATGTTTCGTGGCGTCAACATGTTGAAGGACACAAAAAAAAAAAAAATCCAGTAATAAGGTGATAATGGCTTATGTTTATGCAAAATACATCTCTTTTTCAGGTCGTTCTATGAAAATGGTTTTTTTTCCCACAGCAATTTCACATTTCATTTGTATTCTTTTTGACAAATAAAACAGTTATGTAACAGTTAACCACTTACCATTACAAATCAACATAAATCGCAGCTTAATGTTTTTTTTTTTTTGTATACATTTAATATAGACGTTACGGTCAATACCACACTTTTTAATTTATAAATATATCAGCTAATCATACAATTTGATCAATTATTGAACTCAAATTACATTTCCCCTCGTTATAAACTCCATAAAACCAGTGCCACAAGTTAAGTCCTCTTAAAACCTAACATCACATTTACTTCCCATTAAAAACAGGTGGTCTGTGTATGACACATCAAATATTTCTTATTAACCGCTATCATATGTGAATTTCAGAGCACTTGTCAAATAGAATCAGAATTTAGCTTAACTCGCTCTATTCACTCCCATTCATTGTTTTTTGCAGCACCCATGGACCGGAAGTAGAAGGGTGTGACTTAGCCTCCCCATTCTATTCTATGCTCTTGTATATAAAAAAATGTGCATTATAACTGCCTTATATGTGGTTTAATAACAACAACACACTTCTATTTAAACTAAATGTGTGTATTTTCTGTCTTTTGGTTGTTTTTCCTGATAAAAAATCCAGGGACTGGAAAGCTAATATTTCCATAGAATGACCCTTTCCCTGTTTTTATCCTTGGCAGTGGTTGGCTGGCAACCATCTCCTTCTTCAGTTATAATATTTTGATCGCACTCATCATGCTGGTTCCAACGATCATGTTTACGGCAGTGGCTTCTCTGTCCTTCCTTGCTCTGACCAAGGTAAGAATCTAACCGTTTTGCACAAGCCACTGCAGGAAATAATCTTAAAATGTGTTTTATTTCACATGTTCCATTATCTGGGTAACACTTTATAAAACATACACACAATTCACCATATATTACCTTCATGAAACAAAAATATATTTCTCCATATACTGACTATCAATATATTACTGCCTGAAATTAAACATAAAAATCTTTGTATATAATATACAGAGAAATATATTGTGTCAATGTATTATAATATAGTTAAAAATACATAAGGAATTGCTGCTTTCTATACATTGAGACATATATGACAATATATGTACTCATATTAACATTTGAGTACATATAGGTTTCGTAGTGCTGACACTCAATTGAAATATTTAATCACATAAATGCAATAGTTAACTCGCAATTAATTACAGTTTAATCTTACATTTTTGTGTCATTGAAATTCATTGTAATTGTAATTCAATGTAGAAAAACGAATAGGCTTGGTTTGTACAAATGTTTGGGTTTTTTTTCAAATTAAAATCAAACCAGTAGTGTTACAGACACCAACATCTGCCATAATAACAAATCATCGGAAAATATATGAAAATAATAATGAACGCTCAAAGCTGCCCCTGAAAATATGCCCACACAAAAGATTTTTTTTGCCTTCTTTAACATAAAGGGAAACTGTGGTGTAAAATAATATCTATTTGTAAAATGACAAAAAGCTTGGGAAGTCCAATCATAATTAGAAAAAAAATGCGATTAACTCAATCATGACACCCCTAATATTTTATATATATATATATATATATACACACACACACTGTATTTTCCATGCAATAAGGCAAATTGAGTGACGTCAAACTCATGAGATAAAAAACCAAAATGATGAAATTAAAAAGTCAAAATTCCAAGTAACTAAGCACAACCAGAATGAATCCATATATAAATTGCTCTGTATTATAAGCCTTTTATAAAGCCTTATATAAAGCCTTTTAAGTGAGCCTTATAGTCCAGAAAATACTTTATATATTTAGTAATACACCTAAAAATATATGCCGGAAAAAATGTAGTTTCAATAAAACTTTATAAAACATACAAAATTCACTATTTGTTACTAAAGTGTAAGTCATGTATTGTTTGTACACAATTGATCATAAAGCATTTCTTAACAAACCATTAATAAATACATGTAAAATGTTATTCTTTTTAACAGACAGGTGCAATGTTACCTTTGGAAGACAGTACAAGTCATTAACAAATAGGTAACAAACAGTTAATACATAATGAATCGTGTACTGGTTTTATAAAGATACCATTATCTGTAATAAAGACGTCCTCTAAAATGTTGTTTTTGCCTCATTTTGATGCCGTTCATTTTTTATCTCTGTGTTTTTGTTGTATAATTAGTGTAATGGCTGTAGTCAGTTCAGAATTTGATGCAGTACATCGTGGCATCACTTTGAGGTTTATTACTGTGGATGATCATTAAAAGCATATGAAGTTGAGAATGGATGAAATGAAAGATAATATTAGTAAACGTTACATTTACAAATGCAAAATGAACACAAACACAAACCATTATTCTATCATGTCCTGCCCAGACTGTTTTACCATCCTTTTCCTCTGCAGAGTGCTGTCTTTTTGTGTTTTAAACATGACCATGGTACACATTTTTTACTTATTATTGTCATTAGTTATGTAATTATCAGCGTTTGTTAGTTTGTCTGGCTGTGCAACATAAGTCAAACAGTTATGGAAAGATTTGACATAAAATTTCAGGAAATACTGATACTGTATACTGATGTATACAGGGTCTGTTCTGGTAAATGAATGTAATGAATGGAAATGATCGTCTGTAAACAGTGTCCTACATCTGTCCATAAATAATCACTGTCAATCTTAAATTTAATGATTTATTTACTGTATTTTCCATACTATAAAGGCACACTGAATTATAAGGCGCATTCAGTGAAGCTAAACAGTCACAATAACTCAACTTTGTTGTAGTTATTCTGCTAAAGTTTAAGAGTCCAAATTCTGAGATAAAAAGTCAAAATTACGCGATAAAAAAGGGTGAATTATATGATAAAACATCAAAATTATTATGAAATAGAATGCCAAATTATGCAACAAAAGGTCAAAATTGTACGAAAAGTCAAAATAATGCGATAAAAAGTCAAAATTATGATATGAATTATGAGATATGAAGTCAAAATTCTAAGTCACTAAGCACAACCAGAATTATTCCATATATAAGGCGCACTGTAGTTTTTGGAGAAAATTAAGTGCACCTTATAGTCCAGAAAATACAGTAGTTTATTATTCTAATTCTGTGGGACTTTGGCGCAACCAAGACATCTGGTGCCCTAGGCGACCGCCTAGTCTGACTATGACTAACACCGGCTCTGGAGGTAAATGTGTGTGTGTGTGTGTGTGTGTGTGCGCGTGTGATCGTAACTTAAAGTTGACATCTGTGACCTGGCTTTCCCTGCAGATCCACAACTTATACCGCGGCAGTGGAGGGAGTGTGTCCAAAGCTCAGGAGGAGTGGGCCACAGGAGCCTGGAAGAACCCCCACGTCCAAGCAGCGGCGCAGCAGGCCGCCATGGGGGCGGCAGCCGGAGCCATGCAGGACCAGTACTCCAGCCCAGAATATAACGCTAACCAGATGTAGCAGCGTCAAGGGGGCGTGGTCAAAGAAATGAAAGTTATGCCAAAGCTTCAGAAACAGGGTTAGATATGGAGTGATTTTTGGGACAAAATTAAGCGTATTCAGAGGAAAGTAATATGTGTCTTTGATATTTGTCAGAATCAAAAAGTCAAGACATCAAAAATTACATTTAGGAAATTAAAAGTTACGAGTACACCATCTTCAGTACCAATATGAATTTCTCAGATGGAAGAAAGAGGTCAAAAATATGTCATGTCTTACACTCAGAAAAGTTTGACCATCGTCTACAGACAGTAAAAGGGCCCCACATAGGGCTCAGGGGGACGCCACTAACCATCACAGAGCTTACACTCAGAAAAGTTTGACCATCGTTTACTTAAATAAATTATGGCAACAAAGTAAATTATTTCATTATTTTAACTTTGATTAAAATCTATTGATTTTATTGATTACATTTCAACATAATCCAAAATAATGAAATTATTAGTTGAATTTACTTCAGATTTTTGATGTGACTTTTTGATTCGTATCCTGACAAATATCAAACACGCAACACATTATAACTACAAATGGACTCATTTTATCATTTTCTCATCTCAGAATTCTGAATTTAATCGGATTTCTGTTTTCCTCCTAATTTTCATTTTTCCTTTTTTTTCCTTTTTTTTTTTCTTTTTACAGAATTCCGACTTAAATCTATGAAGTCGTACCGTTTTGTCCACCAACTTTTTTCTCCAAATAATGACTTTTTTTCCACATAATTCTGATTTAAATCTCAAAAAACTGCCGATTTCCCCCAATGAATTCAGAGGTGCAAATCATTAGTTCAGGCAGTTTCAGTGTGTGTTTATGGTCAATAATGGGAATGGAAATTAGGTTAGTGTATATGTTCACACTTCCTAATTTTCCTGAAGGTATCAGGTTTCATCTAATATAAATTCCAAGGTCATTAAATGTTTAACATTTTTTCATAAAAAAAAATTATTCAATCTCGACGTGTGAATATGAAAATGTGCGTTCGGTGTGGCCGTACCATTAGAACCTTTTCATTTTTGTTTTGCACATTGGCCAAACATTTTCTACGGGTCCTGCACTAGTAATAAGAAGTAGTAGTAAGGAGCTTTATTTGTCATTTTGCATATCCAAGCATCACTAAACGACGTTCTACTTTGACCAACCCCTCCCAGACCGATCGGGTCATGCGGCCATATACCGCGCGACCCTCAATATCAATCACTAATCTATCACATCGATTACTAATCAACAAAAGGCAAAAAATAAATAAATTACACAAAAAAAACATGATCACATTAGTCAAGGTTCTATGAGCTGGGACTTTTTCGATTACACACAAAATGATCACATGGTATAAACAAGAGATAATATCACACATTACTTTCCTGTGAATATGCTTAATTTTGACCCCCCCCACCTCAAAAAAAAAAAAAAAAAAAAAAAGTGGCTCCATAGTTAGGATGATGACATCCCATCCCAAAAAGACTTGAGTTAAAGCAGTTGTCATATTAGTCGATGTTGGAGCAGATAATTGCACCGTGTTCAGCTCCAACTCTCACTTTGATACGAACACACACAGGTTTTCAGTGTTTTGAAGCAGTTGCATCATTTGACAAACGAGGAGCTTTTTTTTTTTTTTTTTCTCGTCTCTGGGATGTTTGAGTCTTCCTGTGTTACTGTAAAAGGGCATGCTAATTATCTGTAGGGTTTTATATTCCATGTTTTTATCCGTTTGTGAGACTGAAATGAAACTAGTTCTGAATGTGTTTAACTTTAATAGCTGTGTTTACAACAAAAAATGATAGGTTTATATTTACCACATTTACTATTGCACTGTTTCTATGGTAGATTGACACGAGGGTAATGAAACTCCAGCCAGTGTTTTTTTTTTTTTTCACAGAAGAAAAAGGAAAAACAAAACAAAGATCTGATGTAATTTTGTCAATTTACTCTGAATGATGCCACTTTCTGTGACCTCGACCTTATTTCATCATATTTCTTTGCAGTTTATCAATTATTGCACTATAAAATGAAAGAATGTGCGAATGATTAAAAGACGTCGGCCTGTATTACAATATGGAACAGTATTATTGCAAATCTTAAGCTGTATTTAATTAGAAATAGAACATCTTCTTGAAGCTGCGTCTTTGATATGTTTGAAAAGTTGTTTTCAGATGAATATTAGAAAATAATAATAATTACTGATAATACTTTAGAAAACATACACACAATTCACTATATATTAACCATTAGTAAATGGTTTGTTAATGTATTGTTCAAACACAGTTTATCATAAACCATTTGTTAAAACATTAACAAATATCTGTAAAATTAGATTATTTTTGACAGGTGCAGTGTTTGTTTAAAAAAACAAACACTACACCTGTTAAAATAATCTAATAAACCTTCACAATCCTTATGAAACAAAAATATATTTCTCCATATACTGACCATCAATATATTACTGCTTGAAATTACACAAAAAAACAATATATGTATATAGTATACAGAGAAATATATTGTGTCAATATAGTTAAAAATAAATACGAAATTTAAGGTATTGTCGCTTTTCATATAGAGGCATTTTTGACAATATATGAATTCATATACAGTACAGACCACACCTGCTCTGTCATATCCAAGACATTATAATGTATTATTTAGTGCTTTGTTTCTGTCTGTCACTTCCTGTTTGTTTTGATAGATTTCCTTTTGTGTTCTGTCTAGTCTGACCTTTACTCATGTTTCCTCACGTGTGTCGATTCTTCCTTGTTCCTTATGTGTGTCACCTGCGTCTGGTTGTTTCCTCACCCTTATATATAGTGAAGTGTAAATAGACAAATTACAACTATTTCATTAAAAAAAAAAATAGACCCAGCACTACTTTAATCTAAGTTCCCAAATTAAATGTTCTCTATATTTAACTTAAGTGATTTATCACCATTTATATTTAGTATTATCCTCTGCATTTCCTCATGTAAATCATATATTTTCCTATATTTAATTTACTAATCATGTAAAAGTTCACAGGTTCAGGTTTTCAGATTAAAATTGAGGATTATATTAAAAACAGTTTTGGATATTTAAAAAAAAAGTTCAATATATGTTTTATATTTGTCAATATATGATCAGTATATTGGATCGTATCTGCACTAGTTTTCCATATATGCGAATATATTTTTGAATATAATGCATTATATTGCCATATATTCATAAAGGAAGACATTAACAAATAAGATTAATACATAATGAATTATGTGTCGTTATTAGTTACACTTTATAAAACCTACACAAAATTCACTATGTATTAAACAATTATTTTTTAATGTTAATTCATACATAATTTATCATAAATAAAGCCTTTGTTCTTTTCTATGGACAAACTGCTTCTAGTCGTGTGAACAAATGGTTTATGATTGTGTATAAACAACACATTAATAAACATTAAGTAATAGGTAACAAATGATTAATACATAGTGGAATGTGTGTAGTTGTTATAAAGTGTTCCCTAATTTCTTTATGTTTGACAACATTTGGAAACACAATCCTAACATGTACTGATGTGTAATTGATAATAAGTGTCAGTTTTGTATATAGTGTGTGTTAGAACCAACAACTGCTGTTGGGCCGTTCCACCACACGGAGGCGCTGATGGTTTAGTTTGTAATAAAAATCTCCATCATGTACAGAATCCTTTCAGTCCTCCTGCACTTTTGTATTGTGGATGTTCCTGCTTCTCATTTGTGCGTTTGCTCTTTAACTGCAACATCCTGCACACTTTTCATTCTTCCTTTTTTCCTCTGAAAATCCAAAGTCACTACACACTCATTCACAGACAGATGTGGTGTTTTCACAATACCAGTATTTTGGTACCGGTACCAACATGTATTTCATGTAATGCAGAAAATGTCATTTGACTTTGAAAATCTTAACATAAACAGTAATTGTAATAACAGTCAAATAAAAGGACTTAAAGCAGAACAGTGAGAGCATGGAAACTTTAGTTAAAGATCAAATGAGAATCAGTTTATACCTAAATATTAAAGACATTATGCTTTATGTTGGAAACACATTAGATTTTTCAATATATTTAGAATTTCAAATAGTGTTTTGGACCAGAAGTTACATCCCTAATATATATATATATATATATATATATATATATATACACACATACATACACACACACACACACACACACACACAGTTGTATCTCTAGTTATAAAAGACCCAGCTCACGAATGATCCAAGTAACGAAAAACCCTGACCTCAATTTTTCGACTCTGAATATGAAAGTTGTACTTATGAAAGGAAACTGAAACCCCAGAGACATACAGTACCATATGTGTATTAGTATACGCAACTCCATAATGGATGAAAATATGTCATGTACATACTGTATGTAGCATCCCGCTAACTATGAGCAGGGGCGGATCTATGGGCGGGCCTGGGTGAGCGGGGTCCATCCTGATTGACAGCGGTGCTCACCCAATCACAAGCTCAGAAACAATTCTAGACCGATTTTCGTTACCTCATCAAACTGAAATGTTGATCAATATCCTTAATATAGTTATTCATTTGTAAATGTCAATGGAAATAAACTGTGTATAATTAAATATTTGTGTTTATTTAAAAAAGATTATTCGCACGGGGGGGGGGGTTCTTGCCCACCCCGACTTCACTTGGGCCCGTCTAAAAATAGCTGTCTAGATCCGCCACTGGCTATGAGGGAGCTACCCATGATGCTTTTCGTTACCCTTTGACCACAGTTACCATTTCCTCAGTTTTTCCCAGTGTGTTTTATTACAGTACGTATTATAAAATGACAGTAAACAGGTCGATGGTGGCGTCCTGTTTGTTTGTGGCTGCTGTGTCTCCCAGTAACACAGACACTTTAACGGTCATTTCGAAACCTAGACCAGCGCTTTTAGTATCAAAAGTTCAGCCTAACAGTGCAAGAAGAGTAGATGACCAACATCAGCAAAAACTGATTGATGACTCCGCAAGCTGAGATGTTGACCGTTCTACAGAACCTGGGTCTGCTACGCCGGTCAAATCCAGCATCCTACAGCGGAGCCCCCCCCCCCCCACACACACACAGAGGCTCCGCCTCCGGAGACATCAGAAGCAACGCGAGAGGAAGTAGAAGTGCTGTTGTTGCGGTGGACTTACAGCTACGCTAAGAGCTAACCTGTTCTGCTTCCATCAGTCCTGCTCACCAATGTACGCTCACTGGAAAACTGGACTGGACTACCTGAAGCTGGATTTAAACCCCAAACATGATCCACCAGATTGCTGCATCCTCATTCTCACCCAGACGTGGATCAACTCTTCTTTCCTGGACACCGATATTAGCCTGGACGAGCTAAAATCTGAATCTACAATTGCTTAACACATATTTCATACAGGATCTGTCAATTATTTTATCATTTTTAAAGGGTTTGAGGGGTAGTATTGGGGGCCTTTTACTTGTAAAAACTCACGGTATGAAAATCATCAGTAGAGGTACCACTGTCGTGTGTGTGTGCAATACATGCTGACCGCAACATTTTTAATCCCATGGTTTTATTTATAAGGTGCAGTTTTAATCATGTTTTTAATGTATAGTTTATTTTAAATGGTTAGATAATTCCCTGACACTAAATTCCTTGTTATTAACCTTGTTGAAAATGTACAAGTGGCAATAAAGTCTATTCTATTATAAGTTCTTAAAAACAATTTGACATCAACCACTAAATAAATTAATCCTTTTGTTTTCTTATGTAGTTATTCAGGAAAATTCCAATGCATCAAGGCTATTCATTTCTTGTTTGAATGTTGTTTTAAATATATATATATATTTATTTATTTTTTATTTGGCCCATTTAACCACGACAGTGTGTTCAATCATTAAAATGTGATTTTCAATTGTTTCCAATACATTACACATAGTAAATGGCACTGCAGCTCGATTTAAACAGTGTTAAAATGAGACGTGAACAGGCAGATTGTCAACCTTAGGTGGCGCTGTTGAGCCTCTGTGTCTAAAATAATGAGTGTCCACTGGGGGCACCATGTGACCTTTACCTGATTTTCCCCCAGTGATCTAAGTGTGTAGAAGTGGAAGAATCACAGAACATTGTTAAACTGAATGATACTGTACATATGAATGATGATGTTTTTACACCAAATCCTTTTATTTTCAGTCACATGTGACGACAATAATCCCATCGGATTCAAACTGCACTTTATAGAAGTACTTTATTGATCCCATAATTGGTAAATTGCTTCGTAACAACAGCATCGTTCACATATAATTAAACCAGAAAAACAGTGAAGAAGCAAAACAAGTCAGTAAAGATATTAACATATATTATATTATTATATTTAATATATTAACCCTTTGGTGAATCAATTACCACAGTTCTTTCCTGAGCATTTTATTATTGAAAAACACAATGTGATTAAAATGTTATATATCCACACACACACACACACACACACACACACTTGTTTAAATGTCTCATGAGGACTAGTTTTCAATCCAGTTGCCATTGAGTAATGAGGGTAAAAACTTATTTTTTTACATAAAATAAAAATAGAAAAAACACAATGAATAAATATAAAACAAAAATTTAAAAAATAAAAAAATAAAATTAATGTTTTACACATTTTAAAGATAAAATTAAAAAAAAAAAAGAAATACATAAAAAAACAAACATCATTAAACCTTAAATAATTGAATGTTTGTTTATGCATCCATTTCCCTCATGCTTTATTGGGAGTTCTGGGAAATAAAAATTAATGAATGGACTTATTGGGCCACATCATTTCTCTTTTAGTAGCGGGGACCTTTATTTATATTCAGCTCTTGTGGGGACCTGAATTTTGGTCCCCATGGTGTAAACATATCAATGTCTCCATAAAGATAGAAATACAAGCCCTTCAAGCCATACAAGTTATTTACATCCTTTTTTGTTTGGATAGTTTAGAAAAACAAAAGTATTTTTAAAATTTATTTTACTCATTGTGTGTGTGTGTGTGTGTGTCCGCAGACATATAATGCTGTAACTCCATGAATACTTGAAATATCACCATGAAATACATGGGTTTATGTACATAGCTAATGCGCATCAGATGCAATGATTAATTTGAGTAAAGGTCAAAGGTCAAAGTCAAAATTAACTAAAAGGTCAAAATCACATTATCAGTTATAACTCAATAATGGAGGGTCACAGAACTTTCAGATTAGTACCGAATTATGTGGAATGAAGATTTCTACAATTCTTATACAAGGTGTCATCACCTACGACTAATAGTTTTTGAGATCTCCGGAGGTCAAAGGTGACATGTTGCAAAATTAACATCTGTAACAATGTGTGTGTCAAACAGACATATCACACTATAACTGAATCAATACTGGATCTATTATCATAATATTACACACACTGAGGCATATATACATAACAAAATCATCAATATTGCAAAAGGTCAAACGTCAAGGTTGCCTTGAGCACAAAGGTCAAAAGTCACATTATTGGCTCTAATTCAAGAACGAGTTGTCATAGAAACTTGATATTGGCACAAACAAAACAGGGGCGAGATTAGACATTCTTTGAATACTAGTTTGTGTTCGTTTTGTTTTTAAGATAAAAACATGTGTACTTGTCATTTCTAGATTATTAATCTATTATAGAGCTTGAGTTTGAGAACCCTGCTCTCAAGATTCTTCCTGCCCCCGTCTTCAGACTTATGAAAATGACCCTAGAGAAGGAGAGGGAATGATGCTGCAGTCTGGTAGATACCCAGAGGACTGACCAGCAGCCGCCAACTGATGCTGCAATGGCCGAACACATGGAAATCTCTAGTGACAAACTGTGACAGCAAATACGTTCAGGTAAACCAGGCACAGCAGCTGACACACAATATAGTGATTCAGTAAAATTCAACACTGTACAGATAATCTGCTTTTTACAATAGAGCGAACACTGGAGGAAACACTGTATCTGCACAACACATTTATCTGATATAATGCACATGATCATTTTTTTTTTTTATTTATTTATTCCAATCTATGATTGTAAAGGAACAGGGTGAAGAAAACTTCACCATTACAGCAAAAAATAACACTTTACACAACAGTCAATGAACAAATAAACAAAAATCAAAAGCAAAACCGCTTCACGACATATTTTTATAGAATATAATTCCTCCACTTTCTCCTTAAACTGGAAAAAATACTAACACAGCTCTTCTCTTTCATTGCCAAACAACTCCACATTCTGACACCCACAACAGAAATACACATTTGTTTTCCAGTCTCTCACCTTTTGACGTTTAAAATTAAATATTTTATGTTATTTAACCTGTGATACTAAAACAAATGATCTTTGTTATTTTACAAGTAAAAGTCCAAGACTTTTTGACCTGGACAGGAATTTGTTATATCAGTTTGTATCTCATAATTTTGACTTTTTATCTCATAATTTTGACTTTTTATCTCATGATTTTTAATTTCATGGGAGTGGATCTGTCCTTCAGTGTGGTTCTCCCCAAGATTTCTTCTTTTTTCCACAGTGGGTTTTGGCGTTTTTTTCTTGCCGAGAAGGAGGGTCTAAGGACAGGGGATGCTTGGGACTTTTTATTTCTGTAGTAGATAGTGTTTTTGTAAAGCCCTGTGAGATGACTTTGTTGTGATTTGGGGCTTTATAAATAAAATTTATTTAAGAAATTAAATTGATTTCGACTTTTTATTTCATGATTTTGACTTCACTTAATGCACCTTATAGTGCGTAAACATACGATACTTTTTTTTTTTTTTAAGAATTTTGAAAAGCTTCATGTACCCCCATTTGAGAAGCACTGGATTATGGGATACATTGAATGCACTATATAGTGATTATAAGTAGTTCACTAAAGAGGCACCCCTACAAAATGCTGTGGACCCTATATAATGCACTATATAGAGGTTAGGGAGTGATTTCGGACACAGCCATGATGACTCCACTATGTTGTGTGACATTGACATAATTCCTAACAGAAACAAATGTCCCAAGGCTTAACAGGTTTTAATGAGTATTGAAACGGTAATTTAATTCTTCAATTTTATCTCTCGATTTGATAACCTTGGAATTTACTCTGAGCTTTTATTAGTTCTAAACAATACAGAATACAGAGGATATTATTATAATAAATGGTGATAAGTCATTTCAGAAAGGTTAAAAAAAATAAATAAATCAAAACCTGCCAGAAAAAAAAACAATTCTCTGTCTTTCGGGTTTGAATAATATGTGATTTTTTAGCAGTGATTCCATTAAAATGTAGCTTTATTCAATCAGAAGATTCATCTGTTTTGAAGATATGAGGCTACAGCCAGCAGCGAGATAATCAATCTATAAAGAAATAAACCTGCTAACACCCTAAAGCTCACTAATTAACACAGTTTATCACATAATTATATCAGTATATTTGCTTTACAAGGGTTATGTGCCAGATAAAGGTTTGGTCAGCATAATGTTCTGCTTGTTGTCAGGAAACAAAACTTCTGGAGAAAAGAAATAATACACCGACGTTTCCTAAAATGTTAAATGAATCCTGTTAGAGCAAAGTGACTTCCACATGGTCTTGTTTGGATAACAGCAGAAGGCAGATGTATGGAGACATTTTTAGTTTCCAAAAAACTTTTAAAGACAAGTTAATTAAGGAGTAGAGTGTAAAATGATTGATATTTGATACGACCAAGATGAATAATTTAGAGTAAAATATAGTTTTTTTGTGTTCTATTTCTTGTTTTACTGATCTGTTGGTGATTCTATGGGTATATATATATATATATATATATATATATATATATATATATATATATATATATATATATATATATATATATATATATATACATACATACATACATACATACATACACACACACACACACACACACACACAGTGGTATCTCAACCTACCAAAGACCCAGCTAACCAATAATCCAAGTTACAAAAAACCTTTACCTCAATTTTTCGTCTCTGAATACAAAAGAAAATTCTATTCAAGAAAGGAAACCGAAACCCGGGAGACATAAATACTATGGACATTACTGTACGTAACTACGTAATCTATATTATGTCATGTATGTATGTATCATCCCATTGGCTGTGAGGGAGCTACCCACAATGCTTTTGTGAGCCTTTGATGCTCATTCATCACAGTTCTAACCATACACACATAAGGACAGAGCCGCTGCTGCCCCATGAATCCTCCCACCCAAACCCCACCACAGCACGCACCCACCACGAGCCCAAAAAAAGTGACTCCCAGTGCAAACAAAAGAAAGAAGCGGGCTGCGCCACCAACAGAAATGAAACAGGAGATGATTAAAAAAAAGAGGAGACAGCCATCACTCCACCAGCACAAATAGAAGACATGCCGGCGAAACCCCACGAACCCCCTGAACCTGCGGGGAAACAAACAAACAAAACAAAAAAAAAACACCCTCAAAGCTCAAAGATGTCCACGAGCCGTGCCATTGCCCATCCCGACGATGTATTTGCCCTGTGCACCCCAGGAAGAGCACAACACGTCGTCAAAGTCAATCATCCCTGGATCTACACTACACCAAATGTCCGTCAACAAACACCACTAAAGGTGAAAGTGACCATTAAAACACAATGGTATGAAAATGACCCACATGTCTGGTTCATTTTAATGGTTTAATGTTTAGTCAGTGAAGACACATTTACCCACTGAGACCAATACATTACATCGAAATCTTCTTTTACTTTATCACATTTCATACAAAAATGGTGATTTTTTAAATAATTTTAAAGGGGTTGAGGGGTAGTATTTGGGGGTCTTGGAAAGAATCAGGCCTTTTACATGTAAAATATGACTATTTCTGAAAAAAATATAGCACAAAGACACTTCTGGAATGAATTAGTTTTGTAGGTAGGTAGAGGTACCAATGAAGTGGAAATGGTATTATTGAAGTGGACTGGAATGTAAAGTTTTTGCTAAAGCTTTTAAACTTGGTCCAGTCGGAGTGTTTCAGAGGTGGAGTCCTGTGCTTTCAGCCCGTTGGCTTCCATCACATGCTGCTGATGGGGCTTGGATCAGAACCAAAGGGAACAATTGGAGAATATATATATGTGGTATATTGAAGTGTTTAGATTACTATTATTATTATTATTAGCAGTATTGTACAAATTATGGTGTATTCCCTGTGGATGTGGTGATGACGTATTTTGACAGTTATGCCACTTGTGGAAACTCGTAGGCTAGCTGTAAGTCATACTTCTAAGTTTTGACAAACACCCACTGGTGTCCAGTCTGAGGACACAAAACTATCGACAGCGATCTTCCACCATACAATACACTGACGTTTCCCAAAATGCTAAACAATTGTGTGACTTCCACATGGTGATGTTTGGACAACGGCAGAAGGTTGTGCCTGTGGCCCCAGATGGACTTTGATATTTGTGTTGAACAAACTCAAACTAAATACACAAATGAGCAGCTTCCAAAAACAACTGGCATCATGCAGCAAAAATTCTGATCCTGGATCATCTTTACATGTGTCTGATGAAGAGAAGTGGAGAATATCTAGCCAAATACTGAGGAGGGGTCACCCAGCTGTCTGGACTGAAGCCACATTAGTCAAGTACAGAGGGAGTTCTGCTGCCACCGGCCTGTGAAATCACCCATCTGATGACGGGACTCATCCCCTGACGACGCAGGAGGCTGGAGAATGAGTCTGCTGAAATATGGGCCTGTCAGAGGGGAGGGAGGCGGAGCACAGCGGCCCAGGGTCGCCGCTGCCTGTGGCTGACTTCATCACTGTTAGAGCCAGGACAATATTTAGGAATAGAATGGTTTTGTTTTCGTTTTAACCCTCTACGGCAGGGGAGTCAAAGTCATTTTAGTTCAGAGGCTACATTCAGAAGTGATCAGAAGTGGGCAGGACCACTCAAATAAAACATATAAATATATAAATAATAACAAATCCCAAATGGTTGTACATGTTTTAGAGAAAAAAAAGTCAATTTACATCATGAGAATGTAAAAAAAAAAAAGAAATAAAAAATAAAATAAAAAGGCAGTCGGAGACAGCAGACCTCGCCAAGGCTTGATTTTTCAGTAATTTTGGATTAAACTCATTTTTAAAAAATGTGACATTCTACGATGCTTGGTTGCTGAGAACATTGATAAATCATTGTTCAAATGGGATTTTCCATGTTAATATCATTCAGGATATTATTTTTCATTATGTCATTTTTGTGCTCGCTCCACCTTTTATTTTAGGAGTCCCTTAGAGGGTCTCAAAAAATGTTTGTAAAAAAATCTTCGGTTCAGTTTATGTGACATGACCATTTCAATATTCGATTACTTATGAAGTCACTGACGTCATGTAGCAGCCATATTGCATATTTTTGATCTGATATCTAATATGAAGCACAGTCTGTTGTCGTATTTGATAAAATGTGTCAATAACCCTGAATTAAGGTCAAGGTCACAAAGTTTGCAAATACACCATTGGCTTGACGTCAAAATGTGACGTGATGGAGCCACAGGTGTTGACCCATCTGATGTCTGAAGGTGAGACCATGTGAATGAAAAAAACCCACCAGATTCTATCTAGTCTGAATCCTGAGATATTACCACTGATGTGTTTTAGCAGTTTACCTTTAAGGCGACCTTGACCTTTGACCTTCATTGATTGAAATCTAATGGGTTCTCCCTTGGCCCATTATCTAATTACTCCTGAAAGTTTCATCAAAATCTGTTCAGAAATGTTTGCGTAATCCTGCTGACAGACAAACAGACTCTTAGTTAATACCTCCTTGGTGGAGGTAATTATCCCTTCAAACAACGTGAATAACATGAGCTGAAATTTTTTTTCTAATTTTAACATTAGCCTTTCATTTGTCATTTACATGTGTATATTATAGCTGACAAATACACAAAACATTTAGTCAAAGGTGGAATATTATAAAAATTCTACTTACTTCTCTTCAGACATTTTAGACATTTTAAGGAAAGTCATTTACAAAAAAAAGAATGACCTTTGATTTTAATTTTAAGGCCTAAAATAAATTTCCGAGGCCTACTTTACAAAACTGACCTTTGACCTTTAATTTGGGGTTCATTTATAAATTACTTTGTTCCGTTAAGGTATACATTTTTTCATGAATTCTTAATGTAAAAAAAAAAATTGATAAACAATGGCTTCATTATCCATGAACATATGTGACTGAAAAAAAAACACTAAAAGGAACGAATCAGGCCTTTTACATAAAAATAAGTTTTGCTAATTTTTTAGATAATTGGGAGTTATCAAAATCACACCATTCAAATGTATATTGACAAACTTCTAACATGAAATGCTATTTTTAGATCTTTTTTAAAGTTCTAAACAAGATCACACTTCCGTGGTAGTCAGTAGAGGGTCCCTAAAGACAAACCCAAGTGTCCTAAGGTCTTCATGTCCTCAGATAGTGTGTCCAGAGTTACTGATCTACAGACATGGACCTTTCCAGATGCATGAGACGTCTTTAGGAGGAAGTCTGAAATACTTGAAGTCATTCATAATTATTATATATAGAAAGTAGCAGTTTCTCTCCAGATACAGATATTTATATAAATGTAAGGAGTATACAGATCAAAGTAAAAAGTTGCCAAAAAAATAAATGAAGTGCAGATGCCTTAAAAAAAAAAAAAAAATACTTCAGTACAGTAATAAAGTACTTTTACTTAGCTCTGACCCAAAGTGGTCATGTTCATTCTTTTCAAAAATGTTGAACAACACAAATATTGGATCTGCTGCCTTAACGGTTATCAATGCTTTCCATGGAGCCAATGGGTGGGAGTGGGAGTGGAAGTGGAAGCCTATCTCCCTTCCACAAAATCTACTCATTTGTTCCAATTGCCTGGGACTAGAAACACAAATATCCCAACTTCAGTTTCTGCCTTCCATGAAAGGAAAGCCTTAATGAGAATGTATTGCCCTGGTGCCGTAACCATGGTGACGCCCAGGGATGCTGCAGGAATATTGGCCATTTGCATACATCTCTAAATTGATGAATCGAGAAAATGAGCAAACTAAGTTGTCAGAGGGCTCTTCTTTTAAAAAAATGTTTTATTCTTGCATCAGACACTGAAGACGAGGTAGATATTTTAGTAACGATGCAGGTTTTTACCATCGTCAAGTAAACATGTTTCTCTTATGGTACTACCACACCGAACATTCACGCATCAAGATTACATACAAAGTCAGTGGAGAGATGTGTTTGGATGCGGATTCACCCCAGGCAGTGCGTTGGACTCGTTGCTGCGGCACGTTGGAGCGTCTGGACACAAATATGTGTAAATGCTCGAGTTGAAAATATTTAACTTTCAGGTGAATTCGCATGCTGCTGGGCCATGAAAGCCAATCAGTGTTGAGATGCTGTCAACGTTATGATGGAATGATGTAGGACACTCGGACCGACCAAGGTGTCAGAAAGAAACACTGAGCCTGAAATACCATTGAAAGTAGACTTTCAGGATTAGGCGAACCCACGGGCAATGGCGTCTGGCCCTCCCACGTATCTAGGACCTTCAGATTAGGTACAGAGCAGCAATCTAACTGATCTGAGCTGTAGTTGGGGATAGACTGAAATGGGTGGACACAGGTGTACACGTGTAAATTTGCGTTTGGTGTGGCCGTAGCATTAGCATCTCTTCTATCCGATTCTACTGCGTCTGGGGTGTTTCCACTATGACAAAGAACCCAGTCCCATGGTACCTGGTCCTAGATTTTTGGTACATACTCTGCTGAGGTTCCAGCGATACTATCATGTGACATGTCATCAGCTGAGATGCAAACATTGCCATTTTTTTCAGGGACTCAAGTATTTCAGACCCATCTCCCACCCCCCTCCCATTTTGCAATTTCTCCCGATAATCTCCTGTAAATTATTTGGTCTGAACGTCAAAAACTAACTGTGCAGACATATCATTTGGCTGATGCTCTCTAGTTCCATGTATGGAACGCAGTATACATGTCATTTGTTAACTATCTGACAAGTCATAGATAGTTAATCTGTGAGTTTTCCCCTGGAAAGTATCTCTCTCTCACACACTCACATGCATCATGATGTGCCTATGTGTGTGTGTGTGTGTGTGTGTGTGTGTGTGTGTGTTCGCAGAGACATATCATGCTGTAACTCAATGAATACTTGAGATATCACATGAAATTATATGGACATATAGCTAATGCGCATCAGATGCAATGATCCATTTGAGTAAAGGTCAAAGTCCCAAAAACTAGAAGGTCAAAATCACATTATTGTTCTGTGAACGGAGGGTCACAGAACAATAGAACACAGACACCAACAACCAATAGTTTTTTAGATCTCATCACGCACTGATGCATATATACATAACGAAATTATCAATATTGTTAAAGGTCAAGGTCGCATTTAGCAGAAAGGTCAAGATCACATTGTTGGCTCGAATTCAAGAACAGGTTGTGATAGCAACTTGATATTGGCATAAAATAAGGGTGAGATTAGACATTATCTGAATACTTGTAATGGAAATGCTAAAATAAGCATACTGATCCAAACAACATAGTGGAAATAGGACTTTAGTGTACCCATATGGGACACCAGTTGTTCTTTTCAACACCCTTCACTGTTCATATGGAGGAGCACTAGTTAAGTTGGATCTATACGGTGGAGTCAGCTCTGCTTAAAGTGTGTGCAGGATGAGCTATTATCAAAACAAATGAGCCAGGAACTGCAGCTGCATGTAAATCAGAACAGTGTTTTTCCCTGACTATTTAAATGTCCTCAGCCTTTCGGTATCTCCCTGCTTGTGCTTTTTCATCTGCCTCTATTCTTCCTTTACAAAGACACCCTTTCCTCTTACCTTTCCCATGCAGCCATGTGTTTATCCCTACGGAAATGAAGATTTCTTCACATCTTTATTCATTTAATTAGGTCACAAAGCAGTGCTAGAGCCAGAAGATGAATTTACCTGTGGCCTTGATATTGTGCCAGAGAATCTCTCCACAGTCAGAACTAGGCCTCCAGTCTGGAGGTGGTCTTTCTGGAGGTGGTCTTTCTGGCACTGCTGACTCATGGACAAGCTATTCTATGTTTCTGCTAAAGAATAGAATAGAATATTGTCACAAATATCCACCACAGTACACATTCAGTGAAATTTTGATGCAGAAGGTCGCCATCGGACATAATAAATCAATCATAAAATCAGAATTAGAAACAAATACAGCCCAAAAAGTGCTTAAAAAAATATACCAACAAGTATTCAGAGAATGCCTAATCTCACCACCATTTTGTGCCAATATCAAGTTTCTATGACATTCAAGTTTCTTGAATTAGAGCCAATAATTTTGTGCTTTACCCACACTTGAAAGGCTTAACCAAAACTGAACTTCAAACTGGGTTCCAATCAATGATCAGACTGTTGTTCCATTTTTATTTTCTCATTTCCCCTTTGTATTAATTCCAAGGACATCGGACACACATAGGTGATTGGGTCATTAGCAGGTAGTAGGTAGACGTTAGGTTGGCAGTTAGACAATAGGTGAAAAACCTTTAAAAGAAAGCAAAAAAACAGACATTAAATATACTGCACAATACATAAAATAGCTATTAAATATATGTATAAAAATAGACTACTTAAGGTAGGTACAAAACATGAAATAGCTAAATATTTAATAAATAGATGTACAAAAATGGATCTCTTTTAAGTTATGGCAAGTTTAATTTATAATGAAAATACAGAATAAATACATTTTAAATTACATGAAGCACAATGAACTAAATAATTTTGCCAAACCCAGTGAATTATATAATTAACACAAACAGCAAATTCAAATCCACATATTTAAACCCCCCTCCCCCCAACTATGAATTTTAATCCTAGCAATGAAATCACAATCATTTAAACATTGACACAATACACCATGTGAGTATTAACAATCACAGCCCCACCCCAAAGCATTGTTATCCCCAACAGATCACTCGCATAAAAAAAAAAAATTAAAAAAAAGGAGTAGACAGGAACTTACTGGCTGTCCGTTCAGTTTTTGTTTGTTAGGAACCGTTCTGTTGGTGAAGTAGATTTGAGATTTCGCGCTGTGGTGGCGTTTCTGCTGGTTCAGTGCATGTTCTCCAACCAGGAAGTCAGGATGTTTATTTATGCAGGATTGAACGCAGGTGAGAGTGCGAGTATACTGAACAGCTGATGCACGTTGAGAGAGTGATAAACAGCGAATGTGAAGTGGGAGTTCGCTGTGACAATAATATATACACATCTCTATCACCACACACTTAAAATATACATCTATATGGAGCTAAATCCAGGCCAAATGTTTTGCTAATTTGAAAAAAGAATTGTAATTGAAAAACAAAAATTCGAAACTGAAAGTTCAAGTTTTGATCTTGAACTTTGAAATATACAACAATGTATTCAAACTAAAAATAAGTGTAGGAAAGTTTTTTTCAGGTTAAATATAATTTTGATTCAGTTTTGGAATTTTTTTGAATAAATTATTTATTTTCATTTTTCACTTTCATATATATTTTGATATTTGAGGTCTTAATTTTTTCAGTTGCAGATTTTATGTTTTCAGATTCAGATCTTATTTTTTTACAGTTTCAAATCTTATTTTTTTGGTTTCAGATCTTTTTTTCACTTTCAGATTTTTTTTTCACTTTCAGATCTTTTTTTTCAGTCGCAGACTTTTGGCCCTGATGTTGCGTGGGGGGCGTGGCATCAACTTAGAGGGGCGTGGCATCACGAGTGACAGCATAACAAAGAAGGCCGAGGACCTCCCTCAATCACGTTGCCTTCAGGGAACGTAGGAACTGCGACAAGTTTGACTCTACACTTTCTATACACCACATTCATGTGATTGGCAGTTAAAAAACTGACGCCAGTGACAACGTTGTGTTTAGCAAACTGTTTTAGAACCTGCTTGGCTCTAATAGCAGTATAAGAGCAATAAACTATGCCAGATTGTGAAGTTAAACATCTACACTTTAAGTGTTTATAATACCATGAACGCAGCACAGTGTTTGCGATCATGGCGTCCGCTCCACCGGGACCACCTGTTGGCGCCAGCCAGGTAAGAAATGTTAGATATTTTTGAATAGATACTCTGGGAAATCATCATAAATGTTATAATGATGGGTAGTTTGTGTAACATAGGGAAATACATGAAGGGAAGAGTGGGGAATTGACGTTGGCATTAACTAGCTTTATGCTAATAGTGTTCCTAATTGTACACTCCTTACAGTGTCTAGCTAAAGGCTAAGGTTTTTGCCTTTAATGTGTATTGTTTTTGTTTACATCTGTGTTTGCCAGAATGTCGACTATAACTTGACAGTGGCAGCAGCTGCACAGAGCCTTATAAATGTGCTCATACAGAACCTCTCTCTAAATTAACAGTTATTAGTATCACCTTTTCATGGAGTTAGTTTACATAGCATAGTTAATGCTAACGCCAATTCCCCACTTTTCCCTTCATGTATGTCCCTATGTTACACAAACTACCCATCATTATAACATTTATGATGATTTCCCAGAGTATCTATTCAAAAATATCTAACATTTCTTACCTGGCTGGCGCCAACAGGTGGTCCCGGTGGAGCGGACGCCATGATCGCAAACACTGTGCTGCGTTCATGGTATTATAAACACTTAAAGTGTAGATGTTTAACTTCACAATCTGGCCTAGTTTATTGCTCTTATACTGCTATTAGAGCCAAGCAGGTTCTAAAACAGTTTGCTAAACACAACGTTGTCACTGGCGTCAGTTTTTTAACTGCCAATCACATGAATGTGGTGTATAGAAAGTGTAGAGTCAAACTTGTCGCAGTTCCTACGTTCCCTGAAGGCAACGTGATTGAGGGAGGTCCTCGGCCTTCTTTGTTATGCTGTCACTCGTGATGCCACGCCCCTCTAAGTTGATGCCACGCCCCCCACGCAACATCAGGGCCAAAAGTCTGCGACTGAAAAAAAAAGATCTGAAAGTGAAAAAAAAATCTGAAAGTGAAAAAAAGATCTGAAACCAAAAAAATAAGATTTGAAACTGTAAAAAAATAAGATCTGAATCTGAAAACATAAAATCTGCAACTGAAAAAATTAAGACCTCAAATATCAAAATATATATGAAAGTGAAAAATGAAAATAAATAATTCATTCAAAAAAATTCCAAAACTGAATCAAAATTATATTTAACCTGAAAAAACCTTTCCTACACTTATTTTTAGTTTAAATACATTGTTGTATATTTCAAAGTTCAAGATCAAAACTTGAACTTTCAGTTTTGAATTTTTGTTTTTCAATTACAATTCTTTTTTCAAATTAGCAAAACATTTGGCCTGGATTTAGCTCCATACATCTATAACCACACACATATCAAGGAATTACTTTGAGTTTAACAGCCTTATGGACTGTGGAATGAAACTGTCAGTCTGCCCCAGGGCAACTGTGGTTACATATGTAGTTTACCACTACCACAGGGAGCATGTGAGAGTGAATGAATAATGGAACACTAATGTAACTGACAGACTGGAAAGACTATATGACAGGACTAAAGGAAAACAAAAAGACTTCAAACTGTGGGATCCGTATTTTAGTATCATCACAAGGTAGTCAATTATTTACCATCATGCATTTTATTTTTCTTTGCTTTCTTTATGGAGGAAATAAAGTTGTGTGTGTGTGTGTGAGTAGTTTTTTTTTTTTTAATTCTTAATATATTTTCGAGCTTGTTTTTGTTGAAATGTCTGGTTTATTTGAATATAACCAGTTCACTTTGTTTTATAATGTGTAAAATTGATAATATATTGGAGAAAAAAAACATACGGACCCATTCCAGAGGAGATGGACTCTATTGATTCATTATTTTACAGTTTTCCTATAGAGACTTTTGTTTTCAGAACCTTTTGTCAAGAGGTTTTACATTTGTTTGTTGATTTTGTTTATTATCTTATTGTCTTTAGTCAGAATAATGAAGAGTATGAGCTCAGATGAACTGATCTGTGGTCAGTGGAGGCTCTGAATTGAAGAGATCTAGTTACAATGATTTTCACATAGAGGTTTTTTTTTGTTTTTTTTTAAATACTAAAAAAATCTTTGCACTTACCTTGACATTGCTTTGGTCTGAGATAAGTGTAGACGCCAACATGTGTTCAGCGTCACTGGGAAGTTCTTCTGGACTGTTGGGGCGTCAACCTCATGAAGCTCATTCAGACAATGATCAGAATGTGTAAATTAATAACAAAAGCTAAATTTGTTTTGAAGAATCTAAAATCTAAAATATGCTTTTGACTTTTTTAATTCCAGATGTGTTCATTCAGTTTTAATGTAAAGTAAAAAGTGTCCAAACTGTTGACTGTTGTCAGGTGTGTTTTCTTAACCCTCACCCTCTGGGAGTTTGATTTTTTTGGTTTTCTGGAGGAAGGCGGAGCTGGGATGTGACCTTTGACCTGAATACCTGTACACCATTATCAGTCCAACCACCTGGCAACAATCACCACCTCCTCCTCCTGTAGATAAGCCTGCTCATCTGCACCGTGGTCACTTTACTCTGTGGTAACTCTAGTTTGGGGGTCCTCCAGAGCTACAATCCTGCATGTTTTAGATGTTTCCCTCTTCCAACACACCTGACGGTTATTATCAGGCTTTCGCAGAGCTGGATGAGAGGGTTATCATTTGAATCAGGTGTGGGGAGTACTTTCCACAGAAAAAAGCTTGTGTTGGATGTTATGACCCTCATTCCTGATTGTAAACATATTACGATTTGCCCCCTCAGCAAATCACACCCAGGGGATGCATCTAAAACATGCAGGATAGTAGTTCTCACGATTGAGCACCCCTGCTCTAGTCATTACCTTGGTTGGTAACTAGTACCTTAGGTGGTAACTCTAGTACCTTGGCTCTGATGTTTCATTATATAGATGAAGTTCAGGTTTATTAACCCACCTGCATTCTTGTTTAGTTCCTGTTATTTGCCAACCTTCATTTCCTTGGACTCCATTAATTTTTGATTTATTTCGACAATAAAAAATGAAAATAAATGTAAAACATTTTGTTGATTTTGGGTAATTTTTCTCTTCTGATTCTACTGATGCTGCTAATGCTAACACTGCTAATGCTGCTGCTAATGCTGCTGCTAATGTTACTGCTGCTAATACTAACTCTGCTAATGCTGCTGCCAATGTTAATGCTGCTGCTGCTAATACTAATGTTGCTGCTAATACTAATACCACTGATGCTGCTAATGGTGCTGATGCTACTACTAATATTGCTGTTAATACTAATGCTGCTGCTGCTAATGTTGCTGATGCTAATGCTGCTGCTAATACTAATGCTGCTGCTGCTAATACTAATTCTGCTGCTAACGCTGCTGCTAATACTATACTAACCCTAATGCTGCTTTTGTTAGTAGAAGGAGCCTCTTTTGGTCATCAGTAACAACCTAAAACCCTGGAAAGGTGTTTCCTCATGTTTTCCATTTTCAGCATCAGTAGTTGTACACTCATGGCTTCCATTCCCATGGGGGGTTTGTGTATTCAATGACGTCTGGCCACTGAAAACGTTGCTGGAAGATCTAATCAGTCCTGCTTCACTTCACTTGATACATTTCCTCAATTAGGTTGTAAGCTCGCAGCTGCAAAATTCTTGTTGCTTTACATCAGTTTCCTAGTAAAGTAAATGTGGTTGGTTGTAAAAGGAAATATTTGTCTTCCAGCAGTTGGGGGTGGGGGGGTTATAGCACCTTCTATAGATTGTCTGCTTATCAGCTATCACACTTCTACTGCCTAAAGCTGTGTATTTACATGAGTAATGGATGTGCTGTTGAGAATCTCAGCCTTTTCTCAGGATAATTCTTGAAAATTCTGTTACGTGGTCAGGAGTAGTCTTCTGAAACCAAAATATATGGCAAATTATTGAAAGATATCATGCATTATATAAAAAAGTATATTCCTATATATGGAAAAGTAGTGCATATATTATCAACTTTAATATAATATATGATTTGAACATATATTGACAAAAAGGGGCGGCCATGGCTCATTTGGTAGAGCGGGTCGTCCAGTAACTCCAGTAACTGAGGGGTTGGTTCAGTTTTTATCTCATAATTTAGATTTTTTTTATCTCATGATTTTGACTGTTTAGCTCATAATTTTGACTCTATCTCACAAATTTGACTCCCACTCTGTCCTAGTCAGTCCGTTGTGTCCTGGGGCAAAGACACTTAACCCTCTTTGCCTCCAGTGTCACTCAAAATTATCACTCACAAAATGGCTGCCATACTTCTGTCAGTCTACCCCAGGGAAACTGTGGCGAAGTATGTAGTTTACCACCACCAGAGCGAACATGTGAGAGCAAAGGAATGATGGGTCACTAATGTGAAACACTTTGGGTGGCCAAAAAAGTGATATATATATATATATATATATATATATATATATATATATATATATATATATATACAATCCATTATGAAAATAAAACATATACACTGAAAAAAGTAAGTAATTACATCATCTACACAGTAACTCACATTTAAAAGCTTTATTTTATTTAATTTTTTATATTTTTCTATTGTTTCCTGTTTAAATAAGTATTATTTCATCCATAGAAGAAAAAATGCAGTTTTTTTTACAATTCAGAAGTTGTACTTTTTTTTTTGTTTTTTACTTTTACTTCAGTAAAGGAGTTGAATCAGTACTCCTACTTTTACTAGAGTATTTTTTCACACAGGTACAGTCGCTGTACTTCTACTACCTCTGCCTTTTGACTCTACACATGCTTTTACTACATCCTGCTAGTTGTGCTAATTTGTGCCTGCAGCTCCCTCCTGTTCTACTTTCTTCTGTTGCTACCATGCTAGTGTTGCCATCTCTGGCACCGTGCATCATGTATATTCCATATCTCCGTGATACAGTATGTGCTCACTGGATTTTTGTTCTGCACATGCCTGAGGGTATTTTTCTGTGCTCCACTCACAACTGCACATTATTTGGATGCATTTGGGCTTAGAGCCTCTAGCATTTGTGATAAATACAAATGCATATTCAAATTAAGCAGAAAAACAGTCTACTAAGTCAACATTTGTTTCAATCCATGCTTTGACAGCTAGTGCACATGCTTCTTTTGGGATTTTAGTGCAGTATGGCCTCATCATTACCTGTAACAGGAACATGTAACTGTATAACAGACACTGCTAACGTCCACCACTGGGAATAGAAGCTTTCATTTAAGCAGCATCTGCAGGAGAATATGGAGTCTGAAGAAGAGCAAAAAGAAACAGAACAGGTAGAGTCTGTCCTGTTAGTGCACAGGTGTCAAACATAAGGCCCCAGGCCCAAATGGAGCCCACCAAATGCTCCAATCTGGCCCGTACAATGAATAATAATGAAGTTAACCCTTTTAAATTAACCCTTGATATAACTTATTAAGGAAATTCATTGAAGAAAAGACTGACCTTTGATTTTAAGTGTATTAAGGCCTATGTTCATGTTACAAAATTAACCTTTGACCTTTATGTTTGCAAGAAATTACTTTGTCCCATTAGGGCACAGGTGTCAAACATAAGGCCTGGGGGGTCGCCTGAGGTTGACTCCCATTTCACCCCTTAGCCCTACCTGTTACCCCTTCAAATGGAGCTATAAGGGGTAGGGCTTGAAAAGCAACTCCTATGATTTGGGACACCCCTTCAATACTCACCTACATCATCAGTTTGCTCTGCCAGTAGCGTAACCATCTTAATTTTGGGATATACATATATATATATATATATATAGCATAGCAGTTTAATGATATGTCTCTGCGTGTGTCCGCAGAGACATATCATGCTATAACTCAATGAATACCTGAGATATCACTACATGGGCATACAGGTATACATACAGCTAATCTGGATCAGATGCAATAATCCATTTGAGTAAAGGTCAAGGTCACAATTAACTAAAAGATCAAAATCACATTATGGGTTATAGCTCAAGAATGGAGGGTCACAGAACTTTCACATTGGGACCAAACAATGCGGAATGAAGATTTCTACAATTCTCATAATTGGTGTTATCACCTACGATCTCTGGAGGTCAAAGATGACATGTGGCAAAATTAACTTGTGTAACACGCGTGTCAAGCATAGACATATATCACGCTATAACTTAATCAATACTGGATAAATTATCATCATAATATTACACACACTGACGCATATATATATATATATATATATAATCTGAATATCTAATTCAAGAACAGGTTGTCATAGAAACTTGAAATTGGCACAAAATAGGGGCGAGATTAGGCATTCTCTGAATATTTGTTACAATTGAGAAGATGTACTTTTTGACTTTTACTTCAGTAAAGGAGTTGAATCAGTATTTCTTCTTTTACCAGAGTATTTTTTTTTCACACAAGTAGCTGTACTTCTACTTAAGTACAGAATAGGAGTACTTTGACCACCTCTGGTGTTTCCTCACTGCTTTTACAGACACTACAATACATTAATGAGCTGAAAGAGTGTCGGCGTCCATCCAAATAATCACAACATGATGCAGACAGCAGTTACATTGGAACATAATCCAGCACTTTCACCAAACAACATAATGTGTGGTTGAGTGCAGGAACGAGGTGGTTTCATGTGAGCAGCCTGAACAAACAGTCCACACTGAGAGGAAGTTCCATCGTGGGGTCAGGGTTTTGTTAGGACAGGCCAAATATGAGCGCCACCACTGCATATCAAAACAACCACATAATGGATTCCTATTCTTCTGGAAAACGGAAATACTTTTGTGTTTTCCAAATGTCACACTGAAAACCAGTTACAAGCATAGAGACGGTATTTAATGCATTTCAATTCACTGTTATTTTTTTTTTCTCTTGTAAGGCTTAGTTTTTGTTCAGACATTGTTTTGCTTGTTCTGTATTTTTCTCATTTCCTATTTCTTGATGTTAGCTCTTCTTTGTGCAGACACTCAATTTTCTATACGTATGCAGGCGTACACATCAACAGTGATTCTGTCACATTCAGTTGTTTTTCTGTCAAATTTGAAGTGCATTATATACATAGCAAATATGACAGCAGAGGTGGTCAAAGTACCCACATTCTGTACTTAAGTAGAAGTACAGCTACTGGTGTAATAAAAAAAAATACTCTGGTCAAAGCAGTGGTGGATTTCAAGTAAAGGTACTTCATTACTGTACTTTAGTAGATTTTTTTAGGTATCTGAGTATTAATTTTTCTGGCAATTTTTTTTTTTTTACTTTTTTTCCCTACATTTTTGCAGAAATATCTGTACTTTATATGCCTTACATTCTCGGAATAGACTTATTACAAACCAAACAGATGTGACAGTATGAAGAACTAGACTTCCATACATTTCCTGAAGGAAATGTAACCTGTGTTTTTGTCTCTTACTGAATCGCTGGAGTTGTGGCTGGTGAAAGGAAGAAATATCTGTTGTTCACTTCATATGTGGAACCTGTTTGTGGACTGAGTCAGTTCTATTAAAGCTCCTCCCATTTTCTGTTAGTAAGGGACTTTCCCGTTGCCTGGGAAACCGGCCTGGTGTTACACACGCAGACACAGACACAGAGAGCTGACTTGGGAGTAAAGTCTGTCTGAATGTTAAACCATGCCTCTCAACTCCTGCAATTCTTAGGAAAACTGTAACGAATTGGTGAAAACAAAAATCATGGGTGACAGGAGGTTCTGAGGGACAAGTAGACATATTTATTTTTCCTGTACTGTGAAAAATAAGGATACAGCAGTTTTAAAACTACTGAACTCACCAAAGTGAAGCAGATCGGTTTGTCTGTCAATCATGTTAAAGCCCCGCCCACAGTGTTTGTCAATCATGTTAAAGCTCCTCCCACAGTGTTAATTGTCTGCAGGTGTTTGATAGTGCCAGGAGCACTGTTGCCATGGTGATGAGCAGTGGAGGGAACTTCAAAGGAGAGACACATAGACAGCTCCAGCTCCACATGTAAAAAATAGGTATGAACATACTGCTGAACTCCTGCGATATTTGGGAAAACTATAAAGAATTGGTGAAAAAAAAGTTGACTATGAGTGACAGGAGGGTCTCAGGAACAAATACATGTACTTTTTTATGTATGTACTGTTAAAAATAAGTGAGTTAGGGGATTTTAAAAAACACTGAACTCAACATGAGACAGAAATTAGTTTTACAATCCCTGACATCATCCCAAACAGGTTCCTGTCATTTCACTTTAAAAAGAGCTACATCTTCAAACCTAGGTTTGTTTGAATTCTGACAACCATGGCAACATTTGTGGAAAAGATTGTTTGCCTACTATTTATGGTTTTGCCATGAGGGCAAGTTATTGAGACATTTTCAGGTGTTTTTTTCCTTCTTAGATAAGAAATAGATAATTATGAGAAAAATTCAATATTCTGATATAGTCAGTCACAATTTCTGTTTTACTGATTTACAACTTATTTTTCATATGGTCACTGTTTGTAAATGTACTGAGTCTATTCTGAGAATGTAAAGAGTATAAAGTACAGATAATATTTATACAAAAATGTAGGGAACAGATGTGATGAAAGTACTCACATTCTGTACTTAAGAAGTACAGCTACTTGTATGATTAAAAAAAACTCTGGTAAAAATATAAGTACTGATTCATCTCTTTCATTGAAGTAAAAATACAAAAGTACAACTTCTGAATTGTAATAAAGTAAAAAAGTAAATCTACTTTTTATATGGATGAAATGCTTATTTAAGCAGGAAAAACTTGAAAAATGTCACAAATTTCCACAAAAAAATCCCTTTAAAAGTGAGTTAGTGTGTAGATTATGTGTTTCATTGGGTCATGGTACTGAGTTTAGAGGGTATGGACAGGACATTTAGGAAAAATTCAACAGCCATAAATTGGAGATAAAAATGTAAATAATGAGATAAAATGTAAAAAATTATGAGAATAAAAAGTCAACCATTGGAACCTTTGATGGCCTTGGATAAACCATAAATGTCTGTTCTGTGCTCAAATTAATCAGCCCATATGATAATATTTATTGACAAAAATAAGAAGGTATACTAGGCCTGTTTATGCTGGAGTTTTTATTCCTGTTTAATTCCGAATAAAAGTTAATTTTACTTTAAGATGAACCATGTAAACACATTAATTCAGAACCTCTTAAAATGTTGATTCTGGATTAAATTTAATTCCAAATAAAGTCACTGGTTTATTCTGATATTAATTATTCCTGTTGTTCTGCACATGCTCTTGGTCTGGAATATGTACGATGACATACATATTCCACGCTGCTGGCATTAGTGTAGGAACATTTTCCGAGATGGCTGTACGAAGCAAGTGTTGGAGTCACGCTGAAGTTGGAAATTTGGTTGGAGAATGGGTAGAATAGGTAGGTTTTAGTCACGTGACTATGATGAGGTTGCGATTTCAGCTGGAGGACAGGAAGTAACCATGGAGACTGTTACTGCGGAGGAAACCATTGAAGAGAGTGATGATTGTACGGATTTTTATTCAGTGTCCAAACACAGACACATACAGTTAATTAAAAAATGTGTATATATATATATATATATATATATATATATATATATAGCTAAGGTCTACTCTCAATGGCAGGGGGGCAAGGTGACAACAGACCCACCTAGGGCTGAAACTGAGCAATACTGGAAGAGCATCTGGGAGAAGGAGGCAACACATAACACCAATGCCCAGTGGCTGACAGACTTACAGGCAGAGCACAGCCAACTCCCAGAACAAGACCCAGTAGTCATCACACTAGCAGACATCCAAACCAGAGTGTCCAAAATGAAGAGCTGGACAGCACCAGGGCCCGACATGATTCATACCTACTGGCTTAAGAAACTGACAGCACTCCATGAACGCCTAGCAGCACAGATGAACCAGCTGCTGATATCGGGAAACCACCCAGAGTGGCTAACCCAGGGCCAGACAGTCCTCATAATGAAGGACCCCCAGAAGGGAACAATTCCATCTAACTACCGGCCTATAACCTGCCTCAGCACCACATGGAAGCTTCTATCAGGCATCATAGCGACTAAGATGAGTAGGCACATGGAGCAATACATGAGCAGAGCACAGAAAGGAATAGGCAACAACACCAGGGGAGCCAAACACCAGCTACTGGTTGACAGGGCAATTGCCCGAGATTGCAAGACGAGGAACACCAACCTGTGCACTGCCTGGATTGATTACAAGAAAGCCTATGACTCAATGCCACATACATGGATACTGGAATGCTTAAAACTGTATAACATCAACAGGACACTAAGAGAGTTCATCCAGAACTCAATGAGGCTGTGGAAGACAACTCTGGAGGCCAACTCAAAGCCAATTGCACAGGTGAACATCAGATGCGGCATTTACCAAGGAGATGCTCTGTCCCCCCTGCTGTTCTGCATAGGCCTAAACCCCCTCAGCCAGATCATCTCAAAGAGTGGCTTCGGATACCAGTTCCGAAGTGGAACATCCATCAACCACCTCCTCTACATGGATGACATCAAGCTGTATGCCAAGAATGAGCGTGACATTGATTCCCTAATTCACCTCACCCGGATCTACAGCAAAGACATTGGGATGTCATTCGGACTAGATAAATGTGGGCGGATGATATCTAGAAGAGGAAAGGTGATCACAACTGAAGGGGTTGACCTACCTGAAGGGAATATCACAGATGTGCAGGAAAGTTACAAATACCTAGGGATCCCACAGACAAATGGTAATCATGAGGAGGCAGCTCGGAAGTCAGCCACAGCCAAATACCTACAGAGGGTAAGACAGGTCCTGAAAAGTCAGCTGAACGGCAAAAATAAGATCCAGACCATTAGCACCTATGCCCTGCCAGTAATCAGATACCCAGCTGGGATAATATCCTGGCCACTGGAAGAGATACAAGCCACTGATATCAAGACAAGGAAACTCCTTACCATGCATGGAGGGTTCCACCCCAAGTCCAGTGTCCTGAGGCTGTACACTAAGCGAAAGGAAGGGGGCCGAGGACTAGTAAGTGTCAGAACTACTGTCCAGGAGGAAACGGCGAACCTCCAGGAATACATCAAGAAAATGGCCCCCAATGACCAACTGCTAAGTGAATGCCTCAGGCAACAAAAGCCCAGTAAGGTCGAGGAACCAGAGGGGCAATCATGGAGGGACAAACCCTTGCATGGCGTGTACCATCGACAAATTGAGGAAGTGGCTGATATGGAAAAGACATACCAGTGGCTGGAAAAGGCTGGACTAAAGGACAGCACAGAGGCGCTACTCATGGCTGCACAAGAACAAGCCCTGAACACCAGAGCAATAGAGGCCGGGGTCTACCACATCAGACAGGACCCCAGGTGTAGGCTGTGTAGAGAAGCCCCTGAAACAGTCCAGCACATCACAGCAGGGTGTAAGATGCTGGCAGGCAAGGCATACATGGAGAGGCATAACCAGGTAGCGGGCATACTGTACAGGAACATCTGTAAAGAGTATGGACTGGAGGTCCCAGGATCAAGATGGGAGAACCCCCCAAAGGTGACAGAGAACAAACAGGCCAAGATCCTGTGGGACTTCCAGATCCAGCCTGACAAGATGGTGATGGCCAATCAGCCTGACATAGTGGTGGTGGATAAACATGAGAAGACAGTGGTGGTGATAGATGTAGCAGTCCCCAGTGATAGCAACATCAGAAAGAAAGAACATGAGAAGCTTGAGAAATACCAAGGGCTGAAAGAGGAGTTAGAGAAAATGTGGAGTGTGAAAGGAACGGTGGTACCAGTAGTGATCGGAGCACTAGGGGCAGTGACCCCCAAGCTGGGAGAATGGCTCCAGCAGATACCAGGAACAACATCAGAGATCTCTGTACAAAAGAGCGCATTGCTAGGAACAGCTAAGATCCTGCGCAGAACCCTCAGGCTCCCAGGCCTCTGGTAGAGGACCCGAGCCTGAAGGAGACACCGCCCACGTGGGGCGAGAGGAACATTTTTTTTTTAATATATATATATATATATGTACATACCAAATATAGAAATAACGATATAAACAAAAACCACCTCAACCCCCGGTACTCCCCAGTCTGGGACGGGTCTTATACGCTCAGTTTTTGCGCCCCGAGAGAACCAATGGTGTATTTGCAAACTTTGTGACCTTGACCTTAAATCTCGGTTATTGACACATTTAATCAAATCTGACAATAGACTGTGCTTCATATCAGATCAAAAATATGTAATATGGTTGCTACGCAGCATCACATGACATCATAGTGAATATTGAAATGGCCATATCACATAAACTAAACCAAGGATTTTTTTTTTTTATTTTTGAGACCCGCGAAGGAACTCCTACAAACCCATATCATAAAATCTCCAGCGAATATGGAAATGACATGACGAAAAATATCCTCTTATTATTTAACAAGGAAAATCCCATTTGAACAATGTTTTATAAATTTACTCAGCAACCAAGCATCGTAGAATATCCAAGTTTATTAAATAATATTGACTTTCATCAAAAATTACTGAAAAATCTGCTGTCTCTGACTGACTTGTTTTAAACACATTTTTGTTTTGCGGGCACGCATACTTCCAATGGGAAGTATGCGTGCCCCAAAACCCCCATCACGGTTTTGTCCATAAACATATAAACATTACCCCATCCTTCCATTCTCAGTTTGTTGTTCGTAAACATTCCATACATATGCAGCGTGTATTTCCTGTTTTTCTAAAGGTCAGATTTGCATCCCAGCCTGAACAGAGCGACGCCTTAATGCATTAAAAATATCACACCTAATCTTTTATGAGCGGAAGGCTTTCTGTAACTTGTCAAATCTGTCACACAGCATTTCCTTCCACATTCCAGAGGTTTATTGTCATATATACAGTAAAAAAAAACAAAAAAAACACACACACAGACTTGATGCCGTGCAGTGAAATTCTTAGACTGAACACTTCCTGTCAACGTGAGAAAAAGTAGTAACAGTAAGTGAGGTTAAAAAAGAGCAAGACTAGACAAAAAATGAGCTAAAGGTAGAGTGAAGAAATACTATCTGAAATTTAAAGTGAAAAATACAACAAATAAACAGATAAAATAAGAACTCTGTGGTAGGCAGTGGTGTGTAGCAGCAGGAAATGTTGTTCCAAACCACTGCATATTTAAAACTATTGATGAGTGTAGTGTCTAAATGTGTGGATGTGTGTACAAATGTACATTAACAGAACATGACAGGTCCTGCTAATGTAGGAGACGAATGAGCTCAATATTTTCTCATTTCAATTGAAGCTGACACACACTGAGAACATCACAATCAATTTGGACTGAGTCACTGCTAACAAAACTGGCCAACAAGAGAAAATCACACAAAACCAACAAGACAAAATCACACAAATGTCAGTTATTTGGAATTATTTATTTAATTTTTTTTATTTATTTATTTTCTTTTTTAGTCATTCAATTTAGTATTTTTTTTCTTTCTTTTTTCTTTCTTTCTTTTTTTAATTAATTAATTAATTAATTCATCTTATTTGTATTTTATTTTTTTAAATGTTATTTATTTCTTTTTAATAATACATTTTATTTAATTATTTATGCTACAAGAAGAATGACACTGAAATGTATGTTCTGTGTCGACCATTAATCTGTTTTTTTCATATCACAATGTGAGTTTTATTCTAATCTGGTGCAGCCTTTGTGGACGTGTGGTCACAGACACTAACAGTGAAACGCTGCATTCATTCATATTCCAATCTGTACACACAGCAGGTTTGTAAATGTATTTATTGTATATGACATTTTTTTGACAGGTATTCACTGTTAGAAAAATACAAATGTCATCACTGTGTTCTCTAAAACTGTCACTGCCGTTTCATTTATTAGAATCACACGTCAGAGTACAGAACAATAATAAGCTACCAGATTAAAAAAAAAAAACAAAATAAAATAAAACATGAAAAGAAACAACATGAAAGACTGTGGACTATAAATGGAAAACTGGATACCATAGAATACGTCTGAATCTGTTTTCAGCGTTTTCTGTTTCAAAATTAATTAATTCATGTCTCAAATTGCAGAAAACATAGAAATTTAACAGTAACAAAAAAACATGTTGGTCCTTTTCCGCTGTTTATTCAGTACAGTACATACAGAACAGATAAATTAAACATCATTAATCACATTTATTTATCATAGATAGCGTATGTTTGGAATATTACTCAGGCTGTGTTTGGATTGTAATGCGTGTTGTGTGATATATTCAGTAGATATGGAGGGTAGAAGAAGGCTGAATCCCATTTCACCTCTTACCCCTTCACCTCTGTTTTGCACGTCCACGTGTCGGGGTAGGGGTGTCTCATTTCACATGAAGGCAGAGGGATAAGGGGAAGGGCTTTATACCTCTTCAAACTGAGATTTTCCAGAGGCTGACTCCAAACTGAGGTGTACAAGAAATTTCCCAGAATACATTGCGAATCATTTTAAAAATGGTAGCATCTACAAAAGAAGTACACAAATGTAGTATGTTCACCGTAATTAACAGTTTTTCAGTTGTAATAACAGTTGTAGTGTATAAAGTTTGACATTATCATAATGTGTAATGGTCATTTTGCAAGGGATAATGTATTGCCCACGTGTTATATTTATATTATTAATATTTCCCGACGGGGTCAAACAACACCTCGATGCCAATAGTCATGCGTGGACAATACATTATCCCGCTAAATCTACGGATTATTCCAGCTTATTACTGCTACTATTCTAACAGACTGGATAAAATAGCCGTCACAACATAGCGAATATTTACTTTCAAAGTGGCCGAACTACCTGCGGAATGTTATGGTAACGTGAATCTGAAGTGAGAAAACTTATCGAAAAAAATCCGCCCGCAGAATGCTGGGAACGTCCGTTCAAAGTGAATGGGAGCTGTTGCAACATTCTAGAGAGCCGTAGAATAACTCCATAAATTACGATTTATGTAGAGTAATCGGTCGATGCATAGCACTTCTCCAATTCGACACAGATTAGTAAAAATAAGGGCATAGCTTTTACTTAGCATTTACTTCTGGTTAAAGCTGTGGTTTTTCCTTACGTAACAACTGGCGGAGTGAACTGATGATGTAGGTGAGTGTTAAAGGGGTGTCCCAATTCAAGCCCTACCCCTTCTAGCTTTTTTTTGAAGGGGTAAGGGGTGAATGAGATTCAGCCAAAGTGTGACTTAGACTTTTCAATGGACAGGAAATAACAGCTCGCTCATGTGGAG